>OY728147.1:915403813-916003813 GCA_963277665.1 Viscum album | reverse complement strand
CAAGTTATATAAATTATTATATCAATATTACATCATGAATGATGTAATTCAAGATACATCAATTACAAAAAAAATTTACTTTTACTATTCATTGGAAAATTGAAGTGTTTTAGAAGATTACCAAAAAATAACCCTTGGAAAATTTTGATGTGGTGAAAAAAATAATTTTTTTTAAAATAATTTTCTGACATAGTTTATTTTAATTTTTAATGTTAAAATTATTATTTTTACGAAATACCTTAAAATTTAATTTATTAAAAACATGCTTATATTTTCTTTGAGTTTTTAATCATGATATTTATTTTATGGAATTATAGTATTTATCTTTATTTAAATTATTCATGATAAATATTGTTTATATTACATTTTATTATTTTGAGGTCAAATTACTTTTCCAACAATCAAGTGACTATTCCTAATGGTCACTTTATTATTCTCAATGGACATGTTACTATTCCAACAGTCACATTACCTCCTATAAATACTATTTAGTTCCTTAATTCATTATTCACATCAATTAATCTCAAGGTTCTACATTTCCATATTCTATAATGTCTATTGGCTCACTAATATTTTGTTTCTTTTTCATAGTGTTATTTGTGGGAGGGATGATTGTACCCGATTGGGGTGATCCAAATTTCCCCATTGAAGTTTTTATATCTTCTATTTTTATCCCTTGTAATATTTGAAATTTTAATGGGTTTTTGCTGACTAATATAATGATATTCATTAATGAAAAAGAGTATTTTTGGTTTCTCTATGTGTTATATGTGTATAATAATGTATAATATAATATAATTCACATTTATTTCAAGAAAAAAACATCATTTATAAAATTTGGGTGGTTACATTCTTCCCCCCTTTATAAATTTCATCCCTGCAATTTCAACTCATATTCTCAGCTAAGAATAGGTGAGGGTACTTCTGTTTCATTGTTTTCCCCATGTCCCCTCTTCATACTTATGGTTCCTTCACAATACTTTGACAAAGTGAGTTGTCTTGTTGTGCAAAAATTTTTCTATATGGTCCAAGATCTTCATCGGATAGTCCTCATACAAGTGGTCATTCCCCAATTATACCACCTTTGGATTCAGTTCATGAAAGGAGTCTGGTATTTACTTCCTCTAGAGAGATATGTGAAACACTTCATGAACTTGATCCATATTTGGTGGAAGTTCAAGCCAATAGGATACTACTCTTATACATTCAAGGATCTCAAAGGGGCCAATATACCATGGGCTAAGCTTCTATTTATTTCTAAATCGCATGAATCTATTCCATGATGATATTTTAAGGGAAAATTCATCTCCAACTTCAAAAACCAAGTATCTTACATGGTTTTATGCATAGATCTTCTGCCGACTCTGAGTAGATTTTATATATTGTTGGATGGACTAAACATTCTCCATCATCTCTTGCACAATATCAGGTCCAATTGGATTTCTATCTAACTTTATCCCAACAAGTATGAGTTTTACATCACTTCCCATATATAGATTTATATGGATTAATTTGAATACTTTATTGGAATATATTGTTGTATGATAACTCAACTAATGGGTGATGTTGATTTCACCCCCCTTTAAATTATATTGAGCAGACTCTCAGCATGTCCTCGAGTGTCTAAATATCACTTTTAGATTGGCCATCAGTTTGGGGGTGATATACCGCACTGAAATTCAATTCATTATTCAAATCATGTTGAAAACTTCTCTAGAATTTAGATGTGAACCTTAAATTATGATCAGAGATGATTAAAAGTGGCACCCTATGTAGCTTCACCACTTCTTTTATATATATCTTGACAAATTGTTTAAGTGAGAAATCTTTCTAAATGTCAATGAAGTGGGTAGTCTTGGAAAGTTGATCCACCACTACCCACATCACATGGTTTCCTTTTGATGTCTTCGGGCCATTGGAAAAGTCCAAGATGATGTTCTTCCATTTCTATATGGGTATATGAAATGGTTTCATCACCCCCTTGGACTTTTATCACTCTTATTTAACTTGTTGACATACTAAGAACCTTGAGATATACTTATCAATCCCCTTCTTAATGTTGTCCCACCAAAAGTGCTCTCAAAGATCACAGTACATCTTGGTATTTCCGGGATGGATATAGAAAGATGATCTATGCACATTATCCAATAACACTTTCTTTATCTTAGGTGAATCAAGAACACAAATTATTGTTCAAAATCAAATGAGACCATCCTCATCAATATGTAACTCATTTATTTCCACTTTACCACTTTAATCATCTTTTGAAACTCTAGACCATCCATTTGTGCCTCCCTGATCTTCACTTGGATAGATGGTTGAGAAATAATTTGGGCAAGGTAGGATGTATTCTTTGTCGTTATGATTTATAGATCCATCCTTTGCATATCCATAAAGATAAGGCCTTTCTCAATCCACATAATAGATAGAGTAAAATGTTATTTTCTACTAATAAAATCAGCTACTTTTTTTTAATCTTTCCTAGATGGTAGTAAATAATGAAATCATAGTCCTTGATTAGATCTAACCATATTATTTGATTCATGTTGAGATCCTTCTATGTGAATATATACTTTAGAATGTTATGATCAGTATATATGTCACACTTCTCACCATAGATATAGTGTCTCCAAATCTTCACGGCAAATATCATAGTTGCTAACTCTAGATCATGCATCGGGTAGTTCTTCTCATGTATATTTAATCGTCGAGAGGAATATGCTATCACTTTATCATTATGCATAAGTACACAACCTAATAATTTCTTCAAAGCATCACTGTATATCAAAAAAACTTATCCACTTATTGTTAGTGTGAGTATAAGCATAGTAATTAGCATATTATTCATATCCTTAATTCTTTACTCATATTCTTCAATATAGACATACTTTACCCCTTTCTATGTTAACCTAGTTAACATGCTATAAAATTATGGGAAATTACTCACAAAACATTGGTAGTACCCTGCTAATCTAAGAAAACTACAGATTTCCATAACACTAGTGGGTTTGGGTTATTATGCAATTACTTTTGTCTTTGAAGGGTCTGTAGAAATTCCCTCACTTGTGATCACATGACCCAAGAATTCTACTTTATATATCCAAAATCCACACTTACTGAACTTAGTATACATTTTATCCTTCCTTAATGTTTCCAGAACAATCCTTAGATCCTATTCATGTTCCTCCTTTCTCTTTGAGTAAATGAAAATAACATCGATAAATACTACCACAAATTTATTGAGGTAGTTTCTAAAGACTCTATTTATAAAATCCATGAAGATTGTAGGGGAATTAGTAAGTATGAAGGGAATAACTAGGAATCCATAGTGTCAATACCTTGTACAGGAGACCATATTCTAAATAAATTCCTTCTTTACCTTCATTTGATGATATCCAGAATGAAGATCCACCTTTGAGAAGTACTGAGTTTCTCATAGTTGATAAAACAAGTCATAAATCCTTTACAGATGATACTTTTTCTTTATGGTGATCTTGTTAAGCTCTCGTTAATTGATACCCAGTCACATTGATCCATCATTTTTCTTTTCAATGAGCACCAACATACCCCAAGGTGATTCACTAGAGTGTATGAACCATTTTTCCAAATGAGGTTGTAGATACTTATTCAACTCCTCCAGTTCAATAGGGGACATCATATAGGGGCATTTGGAGATAGGAGTGGATCTAGGTATAAGTTATATCAAGAGCTCAACCTCTCAATGAGGGGTAAGTCTGAGAAACTAGAGAAAATACATCAGTGCATTCCCTAATTATGGGAATTTCCTCAAGGTTGATACCTTCCTTTAACTCAACCATTTGGGAAAGGTATGATTATTTACATGGTATCAGCACCCACACCATTGAGGTATTTTCAAAAAGATATTAAAGATATTCTTTTCATTTGTATAGAAGCTTGGAATAGTTTGGAATATGAAAAGATATTTCATTTTCCCAATACGTGATGTGTTCTCAATATAACAAGAGACATTCATGCCCAGTACATCTTCAAATTCCACCATAGGAAGTATTACAAGATTTGTTAGAAGTATCTTCCTACATACTCTAATAAGATAAGATTCCAACACTTGGTTTGCAATGATGGTACCACTAGGTGTTTTTATAGATATCTCTACTTCAAGGTATCAGGGTTTTGATTCAATAGTTCTATAAAAATTGTAATATATAAAAGAATGTGTAGAAACAAAATCAAATAAAACGTTTTCCATTCATGAGTGAATAAGAAGTGTACCTTTCATGACTTTATTTTCACACTCCACTTTATCAGTAGTAATGACATAATCTTTCCCTCAATCCTTTTCCTTTGGTGGTTGTCGATGCTGGTTATCCTCAAGAAAATGTGGTATAGTGTACTATCTTGCATAGTTCCCTTACTCTGCACAATTGAAGCATTGAACCATGGGTGGCACATTAGGAGGTGACTTCCTTTATTTCATCATGTTGGTTAGATTATTCATGACTCTTCAACATTCATGAGTTTTGTGGCCTTATCTCCCACACTTAAAGCATTTTACCGTCCCTTTGAGGCAATTCCAATGATGCTTCTTCCCACATTTTGGGCATATGGGTGGTTGGATCCTCTTTCATCCTTTTTCATTTGACCCACCAACTTGAAACTCCATTCTTCTCTTGTTATACCCATGTCCAAAAGACCCATCTTTAAACTCTATATCTACTTTGAGAGTACATTAAACCACTTATTCATAACTCTAAAAGTCTTGGATAGCTAGAGCCTTTCTAAGGTGTTGTTTTAATCCACTAAAGAATCTATCTATTTTTATATCATTATTGATAACAAATACTAATGCATATCTTACAATAATTGTGAAGTTTGCCTCATAATCATGACATATTCACCTTATTTTTGTTTCATCCCTATGAATTCTCTCTACATCTTTGTTTGAAGAGTTCAAGGGAAATACTTGTTAAGAAATATTTTCATAAAGTATTTCTACTATATCTCTTCTATTTCATACTTCATCTTGGTGTTATTTATCAACTCCCACCATTGATTGAATTATCCAAATAAATGGTAGATATCCATATTCACCTTCTTCTTCTCAGAATGGTGGATCACATAAAAGACCTTCTCCATTGTGTTAAACCACTGTTTCGTGACAAGTGAATCAGAAGATCCATAGAATTTTGGGGTTTCTTTCCACATAAAATACTCAATATCCAGCTGATCCTTCTTGGGTGATGTAGGATGTTCCATATGGTTTAGATTATTATTCATTTCCTGAGACAACTGGGTAAGCATCGCCGTGAAGTTTTGAACTCCACCTCCCATGTCATTGGGGATGTCGTTTGGAAAATCATTTAATTGTCTCTCACATGGGTTTTTGGTTTGGTTTCTCTTGGTTCCCACCATTTTATAAAATAGAAAAGGTTTGAAAAAAATGTAAGTAAACAAATAATGAATTCATAATTTATTCTTTTTCACAATTAAGTATAAAGGCATATCTTATGGGATCCTTATGTTTAGAGTTTTTCTAAAACAATTATTCTAGGATGTTTTACATTTACATAGACTTATACTTATGGTTTTCACTAACACTTTCTAACCCTAATTCCAAAATTAACTAAACCCTAATTATGATACCAACTATAATGACCCCACTTATTCTTACATGACTATTACATCATTTTTAAGATGAACAACATAACAGTGTTACAGATCTAGGATCCAATTGTTTAGTATTTTGGAAAAATTCGGATCATACATAATTTTTACATAATAGAACATAAATATTTATTTAAATACTTATTACTTATGATTCTAAAAACTCATGTTATCCTCAGTACATGTAATCACTTGAGGATATACATCAATGAAAGTGGTGAGCTAAAATCCTTATAAGTGGAGGTATAAGAGATATGAATCAATATAAAAATGGTGAGTATAATCATCATCATATCATAATCATAGTATAATCATCACAATTATGAGGGAAAAATTTGATAAAGTTATGAAATTTGGTATATGAATAAAAATAAAACATCATGCCATAGTTTTCAAATACGACACATAGTTGCGAACAACGATTGCAACATGTTCACGCATAACATATGTGCATAAATCATAACACCATAATAGTGAAAAAATTAGCATCATGTTCATGAATAGTGCACATAATATCATGAGATACATCACATTAACCAATACATTAGAGGGATATATAATTCTAGGCCTACCTATCACATCATAATATTCACATAATCATGCATGCCATATAGAATTTATAACATTCATAGTCATGAAATAAATCATAGAAATAAATTAGTTTCATAAGGATTTCATAAAACATACTTTAATGAATAAACTTTGGGGTTCCCAAATGAATATGGGAAATCATATTTAGTATAAACATCATCATTATTAGGTGAATAAGAAACAACTCAAGAGGAATCAAATATGTGTTATGGAAAGAAAAGTATTTTAGGAAAATCTTTGTATTTGGCTTAAAAATAAAGGTGGAAACATTTATATCTATGAAATGAAAAGGGAATAACAGTGAAAAGATATTTAAGGGTCATTTATAGGAATATCCATACCAAAGATATCCTGAAACATGCATAACCAAAAGAAAATGAGCTGAGTTTGAGAATCCCCTAACCTTAAATCTCACTTTTTTTCATCACTTTTCCTCATCATGAATAATAAAATTAGGTTTATTAAAACATTGATCCAAAATTTCATTGTAAAGACCTGGATTTTTCTATGTATTTTTTTTAATTATATGGAATTATTGAGAGTCTATAAAAATCGACGGCGTGTGATTCTAAGGCCTGGAGTGCCCGAAATGATTTTCTGAACTTTTTTTAAGGTACGTTTGGTAAATGTGAGGGATGAATTTTCTATCTTTTAAACCGATGCTCAGATTAAAAATTCAAGGGAACCTCTAGATATGTAGTTCCTGGATTCGCTTAAGGGAGACTTCACATCGACTACAAAAGGTTGGGAGAAAAATAGAGTTTTTGGACATTTAAAAGAATAATAAAACAACAATGTCATTTTATTTCTCTTTTTCTTTTCCTCCAACGGATGAGCGGTGATGGAGGGACCAACGAAATGTCAAGACATTGAATGGATTGACTCCCATTTATTTTTTTAACCACACCGTTGGAATTTGAAAGGTTTATTAAATTAAATGAACCTCATTAATTCCACAAGCGTTACTCACCCTTCTCATCTCCTATTTATATGGAGATCGGGGTGGAGTGTTGGCACGAGTTCACCAAGCGACGAAGCTCTGACTAAGTACCAAAATGAAAACCACTTGGAGGATAAGATCAGTTTCAATGAGTGATGATGAGTGCCACCAAATCATGAACCGACAAAAATGAAGAAGGAGGTTTCATCGATCATCGTCAGCGAACGTCTCTTATAGCTAGGGGGTTTGTTTAAAAGTTATCTTTGATGTTTTACCTTGGTCCCACTTGCTATCGAATTAACATGGAGGGTGCGGGCCAAACGAACAAGGCCCAAACCCTCCAACGCTTTACTCATGTTCCGTTCTTTGGGGACAGTTTCCTCAGATTGACAGTAACACGAAATAGCTGGTCACGCTATGACGACTGCAGCACGGGAGAGCCGTAGGAACATACAACACCAAGAATAGACCACCAGAGCACATCTGGTGGACTATGGAAGAAATATTTAGTGTGCCATGTTAGCGGTAGCCGGCGGTGGCCAAAGGATACCCATGACAACCGGTCACGAGCGGTGGAAGGCAGTGTGAGATGGAACACCCTGGTGGCTGAAGGTGGTCGGTCCGAGCCGACCGTGCGAGAAAAGGGCATGCCCGCAGGTGCCGCGAAGCGGCCACACCCAGTGGGCCATGACAGAAGGGGGCGACGTGGAGTAGCCGAGGCAGGAAGGATTAGTGCGCCCCTACACCATGCCATGTTGGCGGAACCCGGTTAGCCAAACGACCGACCGTTCATGCAGTGGGGAGCACCCCACCAGCTGGCGAAATGGCCCCATAACCGCGGGGCTAGTGGGACTCAATGGTCTGACTTCATGTGGACTGAGACAGATGTGGGCCAGCCAAGCAGGACTGACCCGCTAGTGGGCTGGACCCACCCAATGGTCCAAGCCGGACCCGTGGCCCAGGACTACGAACCGAACCGGGCTGACCCCGATGGGCCGGACCCAGTGAACTAGGCTGACCCTTAATAGGATGGACCTGGGTGGTGTTAGGTAGACCCTGGGACTCGTTATGTTAGGCCGATCTGACTAAGTCGGACCTGGTCTAGACCCAACCAGTCCCCAAATAAAGAAACGCCCGTAACTGATGAACCAGGTGTTTGTTTGACACACTGTCAGTGGCATTGGGACCTATTTTGGGAAGAAGTCCCTTTGGAATATTTTAGTGGGACTGACCATGCCGGGCCAGACCGAGGTGTGATCACCCTCGTTTCACAGAAAGGAATGTAATTAACAGACTGAGCATCCGATCGACGCACTAGTTGTGGAATAAGGACCCTTGTGACAAGGAGGTCCTTTGAAGACACTCTAAGTGAGTTTTGATAGATTTTGATGTGCGACCTGAGTTGGATCAGACTTGAATCTAACTGGGAACTTTTTACAAAAGTTCCCATATCTCACAAACCGAGCATCTGATCGATGCACCGTCTGTCACGTTGGGACCCCTATGATGAGGGGTACCTTGTGTATGATTTTTGTGGGACTTTGTATTGGTTGAAATATGAACGATTTTTTGAGGAGTGGTTCTACCAGAATCAATCATGTTATGAGTGGGAATCCTATGGCTGACTGTCTTGGAAGTAGTGACCCTGTGTGGATTAGCATCATAGAGACCCTGTGTGAATCAACATCATAGCTACCCTATGAGGACTAGTTTTAGAGTAGCCCATTGAGGATATGTAACTAGAGACCCTGTGTGGATTAGTATCGAGCAACCCTATGTGGATCATCATTTTAGATACCATGTGTGGATCATCATTCTAGTGACCCTATGTAGATAAACATTATAGAGACCCTATGTGGATTAGCAGTGCACGACCCGATGAGGACCAGCCTTAAAGAAGCCCGTCATGGATCAACGATATACAACTGTGTTTGGATCGACAATGGAACAACTCCCTCATGGTTAAATTGTGGAAATTTCTTAACAGAATAAAATAATATAGCTTTAGAATAATCATCTTTATTCCTGAACTCTGAGTTGTATACCTAGCGTGAGATGACTATTGCTTTATGCTTTGTGATTGAGGTTTTGCTTTGTGGTTTTTCCTCTATGGAACTCTGGGAGACCTTTGGGGGTCTCAGGGTCCTTACTGAGTATTGTTATACTCTCCTCTGTAGGGGCTTAACCCACACCTTGTTGTGTATTGGGCAAATGACAAACAACTTTGATCGAGGTTTGAGATCTAGGACTGAACGGTGCTTGGAGGTGGACCTTTAGACGTGACATGCCACTATGACGACTGACCATGAGCTGTACCTACCCTTTAGGTAGGAACCATGGCAGATTATTACGAGATCTATTTTTCTATTGTAGTTCTTATTTTCAATTGGGCTTGTATTCCATCCCATTTACTTATAGTACTCACCCTTTTTACTTTCAGTAAACATATTTTTACTACTATATTTTTACTACGTGGGTTGTGCTTGTTGTATTCTTGGAATGTGTGTTTGCAAGTTTAAAGGCAATGTCTTCCCGTTCTTTAGGGATATTCCTTTTAGTGCTAGTCTCCAACCCCTGTAATATGGATGGAGGGCTTGGGGTAGTCACAACATGGTCCCTAGGGGATGAGTCATGACAAAATGGTATCAGAGGAGTTTGTTCTACCAAAGAACTAGGAATCTGATCTTTTAATAGAGCAATAGTGTTAAGTTTTTTGAGTGTGGTTTTTAGTTTGGGGAGTTCAGTGTTGGTGCGGTGGCTGACGTATCTATACACTAGGACCCTGAATTCTGATTTCCAACTCGGTGCACGAAAACACTGATTTCGTGTGTTTTGGAAGTGTTTTATTTTTGATCTCTTTGAGTCAGCTCACCAATTATAACTTAATGACCGTGGAACACCTATTTTATTTCAGGATGATGCCACGTAGATAGCCATCCAAGATTCCTAAGAGAGTACACAATGACGGCCCACTGAGCAATGAATCTTCAGTGCAGGTCCCTCTTTCGGCAATAGTACCATCAGGTGGTGTACCAACAACACCACTACCAATTGGGAAACCATTGACACCAGCCCCACTAGTGGACGGTGCAGGCCGAATGAGAACATTTCACGGGTTCCAACGGTAGAGGCCTCTTAGGTTCCAAGGTGAGATGGATCCATAGGTGGCTAAGGACTGGATAGAGGTTGTGGCCAGAGTTTTTCGCCTGGTTGGGACACCAGCCGACCAGATGGTGATCTTAGCTGCCAGTCTTTTCCAGAGAGAAGCAGGGAGGTGGTGGAGCCTGATGATCTAGACATAGGACGAGGAGACCCTCACCTGGGTAGATTTTGAGGGCCTCTTCAGGGCAAAGTTTGTTCTAGTGACTCTACGCTCTGTGCGTATATAGGAGATGATACACTTACAACAGGGCAGCCTGACCGTGGCCCAATACTCGACGAGGTTCAGCGAACTCTCACACTACTCTACCGACATGATGTGAGACCCTTTCTTCAGGGCCTGGACCTTCAAGTAGGGACTATGATGGGAGATACGAGCTTTGATGGTATATCTCAGCATCCCAATGCATGCTGGAGTGCTGGAGAGAGCACTCTTGTTGGAGAGTTTCCTTACTAAGCAGATACCGACAGTGAGACCCACCACCGGGTGACACGTAGTAGAGTCATCTGCAGCTGGTAGTAGGTAGTTACATACAGGTCCAAGTGGACTAGACCTTCTGGTGGATGACCCCAGGATGTAGGGTCAGAGGTGTGAGGCTCATGAGGTAGAGTAGGCTAGAAAAGGAGCAGACTATGCTTCACATGCAGCAAGCAGTGTTACATGGCTCGCGACTTCTTGACCATCCACACTGACGACCATCAGATGGTCGAGGGACCGCTGAGGCAGAGTTAAAGATTTGAGTGAGGAGGTCTGTAGGGTAGCAAATGTGGTAGAGGAGTGAGTCATGCAGTAGGTGGTGGAATACGATTCAAGGTTCTACCGCCACCACCTCCAGGTGGTCCACCCTGACCATAGGGAGCATGTGGACAGGGATGAGCTCAGCTCCTGGAAGCTAAGGCCTATGACCACGATGATCCAGAGATGATTCGAGGTATGATTTGTGTCTTCTCCTCCTTAGCTGCAATACTTTTAGACATAGGTACCAGTCACTCTTTCATTTCCACGACTCTCGTTCGGAGCTTGAAAATTATGGTGGAGCCATTGGCTCGATCCTTGCGATTAGAGACTCCTATGAGAGAAGATTCAATGATTACACACTTGTGCTGACGGTGTGAACTTACTCTATAAGGCAAGATCTTCAATTGGGATCTTCTAGTAGTGGCATCGAGGCCTTATGATGTTATCTTGGGTATGAACTGGTTATCCACAATCCATGCTCATATTGACTATATTAGGCACAAAGTGTGGTGTGTTCATGAGGATGGGAATGGGTTTTCCTTCACCAGTGAGAAGGGAACCTTTGCAGCACAAGATGGACTTACTCGGAAAAGGGTGAGGCCAATCACACATCAGTTGGATAACCTTACCCTCGAAGAGATTGATGTTGAGAGTCTGAGCTATCCTATAGTGTTGGACCAGTATGCTGATGACTTCCCTGATAATGTTCCAGGACTACCTCCTTGCAGAGAGGTGGACTTCTACATCAAACTGTACCTCAAGACGACACCGATATCTACACCAGAATATCAGATGGCTCCCATGGAGCTTCATGAGTTATGGGTATAGCTGGAGGACTTACAGAGGAAGGGGTTCATAAGATCCAGTGTTTCTCCATAGGTAGCCCCAATTCTGTTCGCCAAGAAGGAAGATGGGAGTTTGAGGCTCTGTGTGGATTATCGGTTCCTGAACCAGGTGACCATGAAGAACAAGTATCCACTTCTGAGGATTGATGATCTATTCGATCAGCTGAAGGGTGCTTGTTGGTTTTTGAAGATAGACCTTAGATCAGGCTATCATAAGCTCAGGGTACGAGATGAGGATGTGCAGAAGACAACCTTCAGATATCAGTATGGCCACTATGAGTTCTTGGTTATGACATTCGGCATGACTAACACCCCTGTTCTATTAATGGGACTCAAGAACATGATCTTTCAGCCATACCTCGATCGCTTTGTGATGGTTTTCATTGATGACATCTTGATATACTCGGCATCAGAGGAGAAACATGCCTATCATCTGCAGATAGTTCTGGATACACTTCGAGAGCACCAGATTTATGGTAAGCTCTCAAAGTGCTAGTTCTGCATATAGGAGGTATACTTTTTTGGACACATTATCTCAAAATCTAGAGTTTGAGAGACACAGCTTAGGGATATTGACATTGAGGCTTGACATGCTCATATATCCTCAGGATAGGAACCTGATGGATTTTATGAAGGTGGGGAGCATGTCATCCTCTTAAAAGGATGCACCATGGTACCAGTGGCACTACGAGAGGAGGTGTTGAGGGAGTTCCATACATCCCCTCTAGCGGTACATCCTAGTGTGCCGAAGATGTACCAAGACCTCCGACATCAGCACTGGTATCCAAGGATGAAGAAAGTAGTGGTAGAGTTTGTTTCACGATGCCTCACTTGTCAGCAAGTGAAGGTCGAGTATCAGGTTCCAACAGGCTTAGCGCATCAATTAGAGGTACCAGAGTGGAAGTGGGATTATATTTCCATATATTTCATGATAGGTATACCACATACGTCTAGGGGACATGATTCCATCTGGGTGATCGTTGACTGACTCACCAAGTCGGCCCACTTCCTACCCATCCGAGATCAGGGATCAGTAGAGGGCTTGAGATACCTCTATGTACAGGATATTGTACAGCTTCATGGGGTTCCATAAACAATTGTCTCTGACCATGATGCAAGTTTTACATCCCAGTTGTGGAAGGGATTGTAGGAGGTGTTCAAGACTCAGATATGTTTGAGCACCACCTTTCATCCTTAGACAGATGGTTAGATGGAGTGGACCATTCAGACACTGGAGGACATGCTTCGTGCTTGCATACTAGATTTTGGACACAGTTGGGAGGATAACTTGCCCTTGGTGGAGTTCATATACAACAACAAATATTACTCCACCATTAGTATGACACCATTTAAGGCCTTGTACTGTCGACCCTGCAGATCAAATCTATGTTGGACAGACCTGGGGGAGTCATCACTTATGGGTCCAGAGTTAGTATGGGCTACCACTGAGAAGGTGAAAATTATCTAGGAGCATATGAAGACTACACAGAGAAGATATAAGTCTTATACTGATAGGAGACAGAGACCTTTGGGGTTCTAGGAGGGAGACCATGTCTTCTTACGGGTCTCACCTCGATGAGGTTTGTAGAGATTTGGTCAGGGCGACAAGCTATCTCTGAGGTTAATCAGACCCTTTCAGGTTCTCAATAGAGTTGGTGAGGTGGCATATCGCCTAGCTCTTTCCCCATAGATGCATCAAGTGCATGATGTTTTCCACGTGTCATAGTTGAGGAAGTACGTGCACGACCCATTGCACGTTATTGACTGGGTATAGCTGGACATTGATGATGGGGTAACATTTACAGAGGTTCCAATGGAGATTGAGGATCGACAGGAGTGGTTCCTTTGTGGATGATTGATCTCTATGGTGTGCGTTCACTAGCAGCACATGAACCTATAGAAGAGCACATGGGAGCAGGAGGCTCAGATTCATGCTCAGTACCCCCATTTGTTTCCTTAGTCTATGTTGTGGATTTTGGGGACGAAAATCCCTACAGTGGGGAGAATGTAAAGACCCGTATTTTTTCATGTATTTTTTAATTATAAGGAATTATTGCGAGTCTGTGAAAATTGACGGCACGTGATTCTGAGGCCCAGAGTGCCCGAAATAAATTTATGAACTTTTTTTAAGGTATGTTCAGTAAACGCGTGGGTGGAATTTCCTATCTTTTGAACCAGTGTTTGGATTAAAAATATGAGGGAACCTTTGAATCTGTAGAACCAGGATTCGCTTAAGGGAGGCTTCACTTCGACCGCAAAAGGTCAGGATGAAAAGATAGTTTTTGGACATTTAAAAGAATAATAAAGTAAAAATGTTATTTTATTTCTATTTTTCTTTTCCTCTAATGGACGAGTGGTGGTGGTGGGACCAATGACATGTCAATCCATTAAATGGCTTGAATTCACTTTATTTTTTTAATTGCAACAATGGAATTTGTAAGGTTCATTAAATTAAATGAACATTATCAATTCCACGTGCGTTACTCACCATTATCCTCTCTTATTTATATGGACCTTGGGGTGGAGTGTTGGCACAGATTCACCAAGCGACAAAGCTCTAGAAAAGTACCATGATGCCAACCACTTGGAGGATGATATCGGTTTCAGCGAGCGGTGATGAGTGCCACTGAATCACGAACTGACGACAAAAACGAAGGAGGTTATGTCGATCGTTGTCAGCGAAAGTCTCTTCTAGTTAGGGGGTTTGTTTAAAAGTTATATTTCATGTTTACCTTGCTCCCGCTTGCTATCACATTAATGCGAAGAGTGCAGGTCAAACTAATAAGGCCCAGACCCTCCACCGCTTCACTCATGTTTTTTTCTTCGGGGACGATTTCCTCATATTGATGACACCAAGAATGGAGAGATATAGGCATAGACGACACAAAGAACGGACCACCGAAGCATGTCTGGTGGCCCAAGGAAGGAACTAACAGTGCGCCATGTTGGCAGCGGATGGTGGTGGATGGAGGAGACCTGTGGAAATCAGCCGTGGGTGGTGGAAGGTGATGTGAGACAGTGCGTCGTGGTGGCCAAAGGCGGTCAGCCCGAGTCGGTCGTGCGGTACAAGGTCGGTGCCCGTAGGCATCGGCAGCGGTGTGAAGCAGCTGTGATAGAAGGGGGCAGTATGGAGAAACCACGACAGGAAGGAGTGGTACGTCCCCGCACTACGCCGCGTTTGCGGAACCCGATCAGCCAAATGACTGACTGTTCATGCAGTGGGGCAGCGCCCCACTGGCTGGCGAAACAAACCCACAACTACAGGGACAGCGGGACTCAATGATCCACCTTTAGGTGGACCAAGTTGTATATGGACCAGCCAAGTGGGACAGACTCGCCCAGTGGGCCAGGTCAGACCCACGACCCGGCGGGCTAGCGCAGGTGGGCCGAGCCCCACCCGGTGGGCCAGGAAAACTGCGGCCCGAGCCCACAAACCAAATCGTGCCGACCCCGACGGGATAAACCTAGTGAACCGGGCCGACCCTTAACGGGATGAACCTGGGCAGGTTCAGGTAGACCCCGGGACCCATTGCGTCGGGTCAGTTGGACCGAGTCGGACCGGGCCCAGACACAACCAGTCCCTGAATAAAGAAACGCCCGTAACTGACGAACCAGGTGTCCGTTTGACACACTGTTAGTGGCGTTGGGACCCATTTTGGGAAGCGGTTCCTTTGGAATATTCCAGCAGGCTCGACCGAGCTAGGACATACTGAGGTTCGATCACCCTTGTTTCACAGAAAGAGATTTAACTAATAGACCGAACGTCCAATCGACGCGCCGTCTATGGCATAAGGACCCTTGTGACAAGGTGGTCCTTTAGAGATACTCTAAGTGAGTTTTGATAGAGTTTTATGTGTGACCTAAGTTGGATCAAACTTGAATCCAACCGGTCCCTTTTTACAAAAGTGCCCACATCTCATAGACTGGGCGTCCAATCGACACGTCGTCTATCACATTGGGACCCCTATGACGGGACAGTCCCTTGAGTATGATTTTTGTGGGACTCCATACTGGTTGAAATATGACTGATGGATTAAGGATCATTTCTCTCAGAATCAAGAATGCTATGAGCAGGAATCCTGTGATTGGCTGTCTTGGAAGTAGTGACTCTGTGTGGATCAGCATCATAGCGACCCTGTGTGGATCAACATTACAGCTACTTGACAAGAACCAATCTTAGAGTGACCCATCGAGGATAAAAAACTAGAGACCCTATGTGGATCAGTATCGAGAAATCCTGTGTGGATCAGCATTTCAGTGACCCTGTGTGGATCGACATTATAGCAACACTGTTTGGATCAATATTCTAGGGACCCTATGTGGATCTGTATTGCGTGACCCGATGAGGACCAGCCTTAGAGCATCCCATCATGGATCAGTGATATATGACCCTGTGTGGATTGAAAATGGAACAAATCCCTTGTGGTTCAGTTGTGGAAACTTATTAATGGAATAAAATGATATAGCTTTAGGCTAATCATATTTATTCCTAAACTCTAAGTTGTATACCTGGTGTGAGATGACTATTGCTTCATGCTTTGTGATTGAGGTCTTGCTTTTTGGTCTTTCCTTTGTGTAACTCTGGGAGACCTTCAAGGGTCTTGAGGTCCTTACTAAGTATTTTTATACTCATCCCTGCATGGGCTTCACCCACACCTTGTTGTGCCTTGTGCAGATGACAGATAGCTTTGACCGAGGTTTGAGAGCTAGGACTGAATAGTGCTCAGAGGTGGACCTTTAGATGTGACATTCTGTAGTGATGAACAACCATGATCTGTACCTAACATTTAGGTAGGAACCTTGGAGGATGATTCTAGGTGCTATTTTTCTATTGTAGTTGTTCTTTTCAGTTGGGCTTGTATTCTGGCCCCTTTACTTACAATACTCACCCTTTTTTACTTTCAGTACACATATTTTTTCTACTATATTTTTACTAAGTGGGTTTTGCTCATTGTATTCTTAGACTGTGTGCTTGTAGGTTTAAAGTAAATGCCTTCCCTTTCTTCAGAGATATGCCTTTTGGTGCTAGTCGCCAACCCCTGGCCTATAGAAGGCGGGCTTGGGGTAGTCATGACACGGGCTCCAGGGGACGGGTCATGACATGTATTATTTCCATTTTTACCACTATTTATCAATTATAATAATTTGATTATATTTATTATTTTCCTTGGTTAAATGGAACATATTTTTATATCATAATTTTCTTAAAAATTTTCCATCTTGCTTTGATTTCACTATTTTATGCAATGTAATTTATACATTAGTAGAATTAATTATAGAAGCTTGAAATACATATATTTATACATTTATATATTATAAATAATTTAGTATAACCATCCATAATGGTGGTGATATAAAATAAGTTGGAAATTTCCTTGTTGGCAGTTATTCGACCGTTATCAGGAATGTTGTACAAAATAAGAAAAAGAGAGATAAAATATAAATACATAAAAAATATATTTTTTATAGTAGGTTAAAATCATTAATATAATTTTAAAATATTATATAATTTATCTTGAAAGATTTTTTTTTGAAAAGAATAGAGAATGAGAGGAAGATAATAGGAAAATACAAAGAAGAGTTGATGAAAACATACCCTCTTCTTGGTGTTGCTTCCCTTGTACGACACTAGACCCCCTTGATGATTGGAGTTGGATGACTTTAGAAAATTCATATTGATTTTTTTAGGATTAAGAGAGAGGATTTGGGTAGATCTTTGTCTTTGGAAAGTGTGGGAAGAGTTGTTTTCCAAGAGGAGGGAGAGTGGTTATTTATACTTGAGGAGAGAGGTATTTTTGAGTTAAAATATTGAATAAAATACTATATCTAAGGTAAATCTTGTAATAGGAAAAATTTTGACATTATAAAACATATTTTAATTAAATAACATGATTTTATGACTTTTAATCACTTTATAATTTGAATTCATTAGTTTAATAAAAAGGAAAGGTGGAAAAATTAGAAAATATTATTTTAATGTTATACTTTAGATTTTAGACATTGGAAAGTACTTTTTAGGTTTGGAAATCATGTTTATTGCATTATTTATCAAATTTAATATGTTTTAGTTGATAATAATGTTATAGAAATGATTATTTCATTATTACATCATGAATGACATAATTCAAGATACACCGGTTATGATAAAAACTATATTTTTACAATTCACCTGAAAGTAAAGTATTTCAAAAAATTTCCAAAAAACCACCCTTGGAAAATTTCAATGTGATGATTTCAAAAATGATATTAATTTTATCAAAATAATTTTTTGACATAAGTTATTTTAAATTTCAATGTTAAATTTTTGATTTTTATGAAATATTTTAAAATACAATTGATTAAAATGTAAGATTTATTTGAGTTTTTAATAATGATATTTATTTTATGGAAATATAATATTTATATTTACTTAAATTATTTATGATAAATATTATTTATATTACATTTTATTATTTTGTGGTAAAATTACTATTTTGATGATCATGTTACTATTCCCAATGACCAGGTTACTATTCCCAATGATTAGGTTACTATTCTAGTAGTCACATTATTATTCCAATGGTCACACTACCTTCTATAAATAGTAATTAATTCCTTCATTCATTATTCACCTCAATTCATCTTAAGGTTCTGCAATTCCATTTTCTATAATTTCGATTGGTTTACTACTATTTTATTTCTTGTCCATAGTTTTGTTTGTGGGAGGGATGATTTTAGCCAATCGGGGTGATCCAAATTTTCCCATTGTAGTTTTTCTATTTTCTATTTTTTTCACCTTGTAATATTTGGAATTTTAATGGGTTTAATTCTTGACTAATGTAATGAATTGCATTAATGTAAAAGAGTTTTGTTAGTTTATCTACATGTTGTATGTGTATAATACTATATAATATAATATAATACACATTTATTTCAAGGAAAAAAATATCATTTATAAACTCTTGGTTGTTACATTAATTGTGAAACCTTAAATATTGAGGGATCTAGTAGGAGATGGTGGTATTTGATGGTGATGGTGAAGAATCATGTGGTCTTGGAGTGTAAATACTTAAGATTCCTTTTCACTAATCAGTTATATCTAGATTTGATGGTCTTAGAGAAGTCCATGAAGTTTCTAAACCTCATGTAGGGTGACCGTATTGTGACACAGTATGTGAAAATTTTTTCTGAGCTTGTTCAGTTTGTTCCAACGGTTGTATCCAATGAGAAGATGAGGGATTTAAGGTTATAGATGGGTCTCTGACCTGATATCCAATCATAGTTTTCTTGCTAAATATCAATTCTTATGCTGATGTACTGGATAAAGAGTTGATTATTGAACATGACCTAGATGAAAATTCAGGGTTGAAAGGAGTTCTTTTTTCTCCTAGTGGGAGGATAAAGTATGATGAATCTTGTGGTGGTTCTAGACAACATACATCATCCATACCTCTTATAGTGCCTGGTAGGGGCCTTTTGACTTTCTTTCAGTGTGGAAAGCTTGGGCATTCGAAATAGGTTTTAACCAAGGCACCTGAAATATATAGTTCATGAAATTTCATAGGCCATATATAGAAGTATTTCCATTTATTTTCTTCTCCATGCAGTGGCTTGGCCCATTAGCACCAAAAATTACTGCACTATACAAACGCTTAAAGAGAAAATTTATTCCAACCACCGACATCCGGAACGAGTCTTATTCACACAATGGAAGAGTATCAAGAGGAAGCTGATGTGGGTCTAGTTATTGTGAGTGGTACTATCACTATTGATTCAACTTTAGTGACTGATTTATTTGGTACTAGTGCATCTCCCTCATTTATATCGACCTAGGTTATGAATTTTATAAACCTTCCAATGGATATTTTGTCTTATGTGATGAATATTACTACGCCCCTTGGAATAAAGAGAGAGTAGGGTCTTCAGTGTCATGCTCATGTTTTCTCTTTATTATAGATTAAGATTACCTAGAGTTTTTTTTGGGTTTTGACATAAAACTTCTTGATGTTATTTTTTGGATGGATTTCCTCATGGATAATAAGGCCCGAATTGACTGTTACCTTTGGTGGATCTTTTTTACTATGCCCGGTGGGGTGTGCTGTTCTTTACAAGGAGAATGAGTCCCAAGATTGAGTAGAGATATACCTTATTTTTTGGAGTTAGGAAGTGTAATATCATTGTTTACTTTTGACTTGGAGCAAGAATATTTGAGTGGGGATCTCCCTCCAGTTTTTATCATGTTTCTTGATGTTTTTTCCTTGCAATTTCTCTGATTTTTCATTGGTAAGAGAGGTGGAGTTTTATATTGATCTAGTACTTGATACTCAACCAAAATTTATTACTTCTTACCATATGACACCAGCAGATCCGAAAGAGTTGAAATATCTGTTGGATTATCTTCTAGAGAAAGGTTTTATACACCCAAGTGTGTCAAATTGGGTGACACCTGTCCACTTTGCAACAAATTTGTCACGACCCGTCCTCGGACCCCGTGCCGTGACTACCCCAAGCCCGCCTTCCATAGGCCAGGGGCTGGCGACTAGCACCAAGGCGTAAATCCCGGAAAAAAGGAAGGCATTTCCTTTGAAAAGTAAAGAAGCACCACATAGTAAGAAAGTGGAAAAGTAAACACTAAGTAAAAACTGTAACAAGCTGTGCTGAAAGTAAAAGGGGCCGGAAATACAAGCCCAACTGTAAAGTACAACTGAAAGGGGAAAACAACAACTGAAAAGAAAAGCCGCAGCGTCGAGCCGTCCTCTGGAAGTCCCACCTGAAGGGTGGGTACAGATAGCCTCCACAGCTCCTCGGTCCAGCCGTCCGCTCGGAGTGCGTCCCACCCAGTGGTCCACCTCCAGGTACCGTCCTGCTCCGCACGCCTCTACCTCGATCAGCGCTGTCCGTCGTCTGCAACCAACATAATGAAGTGCGGGCATAACCCGTGCAGGGGTGAGTATAAGATACTCAGTAGGGACCCCGAGACCCCTGAAGGTCTCCCGAAATCCACAAAGGAAAGATACAATCACGAAGTAACAACCAACACTGCTTAGGTATATGCTCATACATATACCTAAGTCATCAATTCCCGTTCGGCTCCAACGTCCGAGTCCAAGCACAACCCAGTCCACACAGGAAAACAAACGTAAACCCACACAGGATAGCACAACACAATCCACAAAGGAGAGTAAACAGTAAATCCACACAGGATAGCTCAACACAATCCACAAAGGAGAGTAAACAGTAAATCCACACAGGATAGCTCAACACAATCCACAATGGAGAGTAAACAGTAAATCCACACAGGATAGCTCAACACAATCCACAAAGGAGAGTAACACAAGATTCAGCTCACACAGGTATACTTCTTCGAATGACGATAAAGATGATCACCGATCCATCTAAGTCGTCGGACCCACAAAGGATCAATAGGTAACTAACCCCCGCAATAAACCACACAGGATCGGGCCCACACAGGACCTGTAGGCGCTGGCTCACACAGAACCGTTGAGCGCTGACCCACACAGGATCGGACCCACACAGGATCAGGCCCACACAGGACCTGTAGCACTGATCCACGTAGGATCGCTGAGTGCTGTAGTCGTCGCAGTCCACTGAGGATCTCTGCACAGTCATCGTCGCAGTCCACTGAGGATCTCTGTACGGTCGTCGCTGTCGAAGTAGCAGTCGCAGCTAGCTCTAGGGTTCCCGCACACAATAAGCTCGTTCGGGAGGGTCCGCTCCACGAGCCGAGAGTCTGATACATCAACTGACACAAAGTCCGAGGTTGATGTATCCAAAAGTTCCGTATCGTCAACAGGAACTCAACGTCGCAGACGGCGCGTCAATCGGACGCCCGGTCTGAGAGTTATTGGCTTTTTCGTCCCAGGGCCCGGTTGATTTTTAAGGCAAAATCAACCTGACCGTACTCCACCTGCGTCCAAAACTCGTGCGGAGTGAGCCAAAAGATCCGTCTCACTTAGAGGAATTCAACAAAGCTGACGGCACGTCAATCGGACGTCCGTAGCTCAAGATATGAGTGTTTCCGCTCCGAGGGCCCGGTTGGTTTCGTGTACGAACCAACCCGGCCGAACCCAAAGTATTCCGAAACCTTGAGTGCGATAGACTGAAACGACCGTCTCGATCCAAGGATCACGTTGCCGCTGACGGTGCATCGTTCAGAGGCCCGTAGCTTAAGTTACTGGCATTTGACCGAAAATGGTCCGAAGACGGGGGGTCCGGGCCCGGGCCGACCCGGCCCGACCCCCCCTGGGTCGGCCGAACCGGGTCGACCCGACCCGGCTGGACCTGGTCCGGTTCAGCCAGGGCGCGGCCTGGCTCGGCCGGCCGGTCCGGCTCGGCTCGGCCGAGCGGCTGCCGCGGGGCGCTGCCCCCCGCGGGTCGGAAGTGCCCCCCCCCCCCCCCCCGCGTGGGGCCGCGACGGATCAAAGGACGCGGCCGTGGGTCCGCGTGCACCGGACCTGCGCGGCCGTGGGTCCGCGGGCGCCGCCGCTGCGGCGGCCTTGTCCGGCGGCACGCCGGGGCGCCGCCGCTGGCTTCCACGAGCCACCAGAGTCGATCCGGTGGTCCGATTCCATTCCCGTCTACACCGCTGCTCCTCCCGGGACTCGTTCTTCACTGCGGAACCATCAAATTTCCGTTGCGGCACGTTCCGTCGTCACCCGTCAAATCCGCACAACAACGAAGAACATCGGAGGGTTCTCGGGCCGTGTTCGTTTGGTCCGCACCCTCCACGTTAGATAAAAACAACGAGAGAAATATTCAACACATGAAACAACAATTTTAATAAATTAAAATTGTTCATAGGAATCCGGTTCTTTAATTTTAAAGAACGTTCACGGGAATATAAAAGGGGTATTTCCAAAACAAAAACCCTACCTCGACAAGTCATCGCGCGTGAGCGTTCTTCACGGAATTGCTCGTCGCTGAAGGAGGGGTTCTTCGTGTCGCGGAAGGCGTCGCGTCGTCGCGGAAGGGCGTCGCGTCGTCGCGGAATCCGGCATTGCGTCGATGAACTCAACGGACCAAAAGACAACAGATTTAATTGTAAATAATTAAATCCATGTGTTGTTATAAACCACAAGGAAGTTTAAAAAGAAACCTGAGATCTCTTACCTCAAGCAGTTGGTGATCGGAGATCGGGGCGGGGAAGAACGTCTCAGATGAAGCGTCGTCCAACTCCGAGGGTGACGACATTCTTCGCGTTCTTCGTGTTCTTCGCGAAGGAGGATGAAGGCACCAGAATCTCTGTCAAAAACCTCTCAACGATTAATACTTCAAAAGTCATGTTGGTCTTATTTTATTAATACGCCAAAAAACGAAAAGAGGTAAGTAACGACCCATTAATTCGTAGAATTAATTCAATGAAAGAAACTACCCAATTAAATGGTGCGTTAAGAATTTAATAAAACGCGTCAGTTGACTTTCATAATGACGCGTTTTCGCGGGTGCGTTACTTAGCGGAAAAGAAACGGTGGGGCTCGTGCGGGCCCCACCTCACAAATATCCTACCAAGAGGGTAGGATATTTTTTTTGGATAGTACCCTATCCGTTTCAACTCAGCTTAAGCCGCTTTTAAGTGGCTTCAAGTGGCTTCCAAGTGGCTTAAGTGAAATAAAATAAAGTTTGTTGAACAATTATTTTATTTCTTAACTTTAAGCCCGAAAATTAAAAACCAAACCCGAGCAAACGCAACTCCGGAAGAGGCGTTTCTAAGCAAATACCGGCGCTGCGATTTAATCAGTGCCCTCAGAATTTGATTTCGGGCACCAGTTCAAAAGTTATAAAAACCCGCTCGTCCGTTCACTGAACGTACCCGAGCTAAACTTCGGAAAATGATTCCGGGCACACCGGGCCTCGGAATCAGGTGCCGTCAGAAACCGCGATCTTGTAAAATTCCAAAGAAAATTAAGAAAAGAATTTCCTTGAAATTTATGGGTCTTTATATTACTCCCACCTCAGGGATTTACATCCCTATAAAGATACATTAAAAACTAGGGAAAAAAATGTGGGTACTGAGCATACATCTGAGCCTCCCGCTCCCATGTGCTCTCCTGGAGATTCCTGTGCTACCATCTGATGCACACAAGAGGAATAGATCGCCCACATAGGACCCACTCCTTTCGATCCTCTATCTCCACTGGGACCTCCGCAAAAGTCGCCCCATCATCCACGTCTAGCTCCCCGTAGTCAATGATGTGCGTCGGGTCGTGCACGTATCTCCTCAGTTGAGATACGTGGAAGACGTCGTGCACCCGGTGCAACTGAGGTGGTAGAGCCAGGCGATAAGCCACCTCACCAATCCTGCTGAGGTCCTGGAATGGTCCAATGAAGCATGGAGACAACTTGTCGCCTCGAACAAATCTCCGTAAACCACATCGAGGTGAGACACGCAAGAAGACGTGGTCACCATCCTCGAACTCTAGTGGCCTACGCCTCCTGTCAGCATATGACTTCTAACGGCTCTGAGCTGTCCTCATCCGCTCCTGGATGGCCTGGACCTTCTCTGTCGTGGTCCAGACCATCTCTGGTCCCACAAGTGCTGACTCCCTAGGGTCTGTCCAGCACAAAGGAGATCTGCAAGGCCTGCTGTACAATGCCTCGTAAGGTGCCATCCCAATGGTGGAGTGGTAGCTGTTGTTGTACGCGAACTCCACCAAGGGTAGGTGGTCCTCCCAGCTACGACCAAAGTCGAGGACACATGCGTGGAGCATGTCCTCGAGAGTCTGAATGGTTCTCTCCGTCTGACCATCCGTCTGAGGGTGAAAGGTGGTGCTCAGACGTAGCCGCATCCCGAACGCCTCCTGCAACCCCTTCCAAAGCCGGGAAGTAAAGCGAGCATCCCGATCGGAGACGATAGACGATGGCACACCGTGAAGCCGCACAATCTCCTGAACATAGAGACGCCCCAAGCTCTCCACTGAGCCCTGCTCTCAGATGGGTAAGAAGTGTGCCGACTTGGTGAGTCGGTCAACAATCACCCAAATGGAGTCGTGACCTCTGGAAGTGCGTGGAAGTCCAGTCACGAAGTCCATAGATAGGCCGTCCCACTTCCACTTCGGGACCTCCAAGGGCTGTACCAAGCCTGCTGGTACCTGATGCTCTGCCTTCACCTGCTGGCAGGTGAGGCACTGTGAAACGAACTCTTCCACAACCTTCTTCATGCCCGGCCACCAGTGCTGTCGTCTGAGATCCTGGTACATCTTCGCCACTCCAGGATGCACCGCCAAAGGAGAAGTGTGAAACTCTCTCAGCACCTCCTCTCGTAAAGCGACTGGTACCAGGGTACATCCTCTGAAAAGGACGTCGTGATCTGCTCCAAGGGAGAAACCATCAGGTGCATGTCCCGAGGATATCTGTGCACGCCATGTCTCACAGTCAACGTCCCCATGCTGAGCCTCTCTGATCCGCTGTAGAAGTGGAGGAGAGACGGTGAGAGACTGAAGGAAGGCTGCTCCGTCTCTATCCACGAAGGATATCTGCAAAGCGGCTAGCTGCTCTGTCGCCTCCTCAAGTAGCTGGATGCCCGTCCTCCTGCTGAGGGCATCGACTACCACGTTCCCCTTCCCAGGAGTATAGACTATCTCAAAGTCATAGTCCTGGAGGAACTCGATCCATCGCCGCTGTCTCAGGTTCAGGTCCTTCTGAGATAAGATGTACCTGAGACTCTGGTGGTCAGAAAAGACTTTAAAGCGCTCGCCCATCAGATAGTGCCGCCAAGTCTTCAGAGCGAAGACCACTGCTTCTAACTCCAGGTCATGGGTAGCGTAGTTCTACTCATGCGGACTCAACTGACATGATCCATAGGCAATCACGACCCGATCCTGCATCAGGACACACCCGAGTCCGGTCCCTGATGCATCGTAGTAGACTATGTATCCAAATCCCTCCTCAGGTAACCTCAAGATAGGTGCGCTGATTAATCTCTGTCTCAGCTCCTGGAAGCTCTGCTGACATCTTCCTGATCACACGAAGGGTTTCCCCTTCTTTGTCAAAGATGAGAGTGGCGCTGCAACTCTGGAGAAGTCCAGAACAAATCTCCGATAGTATCCGGCTAGACCCAAGAAACTCCGCACCTCCGTCACGCCCCTGGGTGGCTCCCAAGCTAGCACTGCCTCGATCTTCGCAGGATCCACTGCAACTCCCACCTCAGAAATGACGTTCCCCAAGAAGTGGACCTCACGTAACCAGAACTGGCACTTCGAGAGCTTTCCATAAAGCTGGTGCTCTCGGAGTGTGTCTAGTACAACCCGCAAGTGGTAGGCGTGCTCCTCCTTTGTGGTCGAGTACACCAAAATGTCATCGATGAAGACCACGACAAATCGATCGAGGTATGGCTGGAAGATCCTGTTCATGAGGCTCATGGAAACTGCTGGAGCATTGGTTACGCCGAAAGGCATAACCAAGACCTCATAGTTGCCATACCGACACCTGAAGGCCGTCTTCTGCACGTCCTCGTCTCGAACTCTGAGCTGATGATAGCCTGACCTGAGGTCTATCTTCGAGAACCACCGTGCTCCCTTGAGCTGATCGAAGAGGTCATCAATCCTCGGTAGCGGATACTTGTTCCTCATTGTCACTTGGTTCAGGCGACGATAATCGACACACAGTCACAAGATCCCGTCCGCCTTCTTGGCGAACAATATCGGGGAAGCCCAGGGTGAAACGCTGGGTTGGATGAACCCCTTGCCCTGCAAGTCCTCCAACTGTACCCATAGCTCTCGAAGCTCAGCGGGGGCCATCCGATATGCTGGAGTGGATATCGGGGCTGTCTCGGGGTACAAGTCAATATAAAAGTCTACCTCTCTGTGAGGAGGTAGTCCTGGAACGTCGTCGGGGAAGAGGTCCACATACTGATCCACCACTGCAGGAAAACTAGGACTCTGCACGTCAACTGCTCCAAGGATGAGGCTAGCCAACTGATGAGTGATGGGTTGTCCCCTCCTCTACAAGAGTCCATCCTGTGCTGCAAAGGCTCCCTTCTCACCAGTGAAGGTGAACCTGCTCCCGTCAGTGCACACACATCGCACCTTGCGCCTAAAACAGTCAATCTGAGCATGGACTGTAGATAACCAATCCATGCCCAAGATGACGTCGTAAGGCCTCGACGCCGCTACAAGAAGATCCCATCCGAAGCTCTCACCTCCTAGAGTAAGCTCACACTGCCGGCACCAGTGCTTAATCGTCGAGTCTGCTCCCATAGGGGTCTCTAGCCGTAAGGATCGAGCCAACGGCTCTTTCGGAATCTCCGAGCTCCGAACAAGGGCAGCGGCTATGAAAGAGTGACTCGCTCCTGTGTCTATAAGAACTGCAGCAAGGGTGAATAGACACAGATCGTACCTCAAATCATATCTGGAGCGCCGTGGTCATAGGCCTCCGCTACCTAGAGTTGTGCCTGTCTCTGCCCGCCAGCTCCCTGTGGTCGGGGCGGACCTCCTGGTGGTGGTGGGGGTAGAGCCTCAAAGCATCGCCCACCACCCGCTGCTCGGCCAGCTCCTCTGCCTTGTCCGCCTCCTCCCTTCGGACCGCCATGGTCGACCCTCTGCCTCTGCCTGGGTGGCCCCTCCACCGTCTGCTGCTCCTCGGTACGGTGGGTTGGGCAGTCACGAGCCATGTGGCCCTGCCCGCCGCAGGCGTAGCACTGCCTGCCTCTCGGAAGACTGGCTCCGCGCTATGTGCCCCGCACTGCTGAGCCAGTATCCTGAGGTCATCTATGAGAGGGTCTGGTCTGCCTAGAACCCTGAGTCATCCGTCGGCTACCTGCTGCCGAAGACTCCGCCACCTGCCTCCCTGCGGTAGGTCTCGCTGTGGACTCAGCCAGAAAGCTCTCGATCAGAAGGGCTCGCTCCAGCACTCCTACCTGGGTCGGGATGCTGAGGGAGATCAGCGATGCCCTGATCTCGTGTCTCAAACCCCGCTCAAAGGTCCGGGCCCGGAAGAAGGGGTCCCGTACCATGTCGGTCGAGTAGCGAGAAAGATTGGTGAACCTCGCCGTGTACTGGGCGACCGTCAAGCTGCCCTGCCGCAGCTGAAGAAGCTCTTGGATGCGCACTGCACGGAGGGTGTCCGGGACAAACTCTGAGCGGAAGAGGCTCTCGAAGTCCGTCCAGATGAGGGAGGCCTCATCGTGTACCTAGATCATCAAGCTCCACCATCGGCCCGCTGCTGCGTGCAGTAGGCTCGCCACGAGGATCACCATGAGGTCTGCTGGTGTCCTCACTAGCCTGAAAACTCGGATGACCGCCTCCAGCCAGTCCCCAGCTGCCTGGGGGTCCGTCTCCCCACAAAACCTGGGTGGTCGCTGGCGCTGGAACTTGTGCAGAGCTCCGAGGCGACGTGCATCGTCAGCGGTCGGTGCTGGAAGCATCGGGGGCTCGGCGGGTAAAGGTACCGCCGGTACCTCTACTGTCAACGGGCCCTGCACCGAGGCCTCGTCGCTCGGCAGGCTGTCGTCGCGCTCTACTCTCGGAACCCTAGCTAGCTGCCGTCGTGGGGCCATCCTGAAAAGGAAACAAGTGCGCCATGGTCAGAACAGTATACCTGGTGAGCTGACACAAGTAATCACAAAGAAAACTTGAAACACACATGCAATCAATGTTTTCGTGCATTAAGTCGGAAATCAGAAGTCAGGGTCCTGGTGTACGGATACGTCGGCCGCCGCACTAACACTGGACTCCCTGGACTGATAACCATACCCAATACACTAAACACTATTGCTTCACATAAAAGAAATATCAGAGTCTGCGGTAGAACCAACCACCTCTGATACCAATTTGTCACGACCCGTCCTCGGGCCCCGTGCCGTGACTACCCCAAGCCTGCCTTCCATAGGCCAGAGGCTGGCGACTAGCACCAAGGCGTAAATCCCGGAAAAAAGGAAGGCATTGCCTTTGAAAAGTAAACAAGCACCACAGAGTAAGCAAGCGGAAAAGTAAACACTAAGTAAAAACTGTAACAAGCTGTGCTGAAAGTAAAAGGGGCCGAAAATACAAGCCCAACTGTAAAGTACAACTGAAAGGGGAAAACAACAACTGAAAAGAAAAGCCGCAGCGTCGAGCCGTCCTCTGGAAGTCCCACCTGAAGGGTGGGTACAGATAGCCTCCACAGCTCCTCGGTCCAGTCGTCCGCTCCGAGTGCGTCCCGCCCAGTGGTCCACCTCCAGGTACCGTCCTGCTCCGCACGCCTCCACCTCGATCAGCGCTGTCCGTCGTCTGCAACCAACACAACGAAGTGCGGGCATTTCCCGTGAAGGGGTGAGTATAAGCTACTCAGTAGGGACCCCGAGACCCCCGAAGGTCTCCCGAAATCCACAAAGGAAAGATAAAATCACGAAGTAACAACCGACACTGCTTAGGTATATGCCCATACATATAACTAAGTCATCAATTCCCGTTCGGCTCCAACGTCCGAGTCCAAGCACAATCCAGTCCACACAGGAAAACAAACGTAAACCCACACAGGATAGCACAACACAATCCACAAAGGAGAGTAAATAGTAAATCCACACAGGATAGCTCAACACAATCCACAAAGGAGAGTAAACAGTAAATCCACACAGGATAGCTCAACACAATCCACAAAGGAGAGTAAACAGTAAATCCACACAGGATAGCTTAACATAATCCACAAAGGAGAGTAACACAGAATTCAGCTCACAAAGGTATACTTCTTCGAATGACGATAAAGATGATCACCGATCCATCTAAGTCGTCGGACCCACAAAGGATCGATAGGTAACTAACCCCCGCAATGACCCACACAGGATCGGGCCCACACAGGACCTGTAGGCGCTGGCTCACACAGAACCGCTGAGCGCTGACCCACACAGGATCGGACCCACATAGGATCGGGCCTACACAGGACCTGTAGCACTGATCCACGTAGGATCACTGAGTGCTGTAGTCATCGCAGTCCACTGAGGATCTCTGCACAGTCGTCGTCGTAGTCCACTGAGGATCTCTGCACGGTCGTCGCTGTCGAAGTAGCAGTCGCAGCCAGCTCTAGGGTTCCCGCACACAGCAAGCTTATTCGGGAGGGTCCGCTTCACGAGCCGAGAGGCTGATACATCAACTAACAAAAAGTCCGAGGTTGATGTATCCAAAAGTTCCGTATCGTCAACAGGAACTCAACGTCGCAGACAGCGCGTCAATCGGACGCCCGGTCTGAGAGTTATTGGCTTTTTTGTCCCAGGGGCCCGGTTGATTTTTAAAGCAAAATCAACCCGACTGTACTCCACATGCGTCCAAACCTTGGGCAGAGTGAGCCAAAAGATCCGTCTCAGTTAGAGGAATTCAACGAAGCTGACGGCACGTCAATCAGACGTCCGTAGCTCAAGATATGAGCGTTTCCGCTCCGAGGGCCCGGTTGGTTTCGTGTACGAACCAACCCGGCCAAACCCAAAGTATTCCGAAACCTTCAGTGTGATATACCTAAACGACCGTCTCGATCCAAGGATCGCGTTTCCGCTGACGGCACATCGTTCGGAGGCCCGTAGCTCAAGTTACGATCATTTGACCGAAAATGGTCCGAAGATGGGGGGTCCGGGCCCGGGCTGACCCGGCCCGACCTCCCCCTGGGTCGGCCGGACCGGGTCGACCCGGTCCGACCTGGGCCGACCCGGCCCGACCTCCCCCTGGGTCGGCTGAACCGGGTCGACCCGGTCCGACCCGGCGGGACCCGGTCCGGTCCGGCCAGGGTGCGGCCTGGCTTGGCCGGCCGGTCCGGCTCGGCTCGGCCGAGCGGCCGAGCGGCTGCCGCGGGGCGCTGCCCCCGTGGGTCGGAAGTGCCGCGGCCCCCCCGCGTGGGGCCGAGCTGGATCAAAGGATGCGACTTTGCCGCGTCTGAGTGCGCCGGACCCGCGTGGCCACGGGTCCGCGGGCGCCGCCGCCGCGACTTCAGCCACGACGACCCTGTCTGGCGGCGCGCCGGGGCGCTGCCGCCCCCGGCTGCCGGCGCCACCTCGCCGGCAACCCGCGCCACCGGCGGCTTCCGCGGGCCACTAGAGTTGCTCCGGTGGTCCGATTCCGTTCCCGTCTGCGCCGCTGCTCCTCCCGGGACTCGTTCTTCACTGCAGAACCGTCGAATTTCCGTTGCGGCACGTTCCGTCGTCACCCGTCAAATCCGCACAACAACGAAGAACGACGGAGGGTTGTCGGGCCGTGTTCGTTTGGCCCGCACCCTCCGCGTTAGATAAAAACAATGGGAGAAATATTCAACACATGAAACAACAATTTTAATAAATTAAAATTGTTCATAGGAATCCGGTTCTTTAATTTTAAAGAACGTTCATGGGAATATAAAAGGAGTATTTCCAAAACAAAAACCCTACCTCGACAAGTCGTCGCGCGTGAGCGTTCTTCGCGGAATTGCTCGTCACGGAAGGAGGGGTTCGTCATGTCGCAGAAGGCGTCGCGTCATCGCGGAAGGGCGTCGCGTCGTCACGGAATCCGGCGTTGCGTCGACGAACTCAACGGACCAAGAGACAACAGATTTAATTGTAAATAATTAAATCCGTGTGTTGTTATAAACCACAAGGAAGTTTAAAAAGAAACCCGAGATCTCTTACCTCAAGCAGTTGGTGAACGGAGATCGGGGCGGGGAAGAACGTCTCAGATGAAGCGTCGTCCAACTCCGAGGGTGATGACGTTCTTCGCGTTCTTCGCGTTCTTCGCGAAGGAGGATGAAGGCACAAGAATCTCTGTCAAAAACCTCTCAACGAGTAATCCTTCAAAAGTCGTGTTGGTCTTATTTTATTATTACGCCAACAGACGAAAAGAGGTAAGTAACGACCCATTAATTCGTAGAATTAATTCAACGAAAGAAACTGCCCAATTAAATGGTGCGTTAAGAATTTAAGAAAACGCGTCAGTTGACTTTCATAATGACGGGTTTTCGCGGGTGCGTTACTTAGCGGAAAAGAAACGGCGGGGCTCGTGCGGGCCCCACCTCACAAATATCCTACCAAGAGGGTAGGATATTTTTTTTGGATAGTACCCTATCCGTTTCAACTCAGCTTAAGCCGCTTTTAAGTGGCTTCAAGTGGCTTCCAAGTGTCTTAAGTGAAATAAAATAAAGTTTGTTGAACAATTATTTTATTTCTTAACTTTAAGCCTGAAAATTAAAAACCACACCCGAGCAAACGCAACTCCGGAAGAGGTATTTCTAAGCAAATACCAGCGCTGCGATTTCATCGGTGCCCTCAGAATTTGATTCCGGGCACCGGTTCAAAAGTTAGAAAAACCCGCTCGTCCGTTCACTGAACGTACCCAAGCTAAACTTTAGAAAATGATTCCGGGAACACCGGGCCTCGGAATCAGGTGCCATCAGAAACTGCGCTCTTGTAAAATTCCAAAGAAAATTAAGAAAAAAATTTCCTTGAAATTTATGGGTCTTTACAAAAATTTTATAGGACACTTATCCTTTGTGTTGATTACCAAAAACTCAATTGAGTTACGGTGAATATTAAATATCCATTTCCACATATTGATGATCTATTTGAATAATATAAAGTGGAGAAGTGGGGTTTTGAAGATTTATCTTTGATCTAGTTATCACTAGTTGAGAGTAAAATAATAAAATATTTAGAAGATAGTCTCCAGGGGTAAGTATGACAATTATGAGTATCTTTTTATGCCATTTGGTCTAACCAATGATCCTGTGGTTTTTATAGATTTGATGAATATGATATTTCATTAGTACATCAACTCATTTGTGGTGGTATTTGTGGATGACATCCTAGTTTACTCTCAGACGGAGGAGGACCATGTGCATCATTTGAGAGTAGTTATGGAAACATTGATAATTCATTGATTTTATGTAAATCTTTTGAAATTTAATTTCAAGATTTTGGAAGTGAATTTATTAGGACATGTGGACTCAAATTTTTTTATTTCAATTGATAATGAGAAGGGGAATACTATTATGAAATGTGAGAAACCACATAATTTTTTCAAGATTTAGAGATTCTTGGGTTTGTTGGGATATTACCATAGATTCATAAAAAATTTCTTAAAGTTTTATTCTCTGATGAATGTTCTTAATTATAAGGGATTGAGGATTATATGTGATGATAAATGTCAGAGTTATTTTGTTGAGATGAAATTTATTTTGACCTTTTCATTGGTGTTGAATCTTCCAGAGGCTGGGAAGGTCTATGTGGTTTTCTATGACGCATTAGGTTTGGTTTTGGGTTGTGTAATTATACAGGGTGATCAGGTGGTAGACTATGGTTCTTGATAGCTTATACCACACGATAAGAATTATATGACCCTTGATCTTGAACTCAAAGTTTCATTGAATTCTCTTATGAGTGACATCAACTTTTTGGTGAAAGGTTTACTATTTATTCTTACCACAAAATCTTAAGTTATATTTTCTTGCAAAAAGATTTGAATCTTAGATAGTGGAATTGGTTGGAGTACCTTCACTCTTTTGATTTCAAAATTTCCTACACCCCTGGTAAGGAGAATGATGTTGCTGATGCTTTGAATAGGAAATATCTGAACAAGGACATAAAACAATTATATAAAGAGTGTAATCTAATAGATCTCTTTGTCTAGTTACATTTGGGAGTTTAGGAGAATAAGTATGAGATTTTTTTGGTGAGCGTGCAGTTGATATCCTCTCTTCTTGATATTATTCTTCAGGATTAACAGCTTAATGATAAATTATGTGGAATTTGGGACTCTTTTTATGATGGGAAGACCATTGGTGAATGTTTTTTCTCTTCAGAGGGTATCATATGTTTCCAAAACTGGTATGTTGTCCCTTTTCTTGCGAGAAAGGATATGATGGGGGACTGCCATAGTTCCTAGTGGGTGGTGAACCCCAATACCACTAATATGTTCTATGATATGTGACAATGATTTTGGTGACCAAGTATGAGACTAGACATCACTGAATTTGTATCTCATTATTATAGCTTCCAACAGGTCAAAGCAGATTGCTATAAACCTTCAGGTTTACTTCAACTACTTCCAATGATGACTTGGAAGTGAGACAAGATTTATATGGATTTTATAGTTGGGTTTCTACATAACCATTGAGGTAAGAATTTTATATGGGTTTTGATTGATAGTATGACTAAATTGGATCACTTTTACCCATTATATATACAACCAAAGTTGAGGAATTGGGACGTCTCTATATACAAGAGATTTCCAAATTGCACAGAGTTTCATCATTTTATAGTCTATGATAGGGATCCTTGTTTCACTTATCACTTCTAGAGAGGCCTCTAGGAGGCCATGGGATCCTAGGTATATTTGAGTATGACATATCATCCATAAAAGGATGGATATAAATAATGAGCTATATATATATATATATTCTTGAGGATATGCTAAGTTATTGCATTCTTGACTTTAGTGGAACCTAGGATTATTATTTGAGATTGGTTGAGTTTTCTTATAATAATAGTTACTAGTACACTATCAGGATGGATCCTTTTGAGTCATTGTATGACCAAACTTGTAGATCTCTATTGTGTTAGTTGAAGATTGGTGAAAGTTAATTAGTTGGACCGAGTTTAGTACAAGAGACAACAATAAATATACAATTGATTTTTCAGAGGATATTGAAGGAATAAAGACATTATAAATTCTATGATGATATTTTTCAATTACCAATGGAGTTTTCTATTGGTGATCATGTTTTTTTTAGAGTTTCAACTCAGTTGGGTCACTGAAATCTTGGAAAATAGGGAAAGCTTTCATTGAGGTTTGTGGGGAATTTTGAGATTGTTGAGCGAGTGGGGAAAGTGGCCTACCATTTGGAAGTTACACCACATATGACTTCAATCCATAGTGTGTTTCATGTATCACAACTTTAAAATTATCTTTATGACCCTTATCATTTTTTGATCTTGGAAGATATTGATATTGAACATGATTTATCAGTGATTGAGCATCCAATAAGGATTGTTGACTCTAAGAAAAATGTTATTTATGGGAAGATGATAATTTTAGTCTATGTGCTATGGAAACGTGGTTCTGATTTTCATGATATGTGGGAGAATGTGGCACTGATGAGATATTAGTGGAATCATATCTTTGATATGAAATCTTCTTGACATTATTTCTAGGGATATAAAGTGTTTATGGTGGGGAGATTGTAACATCAAGTTACCTTCTTTCAAGTACTTCTTGAATTTTATTTTTATTCCCTTTTTGGTTGGGTGTGATTCAGGATTTTCGAGCATGGAGAGTATTTTTTGAGGAAAATGACCTAAAGTCTGAGGATGTATGTTTTTTTGATTAATGGAGTCTAGGTGTAAAAGTGTCAAATATTGTAGAGGGTTGTCTTTGGGTCCAGGTTGAGTTGGAGGCTTTTCTATGTCTTTTAGCATGTTATGGACATATACTATCTACATAACATATTCATAGCATGAATTTATTTCATGAAATTAATTCGTTTCTCAAAAGAATCCATGAAACCATTTCATGATGTGAAAATATAAAATATTTGAATTGAATTCATGACATGAAATGGTCAAGATCACAATTTATAATCTGAAGCGATGTATTTTTTGGTGTAACCACCACTCGAGATATTCACATCATGAATCAAGGATTCACATCATGAATTTATTAATTCCATTGATTTTTTTTGTATCTTGTAGCCTGATTTTTTTTTCATTTTTCATACAGCCACTTCTCTCAATCCTTGAGGTGACTCTAGTAAATTTTGGGGGTGATTTCTTCCCTTCTGGACGCATCGATTTGGATTTTGATCTCTGATGAGTTTCCACTCTTTGGTTTTCTCCTCCTCTCCACTACCCCTCTTTGGAGATATTATGATATTGTGTTTTCAAATGGAATCAAAGTTTTATCTTGATGTTTCTAATCTAGTATCTTCTTGTTGGTATCCTTCTCATCCATTCTTCATTAGTGTTTCCCTATTGTGGGTGTTGATTTGATCACTAATTAAATGTAGGTGGTTCAATTTTATTTTCCCTATAATTGAAACCTTTAATTATGTGGTTTATTTGAAAAGAGTTTTAAAATGATTTAAAAACCAAGATTTGAGATGATTGATGGATGCTTTTAAAAAAGGCACGGAGATTGTGAAAACACCCTAATTTCAATGGAATTGAAATTATTGGGAAGATTTGAGAAAAAAATTAATGGCTTGATTTGAAAATTTATTTTTGAGATAAATGGATTAAATTGAAAGATGATTTGAAAAGGAATGAATTGTTGAAAACCTATGATTTGGGTTTTAAATGAGAATGACATATTGAAAAATGAAAGGGGGAAATTTTATTTCGAAACGATTTGAAATGATTGATTTTCCCATGATTGATCAATTGATTGACTAAAACACATGTGATCTAAGATAGTTAGTGGGTAATTAGGACAAGAAAGTTACATATGACACATAACAAGGGATTAATGATGAAAAAATGGCATAAAAACATCGTGATGTAATTTTTTCCCCCCGATTTATTGAGATGAGATCACTGATTGAATAGTGTGAGGATCTTATTATGAGAAAATAACATGATACATGGCTTATTATATGGTGCTATGATATAGTTGATTTGATGATTACATGCCATTTATTTATAGAACTATTTTATTCATGCCAAATTCTTTATATAAATTTTTTAAATAAATTCTCATTTAAGATTATTTTGATATATCTGTCATCTTTTGATTATAAAATTATGTTTTTTTGTAAATATGTAGATTACACATCATTCCTTGTTTTATTAAAATTGAAAATATATTTAGTTTAATTGTTATGGAATTGATTATAAAAAATTTGGTGAGACCCTACTGGGATTTATAGCTCACACCTTACATTTGCATTCGGGTGTTTGTGGATTATCTTATGACAGGTTTGAGAAAAGGGGAAGTATCACTTGGAGGTGGTAGATGTTATTGATATTTGGAACCCTGAGTGATGGAGGTGACTAATGGAGATGTGATCTTCCTGTTTCATGGGATTTTTCAGTTTTTATCTTAGAAGATGTTTGTATTTTGATTATGTATTGTTTGGATACTGTTTTACCTATTTATTTCAAGTACATTATCCATTTGGAGTGTTGAGTATACTAACTCATAACTTTTATCTTCTACATTATTGTGAAAAAATCGTTCCCTCATGATTCTTGTATAATGATAGGTGCTAGTCGCTAACCCGTGGGGATTGGGAACACCCATTGGGACATGTTAGGGTCAACTCATGTATCAGGGTACTAGAATATCTGGGCTAGTTCATGACATGATTATTCCTATTCATACCACTAATTTAATGGCTAGGATATACTGATCAAATTTTAATATTAATATTTTTATAGTATATTGCAGTTCATTTAAAGTTTGGTGTTGTATGTTAAGCAATCTATCAAGCGTAATATTCCTTTAAACCAAAATTTCTAGGTAATACATATAATGCATATATAAAATAAATATAATTTTATTTAATGTATATATAATTCCATATAACACATATATGATGTAAATATACCTTATATGTAATGTAAATATAAAATTATATTTACGTTATACATGTCTTATATTTATGTTGTATATGAATTATATTAACTTTATATATGTGTTATATTCACATTAAATATCTGCTATATTTATGTTATGTAACGTTATATTTATGTTATATAACATTATATTTTCATTATGTAACATTATATTTACATTATATATGCATTATATGACATTAAATTTACATTATATAATGCTATATTTGTGTTATATATGCATTATATTCATGTTATATATGTGTTATATTAACATTGTGAAACATTATATTAATTTTGTATATGAATTGTATTTTACATTACATTTACGTTATATTTACATAACATATACATTATATTTATGTTTTATTATGTTATATATGCATTTTATTTTATTTTATTATGGACAATCCTCCTTTTAAGGGTTGAAGGGGAACCCTTACATGACCCGTAGGCCCAAGGCATAAGGCCCGACACTACCCGAAGTCCAATATATGAACCAAAGTCCAATACATGACCCGAAGACCCAGAGGCATACAATGACCATTACATGACCCATATGCCCAACCCACTAGAACTGCCCCTCCCCATCTTTTGCATCATTGATCGCCTATCTCCCTACCTTGCATTGCTGATCGGATAACATTGTCCCATACAAAGCTGCATGGTGCCTCCCACTCATTCTTTCAATATGGTTAACTCTTCTTCTGGTGACTGTTATTCTTTGCTCTGATCCTCTTTTGTGGCCTGCTCTGTATGAACTGGGCTACTCTATGGTCTCTGTGGCCTGAAGGCCCTAAGACCCAAAGTCCTTTGATGACCTGAAGGCCTTGAGACCTGTAGGCCCAAACCGGTGGCCCGAAGGGCCAAATCGGGTGAATAGTTCTGGCTACTACAGTACCGAACAATTCCTACTATAGTAATGCTATAGTACTGCTATAGTACCTGCTACATTACTCAGAAATTTTCCTCCACTCGGTTTTGAACCTAGGTCTCTTGGATGCCAAGCAGGAGCCCTTACCACTCGGGTACGGGCTCATTGGCATTATATATGCATTATATTTACATTATATATGCTTTATATAACATTATATTTATGTTATATAAAATCATATTTATGTCATATTGTCATTATTTTTATGTTAAATATGAATTATAGTGAAGTTATGTATGAATTATATTTACATTATATAAACATTATATTTATGTTATATATGTTATATATGAAATTATATTTACACTATATAATGTTATAATTATATTATATTTATGTTATATAAGAGCTATATTTTACATTATATTTTATGTTATATATACATTATATTTTATGCTACATATATGTTTTATTTACATTACATGCGTGTTATGAAACATTATATCCATGTTATATTAAATAATATGTGTGTTATATATGGATTACATTTATGTTATATAATTTCATATTCATGTCATATATTCATTATATCTACATTAAATATGTATTATATTTATGGTGTATAATGTTATATTTATGTTATGTGACATGATATATATATGTTATGTTTGTGTTATGTATTCAATATATTTACAATATTTATATATTATATTTACATTATATATGTGTTATATGAAATTTTATTTATATTATATAATTTTTTAATTATGTTATATTTATGATATATATGCATTATATTTTACATTATATATGTGTTATGTTTACATTATGCAACGTTATATTTCTATAAATATAATGATATATAACATAAATATAACACATATTTAACACAAACATAACACATATATTACATAAATATGAAATTATATAACATGATTGTAATTTTATATAATTTATATATAACGTAAATATAATACATATATAACATAAAGTGTTGAATGAATTTTATTTATTGATCAAAAGATAGATATCTAGATGTTAAGTGTTAAAAAGTAAAGAGTTAGATGACTTTTACGTATAGATCTGATGTTAAGGGGATTAATTTTATGATTTTAGTCAAGGGTTTCAAAATACTTGAAGTAATGAGTTTTCCATACCATGGAATAAAGGTCACGTCTTTCTTAAATAATATGTTCCATTTTGTTCAAACTATGAAGATTAAAGCTAGGCTATGAAAATTATTTTTTGGGCTGTTTAGAAACTTAAATTAGTTCATGCTAGGGATTTTTTTTAACAGGTAGAGGGAAATGACCCCTTTATTATAAAGAAAAGATAACCCTATTTTAAACTAGGGTTATAGGAAACCCTTACATGACCCGAAGGCCTAGTGGCACAAATAACCCTTACAATTTGATGACCCAAAGTCCTAGTTTCTTTAAAACCAAAGAAGATGACAAAAAGTCCTAGAATGAGAAGTCTGTAACAAGACATGTCACCAGTCAAAAGACACACTTCCCCCATCTAGAAGCCATCATCGCATGAATCCATATTGAAAAAAGTGCATTCCCCCTGCCAAGACACATTTTTTCATGCTAGGTTAATGCAACGATGTAGGCCACCCCTCAATTCATGAAGTGTGTGGAAGACTAGATGATGATTTCCAACAGACCTATCACTCTTTCGATCTTCCCACCCAGTGATTCTATCACAAACCAACCTAGGTACCATGGTAACCCGATAACCGAGCCGACCCTGACATGACCCAAAAGGCGTTCCTGATTCCCATGGGTTAGTGATGAGTCTCTTTTGGCCAGTGTCATAGGTATGTGTGTATACACATTTTTCTGAGTTCACATAGAGAATTTAGAATCCTATAACTAGTTAATACTATCGTACCTTTTGGAATATGACCATTTTTATCACTTGTTTATTTATATTTGAGATATAAATGTATGCCAATGTTTGTTGGAACTACTTTACATGCCTTCTGAATTTAATAAACTATTTTATATAAATTCTTTACTTAAGCCATTATTTTAGAAATATTAAATATCTTGTAAAGTCAAGCCTGTGCTTTAAATAAAATTTCCATCATATCGAAACTGTGTAGCATGTTTTGTTTAATTATTATTTTGAATTTACAAACCTATTTATTTTGAAAATTGAAAGATTTTTTTTGGATAATCTATTATGGAATCCTTGGTGGTATCCTACTGGGATTAGGCTCACATCCTACTTTTGTCTTTGGGTGTTTGTATACTTTCTCCTTCCAGGCTTGAGAAACGTGAAGGGATCTCTTGGAGGTAGATCCAACTGTTGAGATTTGGATATGGTGAGTTGTGTCCTTAGGGACCTTGGGGATATTTTCCTATTTATTACTTTTGGTTGTAGTACTTTGGATTTTATGCCTCTTTATATTCTGGTACTTTTAATCCTATTAGACTTCTCCTTTTGATATGCATAATGTGTTTTATCTTTCACTTCCAAATTCTTGTGGAAAAAATTGTTCCCACTTGTATGATATATGATTCTAGGTGCTATTCGCCAGCCCAAATTGATTGGATCGTTTCCAATAAAGCCCGAATTGATTTTTATCTTTGACGGGTCTACTTTACTACACCCAGTGGTGTTCCCCATGTTTTCCAAAGAGAATGGGACCCAAGGTTGAGTAGAGTCAGACCATCTTATCCAGAGTTGGGGAAAGTGATATCAGTATTTTCTTTTGACTTGGATCAAGATCAAATGGGTGGTGATCTTCCTCTAGTTTTCACTGAGTTTTCCAATGTGTTCTCTTCAGATTTATCTGGTCTGCCACCAGTGAGAGAGGTTGAGTTTTCTATTGACTTAATGACCAATACTCAACCGGTCTCTATCCCCTCTTACCTCATGGAACCAGCTAAGATGAAAGAGATGAAGTCTCAGTTGGATGACCTTTTTGAGAAAGCCTTTATTCATCCAAGTGTATCACCTTGGGTAGCGCCAGTTCTCTATTCCTAAAAGGATGATGGTTCTCTTCACTTATGTGTTGATTATTGAAATCTCAATCGTGTTATGATAAATAACAAATATACATTGCCACAGATTGATGATATTCTTGATCAACTGAAAGGGGTGAAGTGGTTTTCAAAGATCGACCTTTTATGTGGTTACCATCAGTTGAGGATAAAAGAATCAGAAATTCTGAAAACCTTCTTTCGGAGTAGGTATGGGAACTTTGAGTACCTTTTTATGCCCTTTGGTTTGACAAATTCTCCTGAAATTTTCATGGATTTAATGAACAAGATTTTCCATGAGTATATGGATACATTTTTTGGTTGTATTTATGGATGAAATTATTATCTACTCCATGTTTGAGGAGGATCATGTGCAACATCTGAGAACAGTTCTTAGCCTGCGATGAAATCATCACCTTTATGCCAATCTTTCAAAGTGTGATTTTTGGATTTGGGAAGTGAAATTATTGGGACATGTAGTGTCTAAACATGGTGTCTCAGTTGATCCTAAGAAGTTGAAGGCTGTCATGACGTGGGAGCAACCAAGAAATGTCTTTGAGATCTGGAGCTTCTTGGGCTTATCTAGATATTACCACAGGTTCGTGAAGGACTTATCGAAGTTGGCTTCTCCAATGAATTCTCTGACTCAGAATGGGGTGAAGTTTTTGTGGGATGATAAATTTCATAGTTATTTTGTTGATATGAAATGACTGTTTAATACTATGCCGGTGTTAACTCTTCCAAAATCTATGTAAGGATATGCAGTCTTTTGTGATGCATCAGGTTATGGATTGGGCTGCGTTCTTATCTAGGGTGATCATGTAGTAGCATATGGATCTCATAATATTAGGCTACATGAGAAGAATTATCCTACCCACAATCTAGAACTTGAAATTGTGATGTATACACTTAAAATTTGGCATCATTACCTTTTTGGAGAAAGGATTATGGTGTATTCAGACAAAAAAATCTTGAGTTATATCATATACCAAAAAGATTTGAATCTTTAGAAGAGGTGTTGGGTGGAGTACCTGTAGTCTTTTTACTTTGACATCACCTATACCCTAGGGAAAGGTAATGTCATTAATGATGCTTTGAGAAGGAAAATTTCAACCCAGGAAGTGAAAGAATCTTTAGAAGAGTGGAATTTGATGGCTATCTTTGCACAATTACATATTGGAGTTCAGGAGGAACGAGATTATGTTTCTTTATTCAGTATGCAGTTGATGTCCACTCTCCTTCAGATGATTCTTGAATACTAAGAGGTTGATGATGAGTTTAATAGAATTATAGAATCCCTTTATGGTGGGGAGATAGTTGCCTAGTGGTCATTCTCTAAAGAGGGTGTTCTATGCTATTATAACCAATTCATTGTGCCTTTAACAACAAGAAATGTAGTGATGGGGGATTGTCATAATTCTCAGTGGTATGTGCACCTGGGAAATACTAAAATGTTCTATTAAATGAGGTAGCAGTTCTGGTGGATAGGTATGAGATGAGACATTTCTTAGTTTGTCTCCCATTTCTTTACGTGCCAACAGGTGAAAGTTGAGTACAAAAAAACTTCAGGTTTTCTTCATCAACTTCTAGTCCCTACTTGGAAATGATATGAGATCTCTATGGACTTTTTGGTTGGGTTTCCTCGTACCCATAGAAAGAATAATGAAATATGGGTTGTGATCGACATGCTAACCAAGTCATCTCACTTTATACCCATTTAAGATACGTCCAAATTTGAGGAGTTAGGAAATCTCTACGTGAAAGATATTTTTAATTTGCATAGAGTTACATATGATATAGTCTCTAATAGGACTCTTCAGTTCACTTATCTCTTTTGGAGAGGCCTTCAAGAGTCACTGGGATCTCAGTTTCATTTGATCACAGACTACTATTTGCAGTCAGATGGACAGACAGAAAGAGCTATACAGATTCTTGAGGATATGCTTCACGCCTATGTTCTCAACTTCAGTGGGTCTTGTGATGATCACTTGGGGCTGGTTGAGTTCTCTTATAACAATAGTTACCAGTCCACAATCATAATGACACCTTTTGAGGGCTTGTATAGCTAACTTTGTAAATCTTCATTGTATTGTTCAGAGGTTGGTGAAAGTTCTTTGGTTGGACCAAGCTTGGTGTTGGAGACGATAAAAAAGATTTAGTTAGTTTGTTAGAGGATGTTGACAACAAAAATATGATATAAGTATTATGCTGATTGACTCCATAGACCTTTGGAGTTTTTAGTTGGTGATTTTGTGTTCTTAAAGGTTTCACCTCGGTTGGGTTAGTGGCTTGGGAAGCAAGGGAATCTCACACCTCGCTTTGTGGGACCTTTTGAGGTTGTCGATAAGGTGGGGACATTTGCATACCTCTTGTAACTTCCACCACATATAACATCAATACATAACATGTTCCATCTATCACAATTGGAAAAGTATCTTTCTGATTCATCTCACATTTTGAGCTGGAGGGATCTTGAGATTGATCCTGATTTATCTTTGACTGGACAACCATTTAGGATAGTTCATTCTAAGACCAAGGTACTTCATGGGAGGATGATACCTTTGGTTCGTGTGCTATGGAAGTATGGTTCTAATTATCATGAGATGTGGGAGAGGGAGGCACTGATGAGAGAGTAGTGGCCTCATTTCTTTGGCATGGAAGATTCTTCATAGGCTTTTTGGGGATAGAAAGTTTTTATAGTGGGGAGTTTGTAACATTTTGTTACCTTAAATAGGTAATTTTTTCACTTTTTCTGAGTCCTTGTTTGGTCAAAAATCCTTAAAAACAGTTTTCTAGGATTTTCTGCAGGTTTTAGGAAAGGCACACGTCGTGTACCTGAAGTACACATCATGTACCTGAAGTACACATCATGTACCTGAAGCACACACCGTGTACCTGAAGTACACATCATGTACTTGGAGCTATTATCATATCATGAATGGGGAGGTCACGTTGTGAGTTGGTACACGCCATGTACCTAAAGTATACATTATATAGGTGATAAATATCGAATTTGTAACCTGAGGCGATGAGTTTTTCAGTGTACTTGTCCAGCGTGGCCTACACGTCGTGACCCCAAGGTACACATCATGAATTGGCCCATTCCCAGCTTAAAATCAAGTTTTTGTCTATTTTTCTCAATCCTTTTCATTCCATACTTCTTGATTATCGACCTAGAGAAGTTCTGGTGTGTTTTTGAGAGGCTCAATTCCTTCAAGATCGAACCAAACAACTTGATATCTTCATTATTATTACTGTGCGATTCCTAGGTAAGTGTTCCCCCTCATTATTCAAGTTTCTCTCTTCCTATCCTCTTGGGTTTTCAATGGATCATCTTGGTATTGATGGATCCATGTCTTGTGGTGTTTTATCTTTCCACTAGGTAGATTTTTTGAGGTCTTCTACACCTTCACTCTCGTTGACATGTGCCATTGCGAGTGTCGTTCTTTAGAAAAGAGGTAGGTGGTTTCATCACGATTTTCCAAATTGATTGCCATCGAATTGATTGATTTATTTATATCACTGATTTAAATTCAATTGTTAAATCTTTCTTTCAATTTCATTGATAAAAACCCAATTCCAATGAATTGAAATATTTGAAATGGTTTGGCATGGAAATTTGGAAAACCCCCAATTCCATTGAATTGTGGTGGGTTTATGGAAATTGGATGATTTAAATTGTTTAATTTAAATTATAGATTTGATGGAAATGTTTTCAATTAAATTATTGAATTTAATTGCGAAAATTAATTGATAAAAGTATGGAATTAGTTTTGAATGGATTTCAAACTCATGAAAATGTATTAAAATTATTTGATAGAAACCCAATGGTTTTATCTTGTGAACACGACATGTTTTTGAATAAAACCTGTTTTGGTTTTAAATGGAAATCAATTGGAATTTTTGAAATGGAAGAATGAGATTCATCTTATTTTAAGTAGTATTAAAATAGTTCACCCATCATGTAAAAGACCATGCAATCATTAGGTAGTTACTGAGTTATTTGGATACACTCTACACCATGACAACATTTTAAAACATAATTGCAGCGGGTCACATCCCTGACGGGTTGGTGATGGGTCTCTTTTGTTCAGTGTCATAGGGACATGTGTATACATATTTTGCTGAATTCACATAGAGAGTGTGGAATACTATCGTACCTTTTGGACGATGACCATGTTTCTCGCTTTTTTATTTATATTTGAAATATAAATGTATGATAATGTTTGTTGGAAATAATTTAAAGACTAATGAATTTATATAAAATGTTTTATATAAATGCTTTAATTAAGCCATTGTTTTAGAAATATTCCATCTCTTATAAAGTCAATCCTATGATTTAAATTAATTTTTCATCATATCGAAACTATTTAGCCTGTTTTGTTTAAATATTATTTTGAATTTACATACCTATTTATTTTGAAAATTGAAATGTTTTTGTTTGGATAATATATATTTGGAATCTGTTATATAATCCTTGGTGATATCCTACTGGTATTAGGCTCACACCCTACTTTTTCCTTTGGGTGTTTGTAGGCTTTCTTCTTTTAGGCTCAAGCAAAGGGAAGGGATCTCTTGGAGGTAGATCCAACTATTGATATTTGGACATGGTGAGTTGTGTCCTTAAAGACCTTGGAGCTATTTTCCTATTTACTACTTTGGGTTGTAGTACTTTGGATTTTATGCCTCTCTATATTCTGTTACTTTTACTCATAGTGGAGTTATCCTTTTTTATATGCATACTACCTTTTATCTTTTTCTTCCACATTCTTGTGGAAAAAATCATTCCCACTTATATGATGTATAATGACAGGTGCTAGTCGCCAGCCCGAATTGATTAGCTCATTGCCAACAAAGCCCGAATTGATTGTTATCTCTGACATGTCAACTTTACTACACCCAGTGGTGTGTCCCTTTTTTTTCAAGGATAATGGGACCCAAGGTTGAGTAGAGCCAGGCCATCTTATCCAGAGTTGGGGAAAGTGATATCTATGTTTACTTTTGACTTGGAGTGAGATCCGATGGGTGGTGATCTTCCTCCAGTTTTTCCTAGTTTTTTGATGTGTTCCCTTTAGATTTCTCTGGTCTTCCACCAGTGAGATAGGTTGAGTTTTTTATTTACTTAATGCCCGAAATTCAACCGGCCTCTATCCCCTCTTATCACATGGAATCAGTTGAGATGAAAGAGATGAAGTTTCAGTCGGATGACCTTCTTAAGAAAGGCTTTATTCATCCAAGTGTGTCACCTTGGGCAACACTGGTTCTCTTTTCTAAAAAGGCTGATGGTTCTCTTTTCTTATGTGTTGATTATTGAAAGCTCAGTAGAGTTACGAAAAATAAAAAATATCCATTTCTATATATTGATGATATATTTGATCATTTTAAAGGGAATAAATGGTTTTCAAAGATTGAAATTCAATCTGGTTACCATCAGTTGAGGATAAAAGAATATGACATTCCAAAAACTGCCTTTTAGAGTAGGTACATGAACTTTCAGTGCCTTGTTATGCCATTTGGTTTGAAAAATGATCATGCATTTTTCATGGGTTTAATGAAATTTTTTTCCATGAGTATATGAATACCTTTTTGGTTGTCTTTGTGGATGAAATTATTATCTACTCCAAGTCTGAGGAGGATCATGTGAAACATCTAAGAACAGTTATGAGCTTGCTAAGAAATAACCTCCTTTATGCTAAGATTTTAAAGTGTGATTTCTGGATTCATGTAGTGAAATTATTGGGACTTGTAGTGTCTGAACATGGTGTCTCAGTTGATATTGAGAAGGTGAAGGCTGTCATGATGTGGGAGCAACCACAAAATGTCTTCAATATTTGGAGCCTCTTGGGATTAGCTGGATATTACTGCAGGTTTGTGAAGGACTTCTCAAAGTTGGTTTCTCCAATGACTTCTCTAACTCATAAGGGGGTGAAGTTTATGTTAGGTTATAAATTTCAGAGTTATTTTGTTGACATGAAAATTCTATTGACTATTTCACTAGTGTTAACTCTTCCAAAAGTCGAGCAGGGCTATTTTTTATTTTGTGATGCATCAGGTTCTATCTTGGGTTGTGTTCTTATGTAGGGTGAGAATGTAGTAGCATATGGATCTCGTAAGGTTAGGACACACGAGAATAATTATCCTACCCATGATACATAACTTGCAGCTATGATGCACATGCTTAAAAGTTAGTGACATTACCTTTTTGGAGAAATATTTATGGTGTATTCAGACAAAAAAATTTTGAGTTATATATTCTCCCAAAAATATTTGAATCTTCTGCAGAGGCACTGGGTAAAGTACCTACAGTCTTTTGAATTTGACATCCTTTGTACCCCTAGGAAAGGGAATGTTGTTGCTGATGCTTTGAGTAGGAAACTTCCAACCCAGGCAGTGAAAGAATCTTCAGAAGAGTGGAATTTGATGGCTCTCTTTGCATAGTTGCATATTGGAGTTCAGAAGGAAGGGGATGATGTTTCTTTAGCTAGTGTGTAGTTGATGTCCACTCTTCTTGAGATGCTTCTTCAAGATGAAGAGGTTTATGATGAGTTTCATAGAATTAGAGAATCCCTTTATGGTCGGGATATAGTTTCCCAGTGGCCATTCTTAAAAGAGGGTAATCTATGATATCAGAAATGATTTGTTATGCCGTTAATGATAAGAAAGGAAGTGATGGAGGATTTCCATAATTCTTAGTGGGATATGCACCTAGGAACCACTAAAATGTTCAATGACATGAGGAAACAGTTCTGGTGGACAGGTATTACACATGACATTGATGAGTTTGTCTCTCATTGCTTTACGTGCAAACAGGTGAAAGATGAGCACCAGAAACCTTCAGGTTTTCTTCAGCCACTTCCAGTCCCTACTTGGAGATGGGATGAGATATCTATAGAATTTTTTGTTGGGTTTCCTTGTACCTAGATAAATAATAATTAAATATGGGTTGTGATCGACATGTTGACCAAGTCAGATCACTTTATACCCATTTGAGATACGACCAAAGTTTAGGATTTATGAAATCTCTACATGAAAGAGATTGTTCATTTTCATAGAGTTCCATCTGCTATAGTCCCTGATAGGGATCCCCGGTTCACTTTTTATTTTTGGAGAGGAATTCAGGAGGCACTGGGATCACATGACTATTTGGGCATGACCTACCATCTGTAGTCAAATGGCCAGACAAAAAGAGCTATACAGATTCTTTAGGATATGTTTCATGCCTGTGTTCTTGACTTTGGCAGGGCTTGGGATGATCACTTTGGTCAGGTTGAATTTTCTTATAACAATATTTACTAGTCTTCAATCATAATGTAACCTTTTGAGGCCTTGTATGGCCAACCTTGTAAATCTCTGTTGTTTTGGTCAGAGGTCAGTGAAAGTTATTTGGTTGGACCAAGATTGGTGCAGGAGACGACAAAAAAGATTCAATTAGTTCATCAGAGGGTGTTGAAAGAAAAAATTCGATATAAGTATTATGCTGATTGACATCATAGACCATTGGAGTTTTTAGCTGGTGATCAGGTGTTCTTAAAGGTTTCACCCTAGTTTGGTCATTGACGTCTTGGGAAGAAAGGGAAGCTTTCACCTCACTTTTTGGGATCTTTTGTGGTTATTGAGAATATAGGGAAAGTTGTGTACTTATTGGAACTTCCACCATAGCTAAATTTGATACATAATGTGTTCCATGTATCACAATTGAGAAAAAATCTATCTAATTCATCTCATGTTTTGAGCTGGAGTGATCTTGAGATCGAGCCTGATTTATCTTTGACTAAACAGCTAGTGAGGATAGTTGATTCTGAGACCAAGGTAATTTGTGGGAGGAAGATACCTTTGGTTCATGTGCTATGGAAGTATGGTTATGATTCTCATGAGACGTGGGTGAGGGAGGCACTGATGAGAGAGCAGTGGCCTCATCTCTTTAGCATGGAAGATTCTTCATAGGCTTTCTAGGGACAAAAAGTTTTTATGGTGGGGAGGTTGTAACATTCGGTTACCCTGAACAGGTAATTTTTCCACTTTTTCTATGTCTCCATTTGGTAAAAAATCCTTAAAAATATTTTTATAGTATTTTATGTAGATTTCAGGATAGGAGCACCTCATGTACCTGAAGTACACACCGTGTACCTAAAGTACACACCTTGTATCTGAAGTACAAGACATGTACTTGGAGCTGGTCTCAGGTCGTGAATGGGGAAGTCACGCTGTGAGTTGGTACATTCTGTGTACCTAAAGTACATGTAATGTAGGTGATAAATATCAAATTTTTAACCCAAGGTGATGGGTTTTTCAGAATACTTGTCCAGCATGGCCTACATGTTGTGACCCCAAGGTACACGTCGTGACTCGGCCCACACCCAGCTTAAAATCATGCATTTGGATATTTCGCTCTGTCCTTTTCATTCTAGACTTCATGGCTCTCAACCTAGAGAAGTTATGATGTTTTTTTGAGACTCAATTCCTTATATATTGAACCAAACGTCTTGGGATCTTAATTCTTCTTACGGTACAATTCCTAGGTAAGTACCCCCCCTCATTATTTAAGTTTCTCTCTTCCTCTCCTATTGGGTTTTTAATGGATCATCTTGGGATTGATGGATCCATGTCTTATGAAGTTGGATCCTACCACTAGGTATAGTTTCAAGGTCTTCTAAACCTTTGTTCTTGTTGACGAGTGCTGTTGCGAGTGTTGTTTTTCAGAAAAGAGGTAGGTGATTCTGTCCCGATTTTCCAAATTGATTACCATCAAATTTCTTGATTTATTTCTACTGTTGATTTAAATTCAATTGATAAATCCTTATTTCAATTACTTTTATAAAAACCCAATTCCAATGAATTGGAGGATTTGAAATAGTTTGGCACAGAAATTTGGAAAGCCTCCAATTCCATTGAATTGTGATGGGTTAATGAAAATTGGATGATTTAAATTATTTAATTTAAATTATGGATTTGATAGAAATGTTTTCAATTAAATTATTGAATTTAATTTTGAAAATTAATTGCGAAAAGTATGGAATTAATTTTTAATGGATTTAAAACTAATTAAAATTGATTAAAATGATTTGATAGAAACCCATTGGTTTTATCTTGTGAAAAAGGCATGTTTTTTTAATAAAACATATTTTGGTTTTAAATGGAAAGAAATTGGAATTTTTGAAATGTAAGAATGGGATTGATCATATTTTAAGAAGTCTTAAAATAGTTCACCCATCAATGAAGAGTGCATTTAATCCTTAGGTAGTTAGTGAGTTATTGGGATACACTCTACGCTACGACAACATTCTAAAACATACTTTCGGTGGGTCACTTCCCCAACAGGTTCATGACGAGTCTCTTTCGACTAGTTTCATAGGGATGTGTGTATAAAAATTTTGTTGAGTTCGCATAAAGAGTGAGGAATTATATAGCTGGTTAATACTATCACACTTTTTGGCAGATGACCATGTTGCTCGCTTGTTTATTTATATTTGTGATATAAATGTATGCCAATGTTTGTTGAAACTTCTTTACATGCCTACTGAATTTATATAAACTATTTTATATAAATTGTTTACATAAGCCGTTGTTTTATAAATATTCCATCTCTTGTAAATTCAAGCATTTTCTTTAAATGTATTTTCCATCATATCAAAACTGTTTAGCATGTTTTATTTAAATATTCTTTTGAATTTCCAAACCTATTTATTTTGAAAATTGAAAGTTTTTGTTTGGATAATCTATATTTGTAATCTATTATGTAATTCTTAGTGGTATCATATTGGGATTAGGCTAATACCATAATTTTTCTTTCTGGTGTTTGTATACTTTCTCCTTCTAGGATTGAGCAATGGGAAGGGATCTCTTGGAGTTGGATACAACTGTTGAGCTTTGGACTTGATGAGTTGTGTCCTTAGGGATCTTGGGGACATTTTTTTTGTTAAGTACTTTGGGTTTTAGTACTTTGGATTTTATGCCTCTCTGTATTCTGGCACTTTTACTCATAGTGGGGTTCTCCTTTTGATATGCATATTGTCTTTTATCTTTTTCTTCTGCATTCTTGTGGAAAAAATAGTTCCCACTTGTATGATTTATGATGTCAGGTTCTAGTTTCCAGACTGTAGGGATCAAGAATGCCCTTCAGGTCATGTCAGGGCTGGATCGGTTATTGGGTTACCAGGGTACTCAGGCTGGTTCATGACAAATTCCATGTGACCTAGTGCTTGATTAATCTTCCAAATTCAACGAAACTTCAAAATGGTTCCAATTGGGAAAGACACATGGCCAAGCACCCCAACATCCTACAATGGGGATGAAGGCTGGATGATGGGAATCAACATGACCATCCCTCAAATTGATGTTGCCCACCCGACATTGTCATAACACTGCCTTCCTGATATAGTGTAATCATTTATCTGGTTCCAGTCATGCTTCTTTTAACCCACACGGATGAAACTCCCCAAGGCCCAAATACTATAATAAATCCCAAAGAAACCCTAGGCACTAAAAAACAAAATAGTGCTACCATTTCTAGACAATAGTCCTCCTCCTGATGCCAAAAACTATCTCCATCCATTATTATGAAAATTATTATCATGTTTTGATCATGGAGTCCTTAATATTTGTAAAAAATAGTTACACCATGAGGATATCATCACACCATGAATAATTATTTACCATCACATGAAAATTTCCATGAGAACTATGCTTGAGTAATCACTATCGTCGGCTGACAAAGGAGCACACCTTATGCTTAGGTCATATGTAAATATATTGAGGGGATATGTGACTAGAAATTAATAAGATATAAAAATTTAATTATTAATATAACAAGTTATTTATCACATGTATTTTACATATTTTTAATTTTAACTTTTAATGAAAAGGAAAGTTTATTTTTCTATAAAATTAGTTTTTCATTATATTTCATATTTAAAAGATAAATTAATAAATTTTAGAATTTTAATTTTAACAAATTAACTTCATTTTTGAATTAAAAATATCAATATTAGTCTAAGGTGAATTTTTGGGATTTTTATGTGATAGTTGAATTTTAGGTGAATAATGAAAAATACAGCTTTTTACCAAAATTGTAAATTTTTTTGACTTTAGAATTATATAATCAAGATCTATAAGTATATAAAACTTTTTAGTTGATCAAATATTAATATAAAAAGTTAATAATATACATTTTGAAATTATATTATATTTATAACAGTTTATTAACATAAGTAATATTTTCTAATAGTGGAAACAATTTGGGGAAACCCCCTTTATTAAAAAATAAAAAGTAAAAACATATTTAAATTGGGTTAGGGGAACCCATTAAATGTCAAAAGACTGAAAAAAACTTGGTCTAGAGGTCAAGAAGAACCCAAAATCTCAAATACAACATGGCTAAAAGGCCCAAAGACACATAACCTAAAAATGATGACCCATATGCCCAATAAAAAAATGTTAATAATGTGACCTAACGACCCACTGAGAAACCACCTTAAAGCCTACAAGAAACTGGACACTCAAGGAACCCCTAGGGTATCCTCCAAATGATCCACTTCCTCCAAAAAACAACACCATTTCTTGATGCCTCACCTTAGCATACTCGATGATGCCACTCCTATCACCACCAAGCACATCATTTGAATCTCAACAAGTACTGACCATTTATCCCACTTCTAACATCACTAGCCTCATTTACCACCACAAAAGACCATATTCCCCAAGCATGAACCACATGTTCTTGAATTGACATTGCTTGCTAGATCGGCTAGCCTACACATTTCCTACAAAGCATAGCAGAACCCTTTACCCACCACTGCTACCCTTAACAGATTGCTATATAGATCAAAACAACACAATGAAAAATCAAAGATGGCTAGATTAAAATCTGAAGCAGAGAATCAATGAATAATTTTTGCTTCTCTAGAAAACCACCTAGCTCATCACTCCTTCCACAATAATTTATTGACCACCTTAAATGTCCATAATCAGCATTGCATCTCATGAAAATGAGGGGGGAGAATATTGGCTAAGATCCCCAAAAGGGAGAGCTCTCATTTTCCAATAAAAAAATTTCCTCGTATTTTCTTTTAATTAAATATTATTTTAATAAAATTTTGTTTTGGATTGTTATAAAAACTATATAACTTTTATTTGATTTATAATAATCCAATTTTTATCATTTAAACTAAATCCATTGAAAATTTTATACTACACATAAATCTTATGCTTAAAAACACACTTTTACTAAAAATGGGTTTGTTTGCATTAAATGTGCTAATGTTAAAATTGAATTTTCTTATACATATAAATTTTAATTTTTAAAATGAATTTCATATTTTTAATCATTTTTTACAAATTATTTAATAATTTCTATTTTATTTTTAGGCATTAAAAGTAAATAACCTATATAAAAATTAGTTACCATGGTAAAACCAAAAAAGGTAAAAGTGAAAATTCCAAGAGTAAAGAATTTAAAAACATGTTTAATTTTTTTTAGAATGAATGGTGGAGGTATTATCAACCTTATCTCATCCACAAATCCATTATTATCTATTTTAGAGTCTTATTGGCCTATGAAACATGTTCTCTCTTTATATTTAGTTGAAATATTTATAAAAAATCTATTCGAACTACTTATAAAAGGGGTCTCTCACAAAACCTTAAAAACTACTCTAAGAGTTTAGATTACTCTTAAAAATATGAACTATTTATTCACCTATAATCCAATTCCTTTTCCTTGAGCCTATATTCACAAGATATTGTCTTGATGCCTCAATTTCTGAGGAATCCTCTAAAGAAAATGCAAAGATTTCAACATGAGTACTCATTTTCCCTAACTTCTTTTCCTCTCTATCTTACCTTTTCAATTCTAATTTTATAATTCCTATATAATTAAATCAATATTGTTTTCATATTTAATGTTATTATGATAATTTAATAAGTATTAACCTACTTTCTCCTTTTCAATTAAGAAAATTGAAACTATTATTCATGTGTTGGGTAGACTACTAGCTCCACAAAGAGATGGATTTAATTTTCACCACCACCTCTATTTACTAATTATAAGGGTAAAATTAAAGCATAAATATGAAATTTATAATATAATTATAATTATTAATATAAAAATATAATCCATCTTCTTTTCATCTCTTTCTTCAAGAAATGAAAGCGTTAATCGTGTATTGTGCGGACTACCGCCTCCATGAAGTAATGCATCTCATTTTTCATATAGTTTATTTATTATTTATTAAGATATCATAAAATATGACTCAAATCCTTAAAATTATCTAAATAATTTCATTATTATTCTTTAATTATGATATTATTTCAAAGGAAACCACTTTTATAATCATAATAATCTATTAATTATTGCATTTTTATGTTTGCATCGGTCTAACCATCAACTTGGAAAATTCTATGAAGTAATATCACAGATGACTATGAGAACTTAAATAATAAAAATAAATGATATAAATAAGTAAGTAATTATTTTATTATGGTTCTGGAATATAAACATTAATTTTAAACCAATGAATTATGATACCAACGTTTGTTCGTGCTAAATCACCAAAAAATATTCATAGTTGATTTAATATTTAAATATCATGAAAAAAACAAAAAATATAATTAAATTATAACATTATAAGTAATTATAAAACATCAATTCTAATAACTTGTATTAATAAATAAAAAAACTGTTACGAAAGTAGTTTAAAATGATTAAGATCACTCACACTCAATATGAAAAATAGATAATAAGAAACTAATATAAATATAGAGAATAATTATAAATAAAGTTTATAAAAGTAATATACATGAATAAGTTTATAAATAAAATATTAAGATATCCATGTTTTTTATATAGGATCTTAGAGTGCATTCTATTAAGCTGGGAAACAAGGTATGGGTTTATTGTCTCAAATTTTTAGACCTTGATATATATTTATTATTATTCACAATGTTTTCTTTGAAATGATGTATCTTCTTCCCATTTAATATTTTATATTATTATTAACTCATTATTCATTGTATTTAATGTTTCATTTCAAATAATATCCTTCAAGGGGTTTTGACTTGAAAGTTTCTAATATTGTAAGGGTTTCTTTATCTCATTTTCAAATCCACAAGACATGATTATTATTGTGAATCATTATTTATATTATATGGTCCATTAAATTCCCCATTTACTTCAAGTATAATTAATATATTTAGTTTCATGATATTTTAATGTCTATTTCATGAGATACCACTTATGTTCTTTGATTATCATGTTACCATTAACCTAAGGGTTTTTTTAACTCAACTCTTTTCATTGAATTAAAATGATTCTTCTTGAAATTATTTCTTCCAAGATTGATTTATTCTATCCTAAGATTATATTCCATTTTACTTTCTCTTCCTCTCTAAAGTAAAATTAATTTCAAATAAAAATCTTCTACTTTGATGAATTTATTTCACAAAAGTGTATCATTGTTAAGAATAAATTTTATCCACTTTAACAATTGTTTATATTACATGTCCATATTTTACCTTACCAATCATTTCCTCCTTTATAATTAGAAACCTAATTATGTTTTATCTCACATGAACTCAATATTTCTCTTATCCTATTTTAAAAACATAGTTTTTGTACTCATTTTATGATTTGGGTTTTCAAAAAATGTATTTAAAAATACAAGAAAGGTTTTATATCCTTTTAGAATAAAATTTTCTATCTTCCACTAATTTTTTTTATAACCTTTATGTATTTTCTAGGATAAATTGTTGATGTTTCTTTTTCAAAATTAAATTTTTTCAAAGTTTTTACTTCACCTTTTTGAAAATAACTTTTTTAAGTGACTTGTAATTAATTATTTTTTATAATAGTGCTAAAAATGTTTTCTAAAGAAAATTTTTAAGTTTTTTTCCATGGGAATGCATATTTTTACTAAATTTTCCATTTTATAAGAAAATTTCCCACTATGTTTTCATGGTTTTTAAAAGAAATTATTTTCTCCTAGGTTTATAAAATATTTCTTTTAAAATGATTTTTAAAGATCAAGAATATTTCATATTTTCAAAGTGATATTTATAAAACTCTTTAAAATTGTTCTTTATCTAAGTTTTTTCATTTTATGTATCTTTTGATTGATCAAAGATATTAATCAAATGATACCATACACTTTATTTATTTTGATAACTTATGTAATTTTTTTTCTATCAAATACATGATCCATCGTTACTTTTTTCTTACCTAACCATCCACTGTGAAAAGCATAAATTTTCTTGAAGTTTCTTTGTTTTGTGATCAATTTATATTTAATTAATTTTATTTAAGGTTGTTAACCTATATTTCATACATTTATTTATTGGGGAAATTATTTATTAACCATACACCATTTATCTATATAGTGTAAATACCATATGCTTTATCTTTATTTAATGGTATTTCCCTAGAATGTTACTGAATATATTTGGATACCAACTTATTTTTCTATGAGTTTATCATGTTGATGATTTTCTTATGTGAATCCATTAGAAAAGGATATGAAACCAATTTTCTTCCATGGGTTATTTTTTATGTGATGAATGAAACCAATTTTATTTATATGGTTTATTTATGATATGAATAATTATTTATTTATTATGGAATATGTAATTATGGATGATTGATGGTTGGGGTAATATATCTCCCTCAAATTCATTGGTTAAAAGTTTATATCACATGAGGTAATGTATTCATGAGTAGGTTTTAGTTTCTCATAAGCATGGTCATTAATGGTATGGCACATAAAAGTAATATTTCCTATACTAATGTTTGTTCCATATTTTAAAATGTTCTATATTCTTATCTTATGCTCTCATGATGTGGATTATTAAAGTGATGTTTCCCTATGAAAATGTTTGTGCTACATTTTTAAGCATCCTGATGTTATGGTCTCATGGATCATGTTTATTGGCTAATGTTTCCTCACTCTTTTGATTCACATAATTTATGATCTATGATTTTTTAGGTATAAATTTATTATGTATCATGATTATAACCATATTATCATCTTATAATCACTTATGATATTTGATTTTTGTTTCCTACAATTACCCTTAATAAGAATCTAAGATCACCCCTTTATTATGTTTCTATTTCCGTAGGTTATGAAAATGATTATAACCTATGAGAAGCCTAGAAGGGAGTCTAGTATGGTTTTATTATGGAGATTTTTTTTGTAAAATATGTTTCCCATGGAACTGGCCCACAAAAAAAAATTTCTTTGAGTTGTGTGATATTACTTTGACATGTAATACTAATGTGAAATTTGTACATGTTTATCTTGGTTAATCTCACTTGGTATCATGGTTAATTTGAAAATTTATGTTTTTAGCATCATATTTGGGCGTACAACTCTAGTGTGCCTCATAAGTATATGTTCTATAGCTGAATGATATCATTTTATGTGACAAAAGTGATACAGGCTATCAAGGGTGGGGACTCATAGTACTTTGATATAATTTCTCAAGGTGTACACCATTGTTAATATTAAGAGTAGAAGATTATAAGAACATAAACCACTTATAGGAAATACACATTTAAATATGTTATTGGATGTTTCTATTTGAGGATGTGTGTAATGATATTTATACTATAAGATTATTATTAATTCATATCACGAGTCACATACTTTAATGAATTAAAGAAAGCTGCGACGACATATGCTCACAATGAGTTAAGATAAATTGGGTGTATCATGAGTAATATTGACTAACTGAAAATTAAATTTTTATTAATAGAAAGAAAAGAAAACAAGAAAAAGGAAACCAAGGGGGGATAAAATGCAAGTCCAAGAGAATTATTAACAATAATGTTCTTAAAAACCTATAGTAATGATCCAAGAGAAGAGTAATTAATAAGAGGATAAGAAACATCTCCAAAATTAGCCAGAATATCCACCACTTTGTTCCCATCATGCCAAGTTTGTTGGAGACTTACATTGTGAACAATAATTTTACATTTATAAATGATATAATAAATTGACCAATGTAGGCCATAAAGTCTATTAATGAAGTTAACAATCAACATATCATCTAACTAATTCATGCTAATATTAATTCCTCTTTCCTGAAAAATGTTAAAAACATCGATAAGAGACTTGGCCTCTACTAAAAATGAGTTACCTTTACTATAGAAGGAATTGAACACTAATAACATTGATCCATTATTTTTATAAATAATTCCTCCAACCGTCAGCATACCATTGGAACAAGAGACTTAAGTATTTAATTTAAAACTATAGTAAGGTGGAAACCATGAAACACAATGTATAGTATAGGAAGAAATATAGTCTGGGTGACTGGTGAAGACAAAATAACTGGACCATAATTTAGCTCCAGTCATCTATATAGTGATATCAACAACCTTAAAAAGCAGTTTTTCCTTCAAATACTAGAGATTAAACAACATTTTGTTAAATCTACTTTAATTATGATATTCCTAGATAGTATAAAAACCCAATTCCACTACCAGCTTGATCCATTTAATGATATCATCATTAGCTATAGAATCTCTAAACCATGATTCCAAGAACATGTGGAATGAGCCAATGCCAGGTGTTATCCATATACAACCACTCATAATATTCTAGAAAAAATAATCCCACTCACGGGTGATAAAAATATTCTTTGTTGACTCAATGTGGTGTAAACCACAACAATGGTATTTGGACATAATTTGAAACCCTTTACATTGTATATCATTATCAGTCGACATAATATAGTGGTAGACATGCCATATCAGAAAGTTCAACTTGGATGAGATAGCTGATTCCCAGTAGCGAGATCCTAGGTGATCATCCTCAGTTGGAGCATGAATGATATTACTAAAATCCTTTACACTAAAGAGGCCTGAGATGGTGGTAGTGAAAAAAACCTATCATCTTCACTAACCAGAATAAGATCCACTAGAATTTTTTTGATTAAGTGAGATAAAATTGTTAGTCAAGATGGGAAATGCTATACCCAATCCAAAGTTGATGTTAGGTGTAGGATAATGGGGAAATAAAAGGTTGTTAAAAGATAAATTGTCTTTATAGAAGAAATCATATATTTACCCAATCATTTAGTGGGAGTGTTGAAAAAAAAGATGCAGATAATTCTGTAAGCTTCTCCATAGGGGAGAGGATGAGTTTCAATTTTTTTTAATACTATTGAGATCTAACCCTTATTTTCCCCTCATGTATTAAACCCAAATAGAATTTATAGTGATGATATACCATGATAACTTAGCCTGAATTCCATGTGTGGATTCCTCCAGGCTCATAATTATGACTCCTCCTTTATTAACAGGTCTATCCACCCTCTTTAAGATCACCAAATGATACTTACCTTCCATTTGAGAGTCCCAAAGAAACCTATTTATCACTCTCTCAATCTAGTGATGAAACCCTTTGGGAACTCAGATGGAATCCATAATGTGTATGGGGATGGAAGTCAGAGTAGAATTTTTGAGGGTAATACACCCACCAAAAGATAGAATCTTGATCTTCCAATTGATATCTCAGGCCCTTTGATGGAAATGGAAATACCTAATTAATTTCATGTCCATGGAGTTTTTTCTGTAAGTTTCTTTCCATAAATTCAAAGAAAGAGCCATCAACAACATAGGTTAATGACACCAAAATGTATCCTTTTTTATTAGATAAATTTTGATAAAGGAAATTATATCACATAATGTACATTTATATGTGAATATTTTCATTGCAACATTTATCTTTTTTATCTATGGGTTCCTTGGTGTGTTATTAGACACTATCCTTAAAATTTAGGTGTAATAACCTAATTACACTAAGATAAGAGCCTAGACGGTCACCCACTAAGTATATCCATAACCTCAGTTAAATTATATATGAATTTAACATGTTGAATTAATATTAATGTCACATATGGTATAATAATTATTCATGTATGATTGATCACCAATTATTTGATTTGAATAATTAATAATTTTTTATTTTCTATTTTAGAGAATATAATATTTTTTTATTTATCATAAAATAATTTCATTACATTTATTTATTTAAATAAATAGTAATTATTAATGGTATGATAAATAATGAGGAGGATGCAGGTCGAGTTAATGACCTGATGAGAAAAGATATATTAAATATTATTTGAATAAATATTGATTTATTTAATTAGAGAAAAACAATATTTATTTTATCTACAAGTTTAGTACATATCAAGTAAATAATAATAATAATAATAATAGACATGGGGTTTGATGAGGATTTAGAAAATTAATAAGGGTATGAGTGAAATTATTACTCGTCTAACCCTAGATCTATATAAATTTAATTATTTAATTTCTAAACTTGATCATAGTTGTTCACAACAAAAATTCTGGAGATATTCCTCTCTATCCCTAGAGATATTTTCTCCTATAACGATCTCAATAATTGAGAGTGATACTTCTCCACCAACCTCTAAAGACTAGAGAGATCAAGAAGAGTCCTCCCATTTAAAGTTATTATTGTGAAGATCATCAATGAATGATGCCAGTGAAAAAATATTATGTGTTAGCACTTGAGGATTTCTTTGGTGAATTTTGGAGGTTCTTAGTGCACATGTGAATCACCACTAGGGGGATTATACATTTGAATCCTCTCACTGAAATTATGGAATAATAAGAAGAGGTCCCCTAATTAATCAACAGAGAAATAAATTCAACAAATGGTATTTATTTATCTAAATAATTTATTTATAAATTATATGTGATGATCATGTATTCTTGTTTTTTATGTAATAGTTAATTAATATTTGAGTTAATTCCATAGGTCATGATATTATCCATTATGCACATCCTGGATTATTCATTGATTATGAAAAAATCCGAGTTAGAAACTACCCAATATGCGATTCTACTATTCATATAACCATTAAGGGGTATCAGAGCGATCACATAATTATCTTAAAATTATTTATTAATCATTTATTAGTAATATGTATTTTTTATAATTTTTAATTACTATAGTATTCATTATTTAAATCTGAACATTGAAACCTTATCTTCTCCTTCTTCATTTTCAATCATATAACCAAGAAGGGGTTAAATTTACATGAAGAACATTTAAAGAATCCATCAAGCAGTGCCAATGGTTTTGGATGGATAATAAAATAATGCACGACATGTATCCCATTGGTACACATCATGTACTTGTGTTTATTTCACCACGATGAACCATGATAAATCTTGGTCATCATGAAATAAGTACACAAATGATGAATTAAATGATCACCACATGTTTTCTTGGCCAGGATAACACATGGTTTGATGAACTCCATGCCATGTAACATGATTACATGTTGTGTAATACACATGTTTTACCAATGGAAAATAAGGGGTATAAGTCATGTTGTACATTTATTACATGACATGTAGACTGAAAAAATCACACAATATCTAATTCACTCGATATGCAGATGGCATACATGCAACGTAACTCTTCATACATACACCTAAAAAACACACCGAGTTAGCATGTGGGGTTTATAAACACATGAAGAGCATAATAAATGGCGTATGTCTTGTCATCACACGATGTGTACACCAGCTGAGATACATGAAAAGTACCTATACATCTTTTTTGATTACATGGAAAACGATATACATGGCGTCTATCTTGTTAGTACACACTGTGTTGTCACACAATAATTAAAATAATTAAATTATATAAAGAATAATTAATTTAATCATTAAAAACTAAATTACATGGTTAGTATCTGGTGTTTTAACTTTATAACATTGTTTTAGAGTATTTAAATGCTCAATTAATTCCATGTAAATATATATAAATACTGGTGAAGTTGTTTATTTTTCAAGATGCATAAAATGATGGGTATATCAAAAAAAAAATTAGATGGATATTAAGACAAAGGAATTAATTAATTAATTTAATTCAATTATATTTATCTTAATAATAAAGAAAAAATTAAATTGAATAACAGCTAGTGTGAAAATGTATATTCATTACATGTATGTGGATGATCATGAGCTTAGACCAAAACTATGTATGTAAATGGTTTCTTTAATTTATTATTATTAATTTAAATGATGGCCAATGTGTCATCCCTTCCTCTAATTATATAAGGGATTTTATGCCTTTAGTTTATTTTATATAAACCACATTAACCAATTGGTTCCTATTACCTGTGTGAGTAACAATTATATAATAAATAGAGTTATCAAGAAAGTGGAGGTTGTTTAGGGTGTTATTCCCTTAGGTTTTAGGGTTACTTTTTTATAATATAGATAAACTAAACATTAGAAAATCTCATGATCATACCCATTTATTAGTTTTTTTTCAGTTTCATGGTTAATTTTTGTGGATTATTTATCGCTATCACTTAATAAATTAATTAGAAATCATGTACTATGGAATTAAAATAAAATGGACTATGTATAAATTTTATCTTCACTTGTTTAATCACTTAAGTAAAATATACTTAATATAAACAACCATGTAATAATAAAAAAATGGAATATTTATTTATAATGATAAAAAATAACTCAATTAAAATATTAAGTCATTATAGACTTCCACTACATAAATTAAAATCAAATGATAGTTTAAAGTGGTTGACCAGCCTAATTCAAGGTACTTTAAATTTTTGAGGAATTCTAGCTTGAGTTTTGGGTCAAATAAACTTGGTTCATATCAATCCAAAAATGATTTTTTGTAATTGATAGGTAAAGGTTGATTGAATACATATCCAATATTTTATGATTTGTGAAAAAACCCAAAATTATCATACATAAATATTACATGTTAATAGATGAATATTCATTAATTAACATAACAATACACAAAAGAACCATTTAAGTCTAGTTCATTTGGAAACTTGGAAATATAAATAACTAGTTCATAGGTGATTTACATAATCTCCCAATAAGTTCTTCATAACTAGCACTCTTTTTAGACATATCATGCATAATATTATTATTCATAACTTGGGGAATAAAAACACAAGAAAGGGTGAGATTAGATATTCAATAAGGGTAAACAAAGGAGATATCAACATAACATGAGAATAAGAGTATGATAACATGAGAATAACATTTGAAAAAAAACCACACTCTACGTATCATAGATCATGAAATTCAGTCATGCTATAAATCATGGTAGTTAATAAGACATGAATAATAAAGGTATAAAAGAACATGATCTATGAGATTACAAAATTGGCATAAGATATAGATTTTTGGAATACACATAACCTTAGAAATTATTATATGAAGGATATCCAACAAGACATTCATAACATTTTCGACTTGGGATAACCACCCATATACCTACTTTCGGCTTGGGATAACCTCCCTTTTACCCTCTTTCAGGATTGGGATGACCACCCGTGTACCCTTTGAGCTCATTTAACATTAATCATTACCCTCGATATAGTTCAAATACTTCACATAAACCATAAATTTTTATACCACGTGATCATAAAACATTCATAATATCATTACTAGTGAAAATAAATGGGGTTCATAAACATTTCATCATAGAGTAAACCATGGAAAAGAAATAATTTTCATAAACATTTCATCATTTCATCATAGAATAACCCATGGAAAATGAATTCGTTTCATAAAAATCTTATCATCATATACATAAACCATATAGATAAAGAATAAGGATGTTAAAATTGGATAATATCCCCAGTAAATATTAAGTAACATCAAAGTATATCATCTTAGATAGAAAATTATTTTGAAAGATCATTTTTAACATTTCTTGAGGAAAATATCCTTTCCATTTTGAAATCACTTATTTAAAATCTAAAAATTTATAAAATTTTAAAGAAACAATTTTATTTAAAAATAAACTTGGAATATTATAATGTAATATTCAAATAATTTAGTGGTCATGATGGAGGTAATTTTTTTTCATGCTATTTACATTAAAACAAAGATTCCTTCCACATTTTAATAAAAAGTCAAAAGTACCTCGTTTAAAAAATGAAAGAAAAATGTTCCTTTAAAATAATTTTATGAAAAATTCAAACATGGGTAAAAATTTCATTAAAAAATCATTTAAAAATAATAAAAAATTTATTTAAAACATTTTTAAAAAACATAGATATAAAATAAAAATGATTTTTGACCATAGAGAGATATAAAGTCGATATTTCATAAAAAAATTGTTTTGAAATATTGAGTATAGTAAGAGAGTAAAATGAAATGAACACATGAATTTTCATGAAATAAACATAGTATAATAAAATTCATAGTTTTCATGAGATGCATTTCATAATATTTCACAATTGAAAACTTAATCATAAACATTCCTAATAACCAATGAGATTGTATAATAAAACTTTTACCACTTTGGTATCTTTTGAATTGTTAGACCCATGAAATAATAACATTAAATAAAAATTTAAATATCATTAAAATAAATAAATTCAGGATATAAAATGTAAAATTTGATGTATATACACCTCATAAAACAATACAGGTGAAAAATATAACATATGTCCCAAACAAGACAATTTGAGATGAAATTCCCTTATATGCTTTGGTAACCTTTGAATTGTAATCCCCAAGAATGAACAAAATTAAATGAAAATTTAAATATCAAGAGAATAATAAAATAATGATATAACCTATCAAAGGGGTTGTATATAAACCTCATAATATAAGATAGGTTCATAACATAACATATGTCTCAAATAAGGCAATTTGAGACAAAAAACCCTTACATGCTTTGTTAAACATTGAATCATAAGACCCATTAAATAATAACATTAAATAAAACATAAAATATCTTGAGAATAAATAAAATCATGATATAACATGTTTAAGGGGCTTTATATACTCCTAATAAATGAAGATAGGTGCATAACATTACATATGTTCCAAAGAAGGTAATTTGAGACAAAAATCCATTACATGTTTTGGTAACCTTTAAATCATAAACCCAAAGAAAGAATAACATTAAATAAAAATTTAATTATCTTGATAATAAATAAATTAATGATATAACATGTTAAATGGGATTTATATACACCTCATAAAAGGAGATATGTTCATAACATAACATATATCCCCAAGAAGGTAATTTGATACAAAAATCCATTTCCTTAAGTCTTAACTTACTTTATACACATTAAAACCTCCTGTATAATAAATATAGGTTTATTATAAATATATTATAGATCTATAATCATATGTATCATACTATATGTATGACAACCCTTGTCTTTAATACACTTTATTTCCTGATATATTACATAAAAGAACACTTAGTACAATCCAGAATATCAAGAAGCCCAGTTTCTTTGGGATATTAGGTACATAGAACATAAAATTGATACATGGATACAAAAAAAATATTGAAAAGTTTCATAACATTCATCTAATATTCCATTTCTCATTTAAAACTACATAGGATAACATGAGGGCATACATAAGAAAAGGGTGAGTTATAAAGCCCGGTAAGGGAATAAACAAATCATGACTTGATGAAAGTATTAAATGTTATTCAATAGGAATTTAAATAGTACATAAAAGGGGTGAGAATCATAACCATGAACATAAAATCATGATATTTGGTGATAACATAAAGATAACATGGGAATGTGGTAATAACTTAAAACATGGAATCATAGACATAGGTCTTGGATAACCATAAAGACATCACAACATAGTGTAAAAAGTACCATAATTGATTAGGTTTACTCCATAATCCCATAAATAACCTATAATACAACTAAAACATTACCCAATTCACTAGAGTGATATATAATTCTGGGTTCACCTATCCCTTTCATATCATGTACATGTATAAGTGTGTCACATAGATCATTCAACATAGGATCATATTTCATCACATTAAATAACATGATTAAGGAGTGTGGAATAAATACATATAATAACCTAATAAAATAAGTATAGTCATGTTTAGGTGAGTAACCTTAAGTTGAAATGGTGATTTTATTCACAATATGAAGGTTTAGCATGGAAAAATCACAGGATAAATTTGGAAACATAGCTAGGATACATAATGAATCATGGTATAGATTAATGAGATTTAAAGGGGTATCTAATCACTTGAAAATAATAAGGGTGGTAATAGGGATATGTAAGAACAAAATACAATATTAAAAATTTTAAATTAAAAGGAATATGATAAAATAGAACTTGAATAAATGTTCGACATAAAAAATTCGTAAGATAATTTTGACATCATAACAAAGGTACATAATGAATAATTGGAGGGATTAATGAGAGGGAAATGAGTCTATCATCACTTTTAAATCATAAGTTCAGTATGTGGGATGTGGAAAATCATATCCCATCAATATTAATTGGAATAAAAAATTAAATAAATAAATAAGTTGCATGAATAAAGAGGAGAAGGAGAGAATCCCTTACTTTCAGCATGATAATAACTTAGCTAAAGGTCATAATGAGAGTAGATAAATGATATATAATTATTATAAAATAAATTTTAAATTAAAGGGATTTTTTTTAATTCATTAAAAAATAACCAATTGAGATTCAAAAGGATAATTATAAAGAAGATGTTTGAATGGAAAAGAAGAGAGGAAGATCCCTTACCTTGAGACGACGTTTCTGAAATCTTGGGAGGTGTTTATTGAGAGATTGGGAGAACCTTTGGAGGAATATAGAGTGAAAAAGTAGAGTATATTCATGTTAAAATTGTTTTTTGTGAATAGGAATGGTATCTTTGTTGGTTTTATATAGTAAAATAGAGGGGGGTTCTTTATTGTTTTCCAAACATAGGTTTTAGACTCTATACAATAAATTATTCAAAACCACAAACCTTCCCATTTTTTTCCCATGGTTTCCATCAAAGAAGAGTGATTTTAATTTTTTATAAGTCCATGAACCCATAATATTAAAATAATACCCTTTTTGATGTGGAAATGAGTCATGTTTACAAAGAATTGATTTAAAAACCTTAAAATATAATATATATATATATATTGATGGATTCATAAAAGGGTTTATAAAATTAATAAAATAATCTAAAAAAAATTATTTTAAAGTGGAAATATAGATTTTATCATGTATAACTTTTATAGAACATATTACATCACTTTTGGGTCATTATGATGTCATAATACATACCGAATATTAATACTGTATTTAATTTTTACCCAAAAATCCGTCTATCTCATAAAATTATGAAAAATTCACTGCTAGATAATTTTGAAATTATGATTCCAAATATAATAATTATTTTATCAAAATAATTATATAAATACTAGAAATTATAATTTTAAATTAAGATCCTAATTTATTATAAAATACTAGTTTTTGACAATAACGCTTTTATATCCCATAAAAAAATTACATTTTCACTTTATAAAATTATTATTCATTTATATTTAATATATAATATTTAATAATAATATTTTATTAAAATATAATTTATTTAAAATATTCATTAATTCTTTAAAATGAATGTCTTAATTGAAATTGAATATTACCTTAAATACAATTATTCTTTTGTCGTATCAAAATATACTTTTTATCAAACTCATCACTAAATGATTTATAAAATAAAATAAATAAGGAATATAAAATTAATTTATTCAAAATAAATTATATATATTCATACTGTTAGGGTCGAGATACGTATCCCTTTATTACACTAGTGAATTCTCTAATGGTAGGGTGTGTGAAAATGAGATTTCTTAGAGTAGATTGAAAAAAATTGTTTGGAAAATGATATTTATGAGCTTGAAATTATCCCATAAATGGTTTTACTAATTCTTTGGTTGTTGAATCTTGGATTGAGATTTGTTAAGGGAAAATCCTATAGATTCAATATCCCATGGAAGCTCCAATAAATGGGATTCATAGGGTATTATTCTACTGGTTAAGGTCATCACTACTTTCATATATAACAATTGGATTTTATCATAACCATAAAGATATAATAATCATATAATTACTGTTCAACGACTATATTATATATGATCATGAAGCATACGAATCTTTTAAATCTGATGAAATATAACAAAAAAAGTGAATGTGTTTTCTATAACCGCATTACATAATAGGAAATTTAATTCAATAAAAAAGGGAATTTAATTTATATATGTTCATTTCATTACAATATTTGATCTAATTATGACCTTTTATTACCCTTTTATTAATATCTTTTTGTTAAAATCACATTTTATATAATAACTACTATGTTTTTCATGTATGTTTTTATTTGTTATCTTTAGTACTTTCATTTAAATCTTGGTTCCACCATATCCATAATGTTAACCATGATATAAATATAATATATTTTCATTATATAAGTATTTATATTAATCCATTAGACAGAAAATACATTACACTATTCATGGAGATGGTAGACTATACATACGCATGAACGTTGTTTCTATTTTCTCAACGGATGAAAATAAAGGAAGGTAAATAATATATTATATTTCTAGAATAAGTTTTATGTCATATATATCAGATGTATTAATTAAATTTACCCTTATTACCTTCCATGTAAAGCGTAAGTGAAAAATGAATCACATCGCTTCGTGAGGTGGTACTCCGCTATACAAATGAGAAATGTTATCATATTCCCACAGAATGGAAAGTAAGAAGGTATATATGATATTATAATTAAATAAGTATAATAATATCATAAATATAATATATAAACATTAAATTCATAATTATATCCATCAGCAAGAGGTGTTTATGGAAACTGAATAACACTTATTCACGAGGTGGTAGTCCACCGTAAATACGATCGAAAATTTCATTTCCTATTTGATGGAGGAGGAGATAGAAGTAGGTTATTCCATTAAAATAATAACATTTCAGTATAGGTGAGACAATTGTTTTATTATATTATCATATTTTAAAAATATTTCAAGGAGGTGGAAGAATAAATAAAACAAAAACACAAGTTTAATAATTTTACCTCTTTTTCAGAGATCCTTTTATGTTTATACCTAAAACCTTATTAGGAGGGTTTCCTAATCAAAATAAGGAATATAGGATGTGGGTTTGTAATTAAGTAATGTATTTTTGTAGGTATTATCTGAAAAAAATGTTTTTGGAATTGTGAATATGAGAGGAGAGGGGGTGAACTTTTTTAAGCGGGGGAGAGGATACACATGGATTTTGTGAAAAAGAATAAAGTGTACCAATATTTTTCACATTCCAAAAAGATAAAAAATGGGTCATTATAAATTATTAATTGTTACAAGGTCAAGATATGTCCATAAAATGGATTTTCTACAAGATTATAGGTTATTTTACTCATTATCCTTTTAGTTTAACCCCCGATAAACACGTTTTAACCTTAATTGTGGTAATTAGTTTTAATTTTTTTTACTATTAATTTTAACCAAAAATTAATTTGAAATTATTATATAATATTAACTATTTTTATTAAAAACAATGAATCAATTTTTAAAAATTCCATTGACATAATTTTTAAAATTTAATTTTAAATTAAACCTGAAGATGCGACAAAAAATCAGTTTTCCAAAGAGATAATTTTCAAAAGATTAAAAAGTTTTTATATAAAAAATGAATAATAAATTAATTAAAATAACCTATTTTGGATTAATAATAATATAATTAATTTTTTTTAATTTTTAATCCATTTTAAAAAAAATTTAACCTTATAAATTCTTTAAACAAAAATAAAATTTTGAATAAAAAGAAGTATTTTTAACTATTCATCGAAAAATTAATCTTTTTAGAAAAATCCCAAAAATTCACCCTAAGATAATTTTGAAATATATATTTCAAAAATTAATTTAATTTTTCAAAATACATTTGATAAAAGTTTCAAAAATTAATTTTATTATTTTTTCACAAAAAGCAATACAATCATTTTTTTTGTGAAAAAAATTATTTTTTGAATCGTATAAAGACTTTACTATAAAAATTAAGTCATTTTTTATCAATATTATTTCTTTATAAAAAATCATTATAGATATATTTTTTAAATTTTGTTATTACTATTAATGTCATCAAGTTTAACAGTTAGGTAATAATGTTCTTGTTTAAATAATAATATTAATAGTTTATCGCAGTTTTTTAAAACTCAGTGTTGCGTGTAATCCAAGATATCAAAGAAATTAAATTTATTTGAAAAAAATCATAAAATTATCATGGTGTTACATTCTATCCCTCTTAAAATGATTTTTTTCCTAGAAATTCATCACTCTGATTCAAAAAAATGAGGATACATTTGCCTCATCATATCCTCAGGTTCCCATGCAGCTTCTTCAAATTGGTGGTTTCACAACAAAACTTTGACTAGGTGAGTGGTATTGTTTTGTAGAACTTTCTCTCTATGATCTGGAATATCTATTGGTTGTTCTTCATAAGAAATATCATGCTCTAGTAGTATGGTCTTTGAGTTTAGTACATATGATAGATTAGGTGTACCTCCTTAGGAGAGATACATGAAACACATTGTGAACCTGAGAGAGGTGTGGTGGAAGAACCAAATGATAAGCTACAATCCTGATATGATCAAGAATTTCAAAGGGAATGATATATAAAGGGATTAATTTTAACTTCTTTCCCAATATCATTACCTTATTCAATATAGAAATTATTATAATTACCTTATCACAAACTTCAAATTTAAGATCATATTAGTGATTTTAATCACAATATTCCTACTAAATTATTGTTATACTTCTATATTTCTAAATGAATCTAACATTCTCAAGTATTTCCTCTGATAAATTAGGTCCTAATATATTTATTTATAAAACTTAATTCCATCACATTATACCTCTACACTTTTTTTTATAGAGGTATTCATAAGAATACATCTAAATGATTGAGTGAAAACTATTGTTTTAAGAAAACTCAACTAGAGGAAGATATTGATCCCAAACACATTTGAAATACACATAATAATATCTCAATATATCCTCTAGGGTATGAATTATTCTCTTAGAATTACAATCTATTTTAGGATGATACATAGTTCTAAAACTCATCTCTATATCATGGTCTTGTTTAAGACTTCTCTACAACTTTAAGTAAACCTCATATCTTGATCAGATACAATATAACTTGGTACTCTATAAAACCTTACCACTTCCTAAATGTATATCCTAGCAAGAATATACAGAGAGAAATATTCTCTAATAATGATTAAGTGTGATTAATTTTTAAGTTAATTGACTAAAACCCATATAAAATTACCCCCTTTATGTTTTTTTTGTGGATTCCAATGAAACAAATCCATGGTGATGTTTTCCCATTTCCATTTTGGTATGGTTAATGGTTGTAGCATACCCTTATATATTTTTCTCTTAGTCTTAATTTTTTGACATACTAAGCACCATGATATATATATTCAACAATATCTATATTCATGTTGTTTCTTTAGAAATATGATTTTGAACATGTCAGGGGTATGCGATATACCCCTGTCACCCTTAGATTGTGGGTTAAATCCCTACATCCTTTCCAAATGTGACAAGTTGTCACTCTACATATGAGTTATATTTTATGAAAAAATATTTTAACATAATTACTATAACATCATTAATTAACTCAACATAAAAGATAAGATAAATAATAAGGGTTACTAATAGCTTTAATCTTATGTCAAAATTTTTTAAAGGCATTCTCCCTCGAATAAAATTTTCACTATCCCATTTAAAAAACCAAAGGGTTTTATTTCCATAAATGTCTCTCAAAATGTCCTTAATATTGATAAAATCATATCATATAAATCCTCAAAATGTGTGTAATAATTTTAATGCATGATAAAATTTGAATTCATAAACCAATTATGGTATAGATAACTCTTATTTTAATCTTACATAGAGACATAATGATTCCAAAATTAACACAATCATTAGTTGTTTTATCATTCTTAAAACAAAAATACCATTATTAAAAATAATTATACAATATAATCCTTGAATCCAAATACATAAATACTTTAATCCTTCCTCTTCAATTATTAACCTGGAATAAGTATCTTTCATCTAGAAGATAAATCTTAGATTAGGGAATGAACTTAGATAATGTAACAACCCTATCCCTAGAAACTCTGAGCTGATGTCTACTTTATTACATTATCATAAGATACAGGTAATTACATCCTGAAAGACTAGATAGTTTATTATACTTGGTAAAATAGATATATACTTCAATTAAAATTACATTTTAAAACATAAAATATAAAAAGTATTTTCTTTGAGAATAATATTATCACCCTTAGAAAATTCCTACATATCAATCTTTAAACTCTTCTAGGAATCCTATGGAAAATAAAACATAAGAAAGGGGTGAGATCATATGCTCATTAAGGGTAAGATTACAACAAAATCTATGAATAAACAAGTAATCATAAATATGGAAAGGTAAATAACTAAAACACAATCCATTTAATCAATAACTTGAGCATAATATGGTAAGAAAAAATGATGATAAAATAATTCCTTATAAAAAACCACATGAGCTCAAAAACATAACCATGGATATTTTAATTAATAGAATAATCACATGTAATATCAATAACTGAATTAATAATTATGGAATTAATAATGAAATACATCTAAAACATACTATTGAGGCCTTATACTAAGAAATCCAAATACCATCAAGGCCTTATTCCAATACATTTAAATAAATGGGTAAGGACTCATCCAAAACTCAATCTATTTTGTCTCATGAGACCTATTGATGCATTGAGATGCTATATATAAGAAGCCTATACCCATCACTTAATAATTATAATGAATTAATCATATTAATGGGGTGAAACATAATCAATATAACATTCATATTGAAATGATAACATAAAAATGTTAATACTTACCCTGATCAAATAAACATAATCATAAACCATCTAGAATAATATGGTAAATGGTAATAAAATTGTACATACTCCTTCAAAATGATTATAAAACATCCTAATAAATAATAAATATTATATTAATAAAACATATTCATATTATATCATAATTTCAATAAACGGGTGATGATTTTGATGAACATAAATACCATAAGAATGTCATTAAATTTTTTTTAAGGAAAATAATCTTTTCACTTTGAAGATATCTTTTTTAAAACTAAAATTTCAAAAAATTTTTGAAAAAAAAATTCATTTGAAAATAACCTTTGGAAATTATAAGTTAATATTTTAAAAATGAGTGGTTATGATGATATGAAATTATTTTGATGTCGTACATGTTAAGACAAAGATTCATTTCACATTTTTGGTAAAATCCAAATAGGATTTGTTTTGAAAATGACATGAATATTCCTTTAATTAAAAAAAAATAAAAATGGGTAAAAATTTATTTAGTAAATCAATTTTAAAATGTTAAAAACATTTTTGAAATCATTTTTTTAAAGTATTGGTTTTGATGAAAAGATATTTTCGACTGAGGAGAAAAATAAAGTCTAATTTTATGAAAACCATTTTCTCAATAATTTTATATATAAAAGAGTGGAAAAATTGTACTGTTACTTAAAAATTTTATGAATAACTAGATTATAAGGAAATATATTAGTGTAATTATTGAAATACAAAATTATTCTCTCAAGGTAGAATTAAACAAAAACAATCCTAAATAATTATGATATTGTGAAATAAACCCTCACCACTTTGGTATCCTTTGAATCATAAGCCTTATAAAATAAATAACTTCAAATGAAACATTAAATATAATTATAAGAAATATATTCATGATATAACATATCAAAATAGGAATTATATACACAACACAAAGGAATAAGTAATGAATATGACGTCTGTCTCACAGTTACCTTGAGTCTGATTTGTCATATACATTCTTTATATTCTTGAATAATAAAATTATATTAATTATTTAATATATAAATAACCATTTTCAATTTTATTATTCATTTTATTTCACTTATTACCATGTTATATATAATTACTTAATAAATTAAGTTTATGTCGGGTGTTTCGAAGGTATTTGACTTATGTGTCAAAAATGAGTCTGTTAGGTTGACTATTGGTCTAAGAGGTCATTATTTAAATATATATATAATAATAATCATGAAATAATTATCATATTTATACATAAATTATAATTTTAATTCCAATCATTAATTATGATTTTGAGAAATGAAGTACGTTATGATCATGGAGACATTATGCCATATATACACATGAGTAACATTTCCATTTTTCTATGATCATTATAGAAATGAGGTAAGTTATATTTTATATTATTAGAATGATAATAATACCATAAATACCATATTATTTTTTTAAATATAATTATATATATCATCCATGTGGTTTGGTGATGAAAATAGAGTCACATCACTTTGTGAAGGAGGGAGTCCACATGCACACGAATGATGTTATCATCTTTCAGTGAATAAAAAGATAAGAAATAAAATGATATATTATATTTTAATAATTATAAATATGTAATGAGTATAATAACTATTTTCTGTATATCATATATATTTATTAAATTTGTCTTTATTATCTTCCATGTAAATCGTTATTGAAATAATAATCACATTGCTTCGCGAGGCGGTAGTCCGCCATATACACGAGCGTCGTTGTCGTATCCCCTAAAGAATGAAAAGTAAAAACAATTATATATGATATAATGAATATATAGGTATAATTATCTTATAAATATAATATAAATAATTTATATCTATTACCATACCCAACAATGAGAGGTGTGTTTTGAAAATATCTCATATCAGGTCGCAAGGCGGTAGTCCGCCATACACACGAGAAACATTATCATTTCCCATTTTAGGGAAAGGAGATGGATATAGGTAATTACATTAACATAATAACATATTATTATATGATAGATACTATTTTTATTATATAATCATAAATTAATAATATTTGAAGGAGGTGGAAGAAGAAATAAAATAAAAACATATAGTTTGGAATTTTACCTCTTCTAGGACCACCACTTCAGGATTATACCTTAAGTATTCCTAGAATGGATTTATGAAAAAAAAGTATTATAGGGTGAGTTAATAGAATTTATTAAGTTATTATAGTAGGTATTTTTTTAATCAAAAGGATTTTAATGTGTTAAGAAGAGAAAATATGGGGTGGCCTTTTATAAGTGTAGTGAGTGGCACACTTGTATTTTTTGAAAAGAAAAAGGTTTACCCACATTTTTCACATGTCAGCTGGATAAAAAATGGGATATTATAGAACTTGGAAGATATAAGGTCTAAATATGTCTAGTAAATTGTAATTGGACAAGTTTGGGGCCATTTTTAACCCTTATCTTTTGAGTTTAACCCCAGGTAAACCCAATTTTACCTTAACCATGAAAATAATTTTTGCTTTTTTTAATTTTCATTAGGGTCATAAAATAATTTGACTATTTTAGATAATATAAATTATTATTATTATAAATATGTAATCTTTTTTTGTAAAATAAAATTCACATAAGTGAAAAATTTTAATTTAAAATTAATCCCACAAACTCGATGAAAAAGCGGGTTTTCAAAGAGAAAATCTTCAAACATTTGCAAAGTTTTTATATCAAAATTAAATATTAAAATTATTACAATGAAATAAAATTAATTAATAGATATATAATTAAAATAAATTTATTTTAAAATAATTTAAAATATAATATAATTTTATAAATAATTTAAATGAAAAGACAATTTTCAATTAAAATCCAGTATTTTTCACTATTCATCAAAAAAGTAATATTTTCAAACAATTCTAAAAAATTTTCTCAAAGATAATTTTAACATGTGGATTTAAAAAATGAAGTTTATTTTTTAAAATAAATTTTATAAAATTGGTAAAAATAAATTTATATAATGTACGTAAAGCCGACTAATCTGACATTAAGAAAAATACAAATTTTCAGATTACATTTATTTCTCTATAAAATGATTCTTATTTTTTTTCTAATTAATATATAACCATTAAAATTATTTTATACATGTTTAAAACATATAATTTATATAATTTAGTTAGTTCTACTTATACCCTTCAACTTAACTCCTAGGTTATAGTGGTCATGTTTAATGATTAATTTTTTAATATCATGTCATGTTTCATTTAAACCTAGTGTTGCATGCTTCACAAGATATTGAAGAGATTGAATTTATTTAAAAATAAATATATCATAAAGTATGAAGATGTCATATTATCTTAAAATCTTGGTGTTTCATGTCATACATGCTATCAAACATGATGTTCCTATTTTAAAATCTTAAGGTGTTACATTCTCCCCCCGTAAATAAATTACATCCTTGCAATTTAATCTCGATCTTGATAATAAATGGTTTTACATTTGAAAATAATTTTGTTGAAAAATAACATTGTAAAATGGGTTAATAAAAAATCCTCTTAATAATAGATAATGGGATGTATTATTTTCATCTATAATAATCACATAACTAGGTTTCCAAGTTGGGGAGAATAGATGGGAAGTAAAGATATGGACATGGAAGTAAAGTTTAATACCAAAATAATGATGGAGGCTGATATAGGTCATTGATCACCAGAAGGAAAATGACTAAGAGAAATTCAAAAACCAAAAAACTATAAAACAAATAGGTGTGAAAAAGGTCATTGATATCATAAAAAATAATGGTAATAGGATAACATTTCATTTCAAGATCATTTTACTAAATTTGATGAATTTTCATGAGAATATATAATTACTTGAATTCATTCCATTTCATAAGAAAAATATCACCCTTTGGTTTTTACTAGATAAATTTCCACTACATCACTTACTCTGGGAAATGAATATAAGGTTTTTATTTTTTAAGTACTAACAAATCACAAGATCCATAATATAATGATAAGTCATTACTTAGATCTCTAATTATCATTATAAAAAATTGGTTAGCACAAGTTATCAAATATGCATAAATATTCATATAGTGAAGTAATAAATTAATATCTAAAACCTCATCCAAAGTTAAACTTAAACCATTTCATAAAATTTCAACCTTATGACCCTTGAAAAAAATTATCATCCAAAACTTTAGAAATAAGTTCACTGAATTTTTAAAATGAACTTATCATTAATCCCCCCGAAAAAATGAAGTATCACTTAATCATCACATACTGATCATGTGAATACCTTTATCATGTATTATATTGAAACATTGTAATAACCTAAATTACCATAAAACCTTATTTAAAAAATTCATGCTTATAAAAATAAAATATTAGGTTATTGAATATATTCCATAGATCCAAACATGCAGTAATCTGCAACAAAGATAACATAAACCATGAAATTACTAACCAATTTCATGGTCACAAATACTATCCCATAAAAATATCATTATTATTTCAATATCATTAACATATTAAGGGTTATCATTCCTCAATAATTTGTTTTCAAAGAGGTTCAAATTTTCACTAAATCACTTTTCTTGGTCATCGATACCATTCAACATATGCTCTCAAATCCTTTAATAAATAATACTATAGTAAAATCCTTATACATTTCATAATTCTTAAAACCAAAATATCATTGATAAAATACTCAAATAACATAATTATTTAATCTAAACACAAGCACATTAATCATTCCATTTCATTTGTGATAATAGTGTAATCTTGACTATGATTCATTATCTTATTTTGCGGTATATTATTTTGAGGCTTGGGGAATTATTCAACATAGTTCTCCATATCCTTACAGTTGAAGCATTAAACATTTAAAACTTTTTTATTTCCCTTGAAATAAAAATAATTGTAGCCTTTCCCTCTAAACCAGTATAAAACTCTCATTCCCTTTAACAAGTAATAGGGTGTTTCTTTCTATAAGTATCACATGTGGTAAAATCATTCTTTCCCTTTTTACATCTATCCATAATTTTCTCTAATATATTCTTCTTCTTTTTATTCCCATAAAATCCATAATACATAGAGAATTATTTTTATTTATTGTTAGAACATGATACTATGTACTCATATGATGATAATGTTTGGGATACTAGTTCCCTTCAAAATATTAGATTATTCCCATAAAAGAAATGATCATTTTTATTTTTTGATTTATGTGCATTGATGTTTCTCCCATTCCATCTATTAGTAACCATTTCTAAATGATGGAATATACAATATTAGATCATATCATTATAAAACATAATGTATAATCCAAAAACTAGTGAAATACTTAACATAAATTTAAAAATGTATGCATGTTTAATCTTATAATCATTAACATGGTTTCTTTGGGGATATATTTATTTTAAAATCCTTCATAATGGTTTTTAAATAAAACATGAATTATCCTAATCATATTCCCATGGAGTTTCAAATCCGGTGCACATTAAGTCTCGTCATTATACACCATGTGATGATCGAGTCATGCCCAATGCACATTTTTTGGAGTTATTACTCCTAGGTACATCTTTTCCAGAACCACTTCCACTTGTAGGATATAGGTAGGGATGGATTTATAAAAAAACATATAATATATTCCTTACAAAAAATTTAGGATGTTCATCTATAATTATCCTCAAATTCTATCACAGGGTTATATTATCTAATTTATGTTTTCTTAAATCTAGTTACCAAGGTTTATAATGAACTTCCTATGTTACCAACTATAATGAAACTGACCCTAGTAACTGAAATCCAGTGTCTACTTTATTAAATTATCATAAGATATAGGTAATCACATCTTGAAGGTCCAAATAGTTTAGTAGTCTTGGTAAACTAGATACATACTTGAATTAAAATTACATTTCAAAAAATAAAATACAAAAAATATTTTTTTTTAGAACACCATTATTACCCTTATAATATACCTACATATAAATTATAAAATACTATTTGGAATCCTAGGGGAAATCAAACATAATAAAGGGGTGATCTCAGATGCCCAGTAAGGGTTAATGTATGGTGAAAGATATGAATAAATAATGCATAATCAATATAGAAAGGTAAATAAATGAAACGTATTCCATTTAATCAATAACTTGACCATAATATGGAAGGAATATATGATGATCAAATAATACCATATAGATAATCACACGAGCTGTCACGAACCAGCCTGAGTAACTTGGTAACCCGATAACCGATCTAGACCTAACATGACCCGAAAGGCATTTCCGATCCCCATGGGATGACAACTAGCACCTAGCATCGTATGACATAAAAGTGGGAATTGATTTTGCCATAAGAATGTGGAAGCGAAAGATAAAAGATAATATGCATATCAATAAGAAGACTCCACTGAGAGTAAAGGTACCAGAATACAACAAGGAATAAAATCCAAAGTACTAAAACCCAAGTACATAAAATAAGAAAACAACCCCAAGTCCCTAAGGAAAAAACTCACCACATCCAATGCTTAATAACTGGATCCACCTCCAAGAGATCACTTCCCTTTTCTCGAGCCTAGAAGAAGAAAGTCTACAAACACCCAAAGGAAAAAGTAGGGTGTGGGCCTAATCCCAGTAGGATACCACCAAATATTCCATAATAGATGCCAAATATAGATTATCCAAATAAAATCTTTCAATTTTTCAGAATAAATAGGTTTTTCAATTCAAAAGTATATTTATACAAAATATGCTATACATTTTCAAATTTATGGAAAATACATTCAAAGATCAGGCTTTACTTTACAAGAGATGGAATATTTATAAAAAAATGGATTAAGTAAAACATTTATGTAAATTTAGCAGGAATGTAAATCAGTTCAAACAAACATTGTCATACATTTATATCTCAAATATAAATAAACAAGTGAAAAACATGGTCATCTGCCAAAAGGTACGATGGTATTAACCATATATAGGATTCCTCACTCTCTATGTGAACTTAAAAAAATGTGTATACACATGTCCCTATGACACTGGCCAAAGGAGACTCATCACTAGCCCATCGAGGATATGACCCATTTAATGTATGTTTTAGAACATTGTTATAATGTAGATTGTATCCAAGTAACCCACTAATAACCTAAGGATTACATGCACTCTTATATGATGGACAAACTATTTTAAGAATTCTTCAAATACTATCAATCCCATTCTTCCATTTAAAAAATTTCAATTTATTTCCATTTAAAATCAAAATATGTTTTATTAAAAAACATCCCTTTTTCACAAGATAAAACCACTAGGTTTCTATCAAATCATTTTAAGCCATTTTCAAGTTTTAAATTCATTCAAAACCAATTCCATCCATTTAAAAATTCCATTTTCACAATTAAATTTAAAAAATTAATTGAAAAAATTTCCATCAAATCATCAATTTATTCAACAATTTAAATCAGTCAATTTCCATAAACCCACCCCAATTCACTGGAATTAGGGGTTTTCCAAGTTTTCATGCCAAAACCATTTAAAATCTCCCAATTCAATGGAATTGGGTTTATCAAAGAAATTAAAATCAAGGTTGAGAATTTGAATTTAAATTAACAATTGAAATCAAACAAGAAATACAATGGTAATCACTTTGGAAAATTTGGATAGAACCACCTACCTCTTTCTTGAAGAATGAAACATGAAATGACACCCATTAATAATAATTAAGGTGAAGGAAACCTTGAAACTCTACCTAGAAGTAAGGTCCAACACCAAAAGACATAGATCCTTCAATACCTAGATGATCCATTGAAAAACCAAGAGGAGAGAAGGAGAGAAACTCGAAGAATGAGGGGGAACCTGTTGAGTCAATAAGGTTTCATTATGAATTTTCAATTCCTCTATGTTTTGAAAATCACAAATACATTTTCCTACGGAAAATTATCTTTCTCTAAGAATTATTTTCATAAAGAAAATTTTCTTTCTCTAATAATTTTTTTATCCTTATCATGTTTTTTAATGTCTTATTCAATATCTTATAAAAACAAACTCTAAATTTTTTTTTCTAAGTAAAAAATTTGGATCCTTATCAAAAACCTTAGAATATTATAGTTCCCTAAGCTACCAATTCTTATTATTTTTAGACTCTAAATTCTCTGAAATTCAGACTCTAAATTCTATGAAATACAGACTATGAATTCTCTAAAATTCAGACTCTGAATTCTTTGAAATTCAGCATCTGAATTCTCTGAAATTCAGATTCTGAATTATATGAAATTCAAACTCCAAATTCTCTGAAATTAAGACTCATAATTCCTTAGAATTCAGACTCCAAAATCTTTGAAAAAAAAAATCTGAATATACATTTTTCTAGAATCAAATTGTTTATATATCTAGACTCCAAATTCTATTTTTCCTAGATTCCAATTATTAAGTTTTGGTTAAGCTACGTTAATTTACTTACATATTATTGATTCTCAAGCATGATAATGTTTTCTATGTTTTTTTATAATTAAATGATTTCACTCAATTTGTTTCTAACTAACCTTTGGTTGAGTGACATGTGTACATGTCCCTTTAAGATTCAATAAAAAATATGACCATCAGAGGAGGGAGCTGACTATTGAAGTTTTTCTTATAAATAGAAACTCATTTGAAAGAGCTCATTATCATTTAAATATCCTAGAGATTACATGTTGTGAAGTGATTTATAGAGAGATAAATACTGTCATGCCTTTTGAATTTTATGAACATCTTGTTCAACTGTTAATATCTTGTTAAACTTGATTTGTGTGACTCTAATTGTTGCTGAGTACAATCGAGGGCTTCTGGGGATAGTAAGATAGAGGTAATGACTACCTTAAGGTTCAAGGGATTGTGGGTATAGCAAAACAAACTTTTATATTCTTATCAAGGGCTTACCATGGTGTGGGTAAGATAGATTTTCTTGAAAGTATAAATCAAGGGACCTTTATACAAGGTTATTGGATACCCTACTCTTTAGGTTAAAAGATTTCTTACTTTTTTACTTGATTTTTGTTTCAAGTTACATTTCCGCTGTATTTTGATAAAGAAACAAATTATAACTTTCTTATATTTTCTTATACTTTTACTTACTCTGATAAATAAGATTCTATACGCTTTAAAGTATAATATTTCTCTAAGTAAATTTTTCTTAATTATCTTTTCCAGATATATATTTCTGGACCCTAAGAAAGTTTGTTTCAAAGTTAAGAACTAAAGAGATTTTGTGAATCTATCTTGTTTAACTTTTGTTAAAAATAGTTTTTCCTTAAGGTTAAAAAAGAAAGTTTTTAAAATTACAATTCACCCCTCTTGTAATTGAGTATCTACATATACTATTTCGATCCTACAGAACCCTTACCCAGGAATCACAGCGCAAGAGAAACAATGATCCCAAGCCATTTGGTTTGATCTGGAAGGAGTTGAGTCTCTCCAAAATGAACTAGAACTTCTCTAGGTTGAGATCCATGGATCCTGGAAACAAAAGGATCAAGAAAAACTTCTGAACACATTACTTAAGGCTGGGCACAGGTTGAGTCACGATGTGTACCCAAGGTTCACGATGTGTAGGCCACGCTGGATAAGTATGCCGAAAAATCCATCGAATCGGGTTAAGAAACCATTATTTAACCACTACATGATATGTACCTCAGGTAAACAACGTGTACCAGCTCACGATGTGACCTACCCATTCACAACCTGAAACCAGCACAAAGTACACGATGTGTACTTTAGGTACACGACGTATACCTATTATGCAGTCTACAGTAAACCTAGAAAAATAACATAAAGTTATTTTTAACTGAAAATGAACTTAAAAAATGTCAAAAATTACCTAATAAAGGTAATAGGATGTTACAACCTTCCCACCATGAAAACTATCTATTCCCAGAAAGTCTATGAAGAATCTCCTATTCCAAAAAGATGAGGCCACTACTTTCTCATCAGTGCCTCGCATTCCCATGTCTCATGATTATCAGATCCATTTTCCCATAGTACACATACCAAAGATATTTTCCTCCCACGATGTACCTTGGTCTCAAAATCAACTATCCTGACTATTTTCTCAGTCAATGATAAGTTAGGCTCAATATCAAGATCACTCCATCTCAAAACGTGATATAGATCAGATAGATACTTTCTCAGTTGTGATATATAGAACACATTATGTATTGAATTTAGCTGCAGTGGGAGTTACAGACGGTACAAAACCTTCCCCACCTACTCAACGACCTCGAAAAGTCCCATAAAGTGAGGATAAAGCTTCCCTTGCTTTCCAAGCCATCAATGACCCAACCAGGGTGAAAATTTCAAGAATACCTAGTCACCAACTAAAAAAATACAATGGTCTATGATGTCAATAAGGATAAGACTTATATCATCTCTGTGCTGTCAACATCTTCTAATGTATCAGTTGAATCTTTGTTGTCGTCTCCTGCACCAATCTTGGTCCAGCCAAAGAACTTTCACCAACCTCCAACCAAGACAATGAGGATTTACAAGGACAACTATACAAGGCCTAGAAAGGTTCCATTCTAATCGCATATTGGTAACTATTATTATAAGAGAACTCAACCATCCTAAAGTGATCATCCCAAGCCCCACCAAAGTTGAGAACATAGGCACAAATCATATCTTCAAGAATATGTATAGATCTTTCTGTCTGGTCATCCGACTATGGATGATAGGCCATGCTCAAACTAGCCTGAGATCCCAGTGCCTCTTGAAAGCCTCTCCCAAATTGAGAAGTAAACTGAGGATCCCTATTGGATACTATATAAGATGGAACTCTATGAAAGAGAATAATCTCTTTCACATAGAGGTCACCCAACTCCTCAACTTTGGCCATATCATGAATGAGTATAATGTGAGCTGACTTGGTCAGCCTGTCGATCACAACCCATATTTCATTATTATTCCTATGGGTATGAGGAAACCCAAACACAAAGTCCATAGAGATATCATCCCACTTTCAAGTAGGGACAAGAAGTGGTTAAAGCAAACTCAAAAGTTTCTGGTGCTCAGATTTCACCTCTTGGCATGTATAGAAACGAGAGACAAACTTAGCAATGTCCTGTCTCATACTTGGACACCTGAACTTCTGCCTCATGTCATAGAACATTTTCGTGGTTCCTAGATGCATATCCCACTGAGAATTATAGAAATACCTCATCAATTCCTTTATTTACTCTAAAAAAGCAACAAAGTGGTTTTGATAGCATAGAAAAACATCTTTAGAGAAATAACATTGAGAAACTATCTACCCACCATAAAGGGATTCTCTAATTCTATGGAATTAATCATCAAGCTCTTGATATTGAAGAATAATCTTGAGAAGAGTAGACGTCAACTACACACTGGCTAAAGAATCATCATCCCCTTTTTAGTACCCTCGGGTTCTGGTACGTAACCCTTTATTTGTGTTTTATGGATATAATGTATAAAAGAGAAAATAGGGAGAGTTTGATGATATTTGAGTAAGTTTTGGGGAAAAAATGAGAGGTTCACGAGCTGCACATGGTTTATCCAAACCATGCAGTCATCCTAATAGAAACTATGCGCAATGGAAGGTTTGAGGCAGAGAGCTTTGGAACGGTGTGCACATGGTTAGGGATACTATGCAAGGAGGTCATGAGAGGGTCTGACCAGGCAGTAGCTAACACACGGTTAGCGCATGGTTTTTCTAACTGTGCAAACTAACCATGCGGATGGTTTAAGTGAGATCCTAAAAAAGTGGATCTCACAAATTTTTGTCTCTAAGTGGATCTTTTTTTTATAAGCAGCCATAACTCGAGTTTTCTCTTCCTTGAAAGTAGAATAACCTATACCATGTTATTTTGAGTCAATCCAAAGGCTTTCCTTGGTGTTTCGAACCCGAATTCTTGAGGCATGTGATCTTTCTTCATTGTTATTGATCGGTTTATTAGATCTACTTATCCTCTCTTCTTGGTTTCTTAGTTATACAACCATTATGGGTAGATATATGAGTTTAGATGCCAAATAATTTGATATTTTTTCTTGATCTTTCTAGTAGAAGAGATATAAGGAGGTTCTGTGAAGAATCAACCCTATTTTCGTAAGTGTTATTCGTCTATGTCAACTTTCATCAAAACATTTGAGGTAGGAGGATTCACTCTTGACCCCTCTTGATAGAACTATTTGTCATGCTTTCAAATTGATTTCCTTGTGATTAATTTATTGTGAATTGGTTTGTTATGAATTTTTTGCAAACCTTATTTTGTGATGGTTTGGTAAATTGTAGAAATATGGAAAATTGGGTGTTTTGAATAAAGTGATTTTCTTCTTGGTTTTAAAATATGGATTTTAAAATGGGAATTTTCTAGAATTGTGGCACATGGATTTGAGTAGATGTTTTCAATAAAAATGGGATGTTTTATTGAAACAAAATGGTTGTTTTGAAATTGGTTTATTTTTTGGTTTTCAATAAAAGTACAATTTTATTGAAATGGTTTGAAATGGTTATTTGGAATGGTTTTGGAATACATTGGGTTTTATGTGAGTTCATGTTTGATATTACCCTAAATAAGGGATGTGTACCATTGGGGTAAAAGGTGTGTAACCCTAGATTGAGGGCATGTGTCATTGGGACACAAGGTAATTGGACGAGAGATCGCTCATGTGTATGGAACTGTCAAACGAAGCATGCATTTGTGGGTGTGTTATGAACTATGAAATGGGTATGCCAAAATGATGATAAGAATTGGTATTTAAGCCTTGATTTTTTTTATTTTCTAGAAAATAAATTATTTAAAATTGGTTCATGTACTTTGGATTTCACTTCGTTATAATTGGGTTTCAATCTTTTTTATTTTTGGGTATAAACTGTTTTGGTAAATTGTTTTATATAAACTATTTTATATAATGTGTAACTTTTCTATACGAGTGGAATGAGTAGGGAATTCATTGGGGGAAAACCTAATGAGTTTTATGCTCACCCCTACTTTGGAACTTTTGTTCTTTTGTAGTTTCTACCTTCTAGGACTTGGGAAAAGGTAAAATATCACACTTCTTTAGCACCATGTCATGATACTTTGGACTACTTGGTGATGTTTGAGCATAGATCTTGTGGAGCTTGGAATTTGGGTTTCTTCTTGGAGTTTATTTGTCTTTTTCCTGCAATTTACTTTGATATTGGTTTGTCTTCTACTGTAGCATAATTTGGTTGGTTGTTATAAAGAGAATGATTAAAATGACTTACTTTATTCAATGCATCATATAGTGAACTATTTATTGTTTGTTTGTTGGGTTGTTTGTTTTAGTAATTAAAGGGTAAATTGTACCCCACTTACTTTGAAACCCTTCAACATTTATTGCCAGCTTTTGGCACCTTGGGGATGTCTCTTAAGGACCAATAATGAATCTCTATACTCTCAAGACAATGGGAATTACCAGGTCATTAGAAATGGTATCATCTTCTTTGGTCCTTTCCTAATAGGTAGTCATTAATGTTCTTGGTCTTGGAGTTGAAATTCCTTATTTTCTATTCCTTGGGTTGGAATCTTAGAAAGGAGTAGGATTTTTGGGACTTGAAACGTATAACATAAAAGGACATGGCTAACTCGTTTATGCTGAACTTCAAGTTACCAGGTATTTGGGTACATAAGTATTTGGATATATTTCTAGGATTTTGAAACATAATTGTCATGGGTTTAGCCAATGAGACGAACATGACATGCATTGTAGAGGAATTAATTTCCACTAGGAGTGCATACATCATTGCGATTAATGACTCATGTTGTGTATAAAGTTCTTATTTTTGAAAAAGTATGAAATTATTTTCAAATGATAGGATTTGAAAAAACATGGTTGATATATTTTGAAAATGGTTTGATTTTCAAAAATAGGAATACTATTTTTCAAAAATGGTAGAAATGGAAAAAAGGTTGTTTTTGGAAAAAAATGTTGTGATAGTTTATGTGATAGAATTTGAAATGCTAAGCCATTAGTTTCTAGAGAGTGAGATTGACAGAGTTTGTTGTTGGTTTAGAAAATGGAACCCATTAGGTGTCATCTAAACCAAACTGAAGAAGCTATAGAGAATGTGGTTTCACCTGAACCATGAGTGAACCAAGACATGGTTTAGAGTATTGTCCAATGTTTTCAAGCTGTGGATATGGGTAACTGGAGGAATGAGTCAAGGCATGTGGATCATACCATACAGTTCAAGAAATAGAATCCACCCATCTTCAGGGGTGATTCTGAACAAGAAAAGGCAGAGTTGTGGATAAGTAGGATGAATCACATCTTCAATTTCATCGGCACTCCATCAGAGATCAATGTAAAGTTGGTGACTTATATGCTCAAGGAGCTTGCATGCCAGTGGTAGGATTTATCGGTGCATGCAAGATTGGATGAAGGCTGTACTTGGGAGGATTTTGAGGAATTGTTTAATAAACAATTCTATCCTCATATATTCAAAATACAGAAAATGGAAGACTTATTTATTCTAAAGTATGATAATATCTCTATCACAGAATATGCAGCTAAATTCATGAATTTAGTGTGCTTTTCACTAGAAGTTACAACAACTGCATCCTTGAAGGAATGCATCTTTGAATTGGGGATAAGGAAGAAGATTCGATTGAGGATTGCATTGATCTATATTATTGATTATACAAAGATGGTAAATAGAGAAACTGTGGATGAACGTGATATCTCGAGATATATGGGAGGAGGTATGATGATACCTACTGGGAATAGTGGGAACTCAAACACTGGGAGAAAGTGGAAAAGGGACACCTATTTACAAGGTGGAAGTAGAAATCAGAATCAGACGACTAGATCAGTGAACCTTACTCCATGGCCCAACAGCAACCCAAGCTATTTTCAATGTGGTTCATTTGACCACATAAAACAATATTGTACAAAAAAACCTAGAGAATGTCATAACTGCAATTAGATGGGGCATCTTCATTGCTATTATCACAGTGCTCCAAGGTCAGGTTCTTGAGACACTTCTCAAGCATCGAAATCATCGTATGCTTTGACAAGGCATGGATAACAGAATCAGTCTCTTCAATAGAGAAGATCTAGCTCTGGTGATTCTAGAAATAACACGACTTCTCAACCAGGGCAATATCAGTAGGACAATAAGGAGAACAATGCTGAGATGAAGCAATTTTATGAAGTTGAGTAGATGATTATTGATGATTAGGCTCGACCATCTATGGTGAGAGGTATGATTCTTTTGAATTCCACCCTTATGAAAGTTATCTTCGATACTGATAGTGTTGAATTTGGTATCAATGGAATATATCAAGGGAAATAGTTTCTCAGAAATTGTGGATCCATTTCTATATGTATTTCTCAAGAACTTCTCAGGGTTACCACCTCTAAGGGAAGTGGAGTTTACGATTGATCTCCTTTCGGGGACCAGTACTATTTCCCTTCCATATTATAGGATGGAACCAAAAGAGTTACAGGAATTGAAAGTGCAGTTGGAGGAGTTGTAAATCAAGGGTTTAATTCATCCAAGTACATCTCTGTGGGAAACACCAGTCTTGTTCATGAAAAAAGAATATGAAACTCTTCAGATGTGTGTTGATTATTGTAAGATGAACCGAGTTACAATAAAGAATAGGTACCCACTCCCACACATTGATGATCTGTTCGATCAATTAAGGAAATCTTAGTGGTTCTCTAAAATTTAATTGTGATCAGGATATCACTAATTGTGATTTTAGAAGGAAGATATTCTAAATACAACTTTCAGAAGAAGATATGGCCACTATGAATATGTAGTCATGACTTTCGGTCTAACGAACACACCAATGGTATTCATGGACTTGATGAATCAGATATTTCAGTGATATATGGACTCTTTTATTGTGGTGTTTTCGGATGACATCGTGGTGTATTCAAAGACAATGGATGACCAAGAGGAACACTTGGAAACAGTGTTACAAATTTTGTGAGGTCACTGTTTGTATTCCAAATTATCAAAGTTTGATTTTGGATACAGTTTGTATGTTTTCATGCCCATGCCATTTATGAGAAATGAATTTCTGTTGATCTTAAAAATATAGAAGCTATTATCTCATGGAAACCACCGAAGAATTTCTCTGAGATACAAAGTTTTCTTGGTATAGATGGTTACTACCAACAATTTGTGCATGACTTATCATGACTATCTTTGCCAATGAAAACTATGAAAAGAATAATACTCAATTATAATGGATAGAGGAATTCCAGAAGTCTTTCTAGGAACTAAAATTTTGTCTTACATTAGCACCTATCTTGATTTTTCCAGAATCAAGAAAATTGTATGTGGTGTACTGTGATGCTTTGAGATCAGGGCTAGCCTGTGTTCTCATGCAAGGAGACCATGTCATGGATTAGGGTTCAAGGTAGTTAAGGGTTCATGAGAAGAATTATCCAACACATGATTTAGAGTTTACTTCAGTCATCCATGACTTGAATACATTGAATCATTATCTCTTTGGTGAGAAATTTACTATGTTTACGGACCAAAAAATCTTAAAACACATTTTCTCACAGTAGATTTGAATCAGAGGCAAAAGAGATGGATGAAGTATCTCCAGATGTTTGAATTTGACTTGATGTATACACCAGGAAAAGGGAATTCAGTGGCAGATGCATTGAGTATAAAGTCACATGCTGAGTTGGAAAAAGAAGATTCAGATGAATGACAGTTGATGTCGATCCTAGCTGACATGAATTTGGAGTGTGAAGATCGAGGTGATGTTAGAGTTTTCTTTTTAGCTATTCTTGTTCCTGATTTGGTAAATATGGTCAAATAGGCACAAACATCTGATGCAGAATGTATGGTTATGAGTTCAAAACTCAATGGTGGGGAGACTATTGGGGACTGGAAACTTGATGGGAGTTCATTTTTGTGCTTTAGAGATCAGATGGTTGTACATATGGCTTGTCAGGAAAAAATCCTTCATGTTTACCACTATTCAATATGGGTTTTACATCTAGGCACAAAGATGTATAAGGCATTAAAGGAGCAATTTTTGTGGAGATGCATGAAAAAGAAAGTGGCCGAGTTCTTTTCTAAGTGCTTAACTTGTCAGCAAGTTAAGGAAGAGCATCAGAGACCAGTGGGTATATTGCAGTCTTTAACTATCCCAATGTTGAAATGGGAGAAGATAGCGATGTATTTTGTTACAGGTCTCCCAAGAACAGTTTGGAAACATGATTCCATATGGGTGATAGTGGATAGTCTTACCAAGTCAGTCTATTTCATTATAATTCATGAAACTCATATGGTGGAGGATCCATCAAAAATATATATCTGAGATGTGGTAAAGAGGAATGGTGTACCAGTGTCAATAGTCTCAGAAATAGATCCATGGTTCATGTATCGTTTCTAGAGATACTTACAGAAATCCCTTGGCACTCAGTTGAATATGAGCAAGACGTATCATCCTAAGATGGATGCGAAATCTGAGAAGATGATACAAATGTTAGAATACATGTTGTGGGATTATGTAATGGATTTTGGTGGTTCATGGGAGGAACTCTTACCCTTAGTTGATTTATCATATAACAAAAACTATCAGGCCTCAATATATATGGCTCCGTTTAAAGAATTTTATGAGTTTCCTTGTCATTCTCCACTATACTGGGTGGAAACCGGTGAGACTTCACTAGTTGGGCTGAGCCTTGTCCAGGAAATAATAGAGAAGATTCAGTTAATTAGAAAGAGTATGTAGACGGTTCAGAGTCTTCAGAAGTATTATACAAATCATCTTCGAAGGCTGTTTTCATTTGTCATGGGTGATCATGTGTTATTGAGGATCTCTCCAAGACTTAGACATTGTCATTTTAGGAAGCATGGCAAGTTATCTCATAGATACATTGAACCTTTCGAGATACTGGAATAGGTTGGAGAGGTGGAATATCAGTTGGAATTTCCACCATGGTTTAGTTTAGTGCATAATGTGTTCCACATTTCTCAGTTGAAAAAGTATCATCCTGATCCTGACCATGTGATCATATGGGATCACATTGACCTAGAGATGGATGCTTCATTGATACATATCCCGGTACAAATTGTAGATAGGAAATAGAAAATATTTCATGGTAAAAACATCGGTCTAGTGTGAGCTTTATGGCAGCATGGTCATATTCAGGAAGAGAATTGGGAATGTGAGGAAGAAATGAAAGAGCAGTGGCCAGAACTCTTTCAGAGCAGCAATGGTTTTCTACTTTTTGGGGAAAAAAAGATAGATGGTGGGGATAATTTTGTACCCCCAATTTCTGGTACATAACCATTTCTTTGTGATTTTATGGTTATAAATTATAATAGGTAATGTGGGGAGAGTTTGGTTATATTTCAGTAAGTTTTTGGGGAAAAAGGGGAGGCGCACGGGCTGTGCACGATTTATCCAAACCGTGCGGTCAGCCTAGTAGAAACCATGTGAAATGTTAGGTTTGAGGTAGATAGATTTAACACGGTGTGTGCACAGTTAGGGATACCATGTGAGGAGTCCATGCGTGGGTATTCCTAGGTAGTAGCTAATGCACAATTTGTCTATAATGACCCAAACTTTACATTGTTATTACTTCAAAATTGAAGCACACTTATTACAACATATAACAAAACCATTAAAGGACCGTATAGGTATAGTGTCTTTAGAAACTGGGAAACATAAACAACTGGTTCATAAAGAATCTACATCGCCTCCCATTTATTTCATCATATCTAGAGTCCCTTTTGGAATATCCTACTTAATAACCTTCTTCCTGACCTGGGGAAAGAAAACACACAAAAGGGTGATCTCAAATGCTCAGTAAGGGTAAAAAAAGAAATATCAATCACATCATATTCATAAGAACACAACATTTTGGAAATCTTAACCTACAAAAGAGATCATAATTTCATAACATGGGATAAATCATAGTAGTGAAATGTAATCCCAATAATCATAACCTAAAACATGAAACTTTGTGGCATACACACATAATCATATAGAATCATTTCTTAGTAGTCAAGAATCATTTCAAAGACTATCTTAGCGGACAAAGTCCATTTCTGAACCGAGTTCACTCCTCGTTTCAGTCATGTTTCACTAAACCGGATTAACCTTCCGTTCTAGCCATGTCTATCTCATGAGATATAAATCATTACCCAATGCATTGGAGGTAGATATAGGTCCCACCCATCTCATAATGAAACCATTCTTATGTGTTCCACAAAATAATAAATCATACATCATAGCATAACCCATGTAATAAAAATGGTATTCTTATACATCATGCCATCATAACATAAATCATATAAGATAAAAATACTTCATAAAAATAATTCCATCAAAGCATAATCAAATCAATGTAAAAATAGGGATAGAAACATAACCCTATATTATCTTAGATGGAAAATAATTTTGATAAAACACTTGAACTCCATTCTTGAGGAAAATATCCTTTCTACTTCAAAAACATTTTCCTTTCTTAACATGTCATATAATTTTAAACTAAAAGAATTTGATTAAAAATAAACTTGAAAACTTGAAAAGAAATCTTCATGGAAATAATGTTCTTAAAATCCATTCATGCCGTATAAGTTAAAAAAAATTCTTCTCATACTTTGGCCGGAAAAGTCAAAAAGTACCTCGTACGAAAAATGAAAAAAGATTCCTTTCATATCTTTTACTAAAAACTCACCGAAGGGTAAAATTGGATTTAAAAAATTGTAGGAGGATAGAAATAATATTATATATTGACGAAACATGGATGTGGATGATAAATATTCGCCATTAAATTCTGAAGTAAAAACAATCTCAGATAAAAATTGAGATTGTGAGATTTTCCCTTACCTTAGGTTCGATTTGCTTTGTACGTGTCCGAACCTCCTGTATAATGATTTAAATAATGTTATTGACTTATTCCAGAATCTTAATCATTGTTATGATATCATATATGGTCCTATTCTTAGCTTCTTATTAGTAATATTTCTTTGTTACTTGTTATTCAGGTGTTTATTGCTTTTTTTGTTCTTATGCATGTTTTGTCGAATAAATTCTTATTATTCTTTTTAGGTTATAGATAACTCATTTCCAGAATTTTATTAGTGTAATATATATCATATTTAGTCATTCAATCCATTTATATAATCATTATACAATGAAGATCTTGTAGAACGAGTCGCATCACATCGTGGAGACGGTAGGCCGTACGTACACACGATTGATGATATCGTTCCCATGATCGTGGAATTGTATTTAAGTGTATGTATACTATTTCAGAATAAATATCACTTAAAAATATTCATATATAGTTATTCTTTACACCATTATACCCATCCAAGTATGGTGGTGGTGGAAAACAGATTACACCACGGCGTGGAGACGGTATTCCCTACGTACGCACATGCGGTGATTTCGTTTTCTGTAGGATGAATAGAAGGTGAAATAAGGTTGTTTAATATTTATAATGACATATCAGTATATGAGTGATGCTGATGTTATTAATTAATAATGAAACAACTAAATAAGAAGAAGTATAAGAAGAAATAAATTTGAAATAATTGGTAACGGATATTACCTCTTCTTCGACACGCCTCTTTGAAACCTCCTCTTAGAGCACTAAGATTGGTCTTTGAAGTATACCAGGACCTCTAGGATGTTTCTAGAGAAGTGGAGAAGATATATTGGTAGGGTTTGTCTGATCTTGAAGGCTCAAAGTGGTGTGAGGAGGATAGGGAGGAGGTTCCCTTTTATAATGGAGGAGAGGGGAACCTTTGGAAAGTGTGAAAATATTATTTTATTATAAACTTATCTTCAGTTTAAAAAGGTCCAAAAATCATTAAATATGAAGATAAGATGACTCATGGTCGAAATAAAATCATCCAATTAGAATTGGACATGTTTTGTAAAATATTGTAATCATTATAATCTTATTTATTTAAATCATTTATTAATGAGGTAAATACTGCATCATTATTGTGTCATAAATAATTTAATTTATTTGATGTCTAAAAATAATAAAAAAATATCATCATGTAGGAAATATTTTTAGATTTCCAATTAATATTTATAGTCTAAAATATAATTTATATAAACCCTTATAAAAATTAATTACTAAAAGATTTTTGTTAATGTCAATTTTGTCTTTACATTAAATTAATTAATCCAAATTGTCATTATCACTACCAAGTGGCCCAATGGGGTCCCAAAATCGACCCAAGGATTCCCATGGTCGACCAACACTCATCCAATAAGGTTAGCACAAGTTTCAAGGTAATTTTGAATTATTATAATATTCTTTTAACCTTGAATTACCCTATTTACCTTTAACCACAGTAAATTAATATTACCGTAGTTAATATTCATAATCTCAAAAAAAAAGTAACCTATTAACATAATTTGGACCCACTTAATCCAAATATGGAATCCATTTTTCAAAATTAAAAACACAGAAGTTGCAGTAATTAATTTAAAATTAATCTCGTTGTTAAGAAAACGAGTTTTTAAAAGTTAAAACATTGCCAAAGATTGAAATTTTTTTACCTATGAATTCAATGTAAAATTAATGATAATGACATACATTATATTAAATGGTAAAAATATATTATATTTTTACTTTAAAACCATTCAATATTATAATTTAACCATATAAAGCATTGTGATGAAAAAAGTTGTTTTTAATTAAAATATAGCGTGTTTTTACTATTCATTAAAATATGAAAGTTATCAGAATAATATGAAAAATTTATCCAAAGTAAATTTTTATATCCTGATTCTAAAGGAAAATTATATTTTGTCAAATTGAACATATAAAATTGTCAAAAACTATATTTAAAGTGGGTGTGCCATGAAAAGGCGACAAAACTGCATTTTTTTGAAAAATACTTATTTTACCCGAAAGATTTATTTTGTTCTCATAACATGTTCTAGAAAATATGTAATATGAATAATAATTTTATAAAATTTAAAATTTAGTTAATAATATTCATAATGACTAGTTTATAATATTATATTAATATATTTTTGTTTAGTGGAACTCAGTATTGCGTACTACACACGCTATCGAGGAAGGTCACGATTGCGTGTAACGCAAGCCAAGCTAGTGTTGTGTGCCGTGAAAGATTTCTTTGATGTTGCATACAACATAAGACATAAAAAAAATACTTCTCATAAAATATCAGGGTGTTACATTCTATCCCCCTTAAAATGAATTTCTCCCTCGAAATTCGTCACTTCGTAACAAACAGATGAGGATACCTCTCCCTCATCATATCCTCAAGATCCCATGTAACTTATTCTAATTGGTGGTTCCTCTATAAAACTTTCACCAAGCAAGTGGTCTTGTTCCGTAGGACTTTTTCGCTACGATCCAGAATCTCTATCGGCTGTTCTTCATAAGAAAGATCTTGCTCCAGCGGTACAAATTCTGAGCTTAGTACATGTGAAAGATCAGATATGTACTTTCTCAGGAGAGATACATGGAACACATCGTGAACTTGAGAGAGATTTGGTGGAAGCGCTAATCGGTAAGCTACCTTCCCAACACGATCTAGTATTTCGAAAGGACCGATATATCTAGGGCTCAACTTTCCCTTCTTTCCAAATCTCATTACTCTCTTCCAAGGAGATATTCGTAAGAATACTTTATCACCCACTTCAAACTCTAGGTATTTTCTTAGGTTGTCGGCATAACTTTTCTGTCGACTCTGAGCTGCTCTTATGTGTTGTTGAATAGATCTGACCTTTTCTGCCATCTCATCAACAAGATTAGGTCCTAATAGCTTTCTTTCCCCAACTTCATCCCAACAAGTTGGAGTTCGGCATTTATTTCCATAGAGAGCTTCATAAGGAGCCATCTGAATGCTGGTGTGAAAGATATTATTATAAGAAAATTCCACCAAAGGTAGGTGTTGATCCCAACCACCTTTGAAATCCATAGAGCAAGCTCTCAACATGTCTTCTAGAGTTTGAATTTTTATTTCAGAATGACCATCTGTCTGAGGATGATAAGCAGTGATGAAACTCAACTTTGTATCTAGAGTATGCTGAAGACTTCGCCAGAACTTCGAGGTAAACCTCAGATCCCGATCAGACATAATGGAAAGTGGTACTTCATGCAATCTTACCACTTACTTTACATATATCCTAGAAAGCTGATCTAGAGAGAAATCTTATCTAATAGCAATGAAGTGTGATGACTTCTTAAGACGATAAACTATGACCCAGATAGCATTATTGCCTTTGGATGTTTTAGGAATTCCAGTGACAAAGTCCATAGTGATGTTTTCCCATTTCTATTCGGGTATGGGTAATGGTTGTAACATCCCCTTAGACTTCTATCTCTCAGCTTTAACTTGCTGACAAACCAAGCATCGAGAGACATATTCAGCAACATCTCTTTTCATGCCATCCCACCAGAAGTACTCTTTCAGGTCCCTATACATCTTCGTGCTTCCAGGATTAATATAGAATGAAGAACTATGAGCCTCATCCAGCATCTCCTTCTTTAATTCTGGGATGGGAGGAACACAAACCCGATTCCTGAACCTTATTATCCCATCACAATCAAGGTTGAATTCAGGAACATTTCTCACCTTCTTTTGTAACTCTACATCTTATTTCTGTGCCTCTTTAATCTTCACATGTATAGATGGTTGAACATTCATTTGAGAAAGATAAGGTTTCTCCCCTTCCATTATAATTCTAAGATCCATCCTTTGTAAATCCATAAATATTGGATCTTGTGTGATCCTCATCATGGATAAGCTAGCATGGTCTTGTCGACTTAATGCGTCTGCCACCTTGTTTAGTTTTCTAGGGTGGTAATGAATTGAAAAATCGTAATAATTAATCAGATCCAACCATCTCCTTTGACGCATATTCAGATCCTTTTGTGTGAAAATATACTTTAAACTTTTATGATCAGTATAAATATCACATCGTTCACCATAAAGATAATGCCTCCAAATCTTTAATGCAAATATTACCGCATCTAACTCCAAATCATGAGTTGGGTAATTTTTCTCATGTATTTTCAACTATCGTGAGGCATAAGCTATCACCATATCATTTTTCATGAGAACACACCCCAATCCCTTCTTGGATGCATCACTGTAGATCACAACCATTCTCCACTATAAGGCAGTGTGAGCACAGGTGCACTGGATAACCTTCTTTTCAACTCCTTGAAATTCTCTTCACACTCCTCTGTCCACATGAACTTAACTCCTTTTCGAGTCAACCTGGTGAGTGGATTATATAATTGTGAAAAATCTTTCACAAAACGTTGATAATATCCAGCCAAACCAAGAAAACTTCGGATCTCAGTGACTGTTGTTGGTATCGACCATCTTTTGATAACCTCTGTTTTTGCTGGATCCATAGATATCCCCTCTTTTGAGATTATGTGACCCAAAAATGCAACTTTTTGAAGCCAAAATTCACATTTGGTAAATTTTGCATAAAACTTATCCTTTCTCGGGGTCTTCAATACAATTCTCAAGTGATCTTCATGTTCTTCCTTGCTCTTTGAATAAACAAGAATATCGTCTATAAAGACTACCACAAACTGATCAAGATAGTCTCTAAAGACTCTATTCATTAGATCCATGAAGATAGCAGGGGCATTAGTAAGACCAAATGGCATCAATATAAATTCATAGTGTCCATACCTTGTACGAAAAGTTGTCTTTCGTATATCCTCCCTTTTTACCCTTAATTGATGATACCCTGAACGAAGATCAATCTTGAAAAAGTATTGAGCTCCATGTAGTTGGTCAAATAAGTCATCAATGCGTGGGAGAGGATATTTGTTCTTGATAGTGATCTTGTTAAGTTCTCGATAATCAATGCAGAGTCTCATTGATCCATCTTTCTTCTTAACAAATAGAACAGGTGCTCCCTAAGGCGACACACTAGGGCATATGAATCCCTTATCAAGATTCTCTTGGAGTTGCTTCTTCAATTCCTGCAACTCAATTGGGGCCATTCTATAAGGTGTATTTGAAATAGGTAAAGCACCCAGTACGAGTTCTATTGAAAACTCAACTTCACGATTTGGTGGAAGACCAGGAAATTCCTCTGGAAAGACATCATCAAACTTCCGTACAATGGGAATATTCTTAATCGTGAGTTTCTCACCAACCATTTGAGATAAATAACCTTCATTTAGTGGAATCAAGACCCATAAGATGGAAGAAATTTCCACTGGAAGGTTATGTTCATCCTTACATCGATAGACGATCATAGATTGATCTGGAATATGAAATGTGACTTTCCTTCTTTGTCAATTGATATGAGATCCATATAAAAAAATCCAATCCATGCCAAGAATCACATCAAATTCAACTATAGGAAGGATCACAAGATTTGCAGGAAGAAATTTCCCACAAACTTCAATCGGAGAAGAATTGTAAACTTTTGATGCAACTGTTCTGCCATTAGGGGTTGTCACAGCTAACTCAACATCTAATTGTTGAGGTAATATGATGATACCCTTAGAAAATTCTTCAGAAATAAAAGAGTGGGTGGATCCAGAATCAAATAAAACATTTTCTACTTTAGAGTGGATGGTAAGTGTACCTTTCACCACTTCGTTCTCATAATCCATATCACTGATAGAAATTGCATGTGAATTTCCTTTGTCTTTAGCCTTAAGAGTTTGTTGACATCGATCGTCATCAACAACCCTTGGATTAGAGCATTGATTAGCATAATGAACCATTTCCTTTCACTTGTAACATTGAAGTGTAGGAGGTGCACCCTGTGTAGCCTTTTCTTTGTTCGCATCACCAGACATCTTCTTCCCATCATTGAAGAATTCAAATGCCCGATGACCTTATTTTCCATGTTTGAAACATTTACTTGTCCCTTTAAGACAACTCCCTCCATGTTTCTTTCCACACTTTGAGCATAAGGGAAAACTCATCTTCTTTTCAGTGTGCTCTTTAGATTTTCCTTTGAATTCCATTTTCCTCTTCTTATCAAACCCATATGACTAATGGGTTACTCCAATCTCCATCACAACCTTGAGAGCACATCGAAAAATTTCCTTGTAGCTATTGAAGTACCTTATGGATAACGCCCTTCAAAGACTTGGTTTTAATCCACTAAAGAATCGATCGATTTTACTCCCAGGTTGGATAATAATTTCGGAAGCCTACCTTGAAAGTCTTGTAAAATTTACTTCATAGGTACCAACAGATTAATCATCCTTTTTCTTGAGTTCAAGAAACTCCTTCTCCATCTTTGTTCGAAGAATAAGAGGGAAGTACTTATTGAAAAATAAGTTCTTGAACTCGTCCCATTCCATGGACTCAATTTCATCTCTTTGCCTCGTATTCTTGATAAGATTCCACCATTGATCAACATCACCTTCCAAACGATACACTACTAAGATGAATTTTTCATGTTCAGAACATTGTAGAACTGAAAATATCTTTTCAGTGGTACTAATCCATTGTTCAGCTACTAATGGATCAGAAGACCCACTGAATGAAGGTGGACACTGCCTCATGAAGGATTCAACAGAATGTTGCTCCTTCCTTTGTTAGTTTGGAAGTCCTGCATGGTTCATATCTTGAGAAAGTTGTGTGAGCATGGCTACAAGATTTTTCATTCCATCTCCCATAACTTTTGGTTGCTCAGGGGGATAATCATTGCATTGCCCGTCACATTCAGCATTAACACGGTTCCTTCAACTTCCAGACATTTACTAAAACCAATAAGCATAGTGTGAGAAATACTAATCATAATAGGAAATCCACATAATCAGGAATAAAATTTTACACTTAAGGTCTTATCATAGGTTATTCATGGCCATTTCTAAAACACAAAGATTGTGTTCTATGCTTAGACTTATCCTTAGGGTTCTTACTAAGGCTTTCACATCCTAGTTTCCAAAGGTTGACTATACCTTTCCTCTGATACCAACTATAATGACCCACACTTTACATTGTTATTGCTTCAAAATTGAAGCACACTTATTACAACATATAACAAAACCATGAAAGGACCGTATAGGTATAGTGTCTTTAGAAACTGGGAAACATAAACAACTGGTTCATAAAGCATCTACATTGCCTCCCATTTATTTAATCATATCTAGAGTCCCTTTTGGAATATCCTACTTAATAACATTCTTCCTGAACTGGGGAAAGAAAACATACAAAAGGGTGAGCTCAAATGCTCAGTAAGGGTAAACAAAAGAAATATCAATCACTGAACATAACATTTTGGAAATCTTAACCTGCAAAAGAGATCATAATTTCATAACATGAGGTAAATCATAGTAGTGAAATGTAATCTCTATAATCATAACTTAAAACATGAAACTTTGTGTCATACACACATAATCACAGAGAATCATTTCTTAGTAGTCAAGACTCATTTCCAAGACTATCTTAGTGGACAAAGTCCATTTCTGAACTGAGTTCACTCCTCGTTTCAGTCCTATTTCACTGAACCGGATTAACCTGTCGTTCCAGCCATGTCTATCTCATGAGATATAAATATCTACCCAATGCATTGGAGGGAGATATAGGTCCCACCCATCTCATAATGAAACCATTCTTATGTGTGCCACAAAATCATAAATCATACATCATAGCATAACCCATGTAATAAAAATGGGATTCTTATACATCATGCCATCATAACATAAATCATATAAGATAAAAGGACTCCATAAAAATAATTCCATCATAACTTAATCAAATCAATGTAAAAATAGGGATAGAAACAGAATCCTATATTATCTTAGATGGAAAATAATTTTGATAAAACACTTGAACTCCATTCTTGAGGAAAATATCCTTTCTACTTCAAAAACATTTTCCTTTCTTAACATGTCATATAATTTTAAACTAAAAGAAGCTGATTAAAAATAAACCTGAAAACTTGTAAAGGAAGCTTCATGGAAATAATGTTCTAAAAATCCATTCATGCCGTATAAGTTAAAAAAACATTCTTCTCGTACTTTGGCCGGAAAAGTCAAAAAGTACCTCGTACGAAAAACGACGAAAGATTCCTTTCATATATTTTAATAAAAACTCACCGAAGGGTAAAATTTGATTTAAAAAATTTTAGGAGGATAGAAATAATATTACATATTGAAAAAACATGGATGTGGATGATAAATATTCCCCAATAAATTCTGAAGTAAAAACAATCTCAGATAAAAATTGAGATTGCGAGATTTTCCCTTACCTTAGGTCTGATTTGCTTCGTACATGTCCGAACCTCCTGTATAATGATTTAAATAATGTTATTGAATTATTATAGAATCTTAATAATTGTTATGATATCATATATGGTCATATTCTTAGCTTCTTATTAGTAATATTTCATTGTTACTTGTTATTCGAGTGTTTATTGCTTTTTTTGTTCTTATGCGTGTTTTGTCGAATAAATTCTTATTATTCTTTTTATGTTATAGATACCTCACTTCCAGAATGTTATTAGTGTAATATATATCATATTTATTCATTCAATTCATTTATATAATCATTATGCAGTGAAGATCTTGTAGAACGAGTCGCATCACATCGTGGAGACGGTAGGCCGTACGTACGCACGAGTGATGATATCGTTCCCATGATCGTGGAATTGTATTGAAGTGTATGTATAATATTTCAGAATCAATATAATTTTACAATAATAATATATAGTTATTCTTTACACCATTATACCCATCCAAGTAAGGTGGTGATGGGAAACAGATTACACCATGCCGTGGAGACGGTATTCCATACGTACGCACGTGCGGTGATTTTGTTTTCCGTAGGATGGATAGAAGGTGAAATAAGGTTATTTCATATTTATAATAACATATCAGTATATGAGTGATACTGATTTTATTACTTCATAATGAAACAACTAAAGAATAATAAGTAGAAGAAGAAATAAATTTGAAAGAATTGGTAACAAATATTACCTCATCTTCGACACGCCTCTTTGAAACCTCCTCTTAGGGAACTAAGAATGGTCTTTGAAGTAGACCAGGACCTCTAGGATGTTTCTAGAGAAGTGGAGAAGACATATTGTCAGGTTTTGGCCGATCTTGAAGGCTCAAAGTGGTGTGAGGAGGAGAGGGAGGAGGTGCCCTTTTATAAGAGAGGAGAGGGGCACCTTTGGAAAGTGTGAAAATATTATTTTATTATAAACTTATCTTTGGTTTCAAAAGGTCCAAGAATCATTAAAGATGAAGATAAGATGAATCATGGTCGAAATAAAATCATCCAATCAGAATTGGACATGTTTTGGAAAATATTTTAATCATTATAATCTTGTTTATTTAAATCATTTATTAATGAGATAAATACTGCATCATTATTGTGTCATAAATAATTTAATTTATTTGATGTCTAAAAATCATAAAAATATATCATCATGTAGGAAATATTTTTAGCTTTACAATTAATATTTATAGTCGAAAATATAATTTATATAACCCCTTATAAAAATTAATTACTAAAAGATTTTTGTTAATGTCAATTTTGTATTTACATTAAATTAATTAATCCAAATTGTCATTATAACTACCAAGTGGCTCAATGGGGTCCTAAAATCGATGAAAAGATGCTGATGGTCGGACACTACTCATCCAATAAGGTTAGGACAAGTTTCAAGGCAATTTTGAATTATTATAACATTATTTTAACCTTGAATTACCCTATTTACCTTTAACTGTAGTAAATAAAAATTATCATAGTTACTATTCATAATATCAAAAAAAAAGTAACCTATTAACATAATTTGGACCCACTGAATCCAAATATGGAATCCATTTTTCAAAATTCAAAACACAGAAGTTGCAGTAATTAATTTAAAAGTAATCTCGTTGTTAAGTAAACGGGTTTCTAAAAGTTAAAACATTGCCAAAGATTGAAATGTTTTTACCTATGAATTCAATGTAAAATTAATGCTAATGACATAAATTAAATTAAATGATAAAAATATATTCTATTTATATTTTTAAACCATTCAATATTATAATTTAACCATATAAAGAATTGCGATGAAAAAAGTTGTTTTCAATTAAAATATAGCGTGTTTTTACTATTCATTAAAATATGAAAGTTATCAGAATAATATGAAAAATTTATCCAAAGTAAATTTTTATATCCTGATTCTAAATAACAATTATATTTTGTCAAATTTAACTTATAAACTTGTCAAAATCTATATTTAAAGTGGGTGCTCTATGAAAAGGCGGCAAAACTGCATTTTTTGAAAAATACTTATTTTACCCGAAAAAATTATTTTGTTCTCATAACATGTTCTAGAAAATATTTAAGATGAATAATAATGTTATAAAATTTAAAATTCAGTTAATACTATTCATAACGGCTAGTTTATAATATTATATTAATATATCATTGTTTAGTGGAACTTGGTTTTGCGTACTACACACGCTATCGAGGAAGGTCGCGATTGCGTGTAACGTAAGCCAAGCTAGTATTGTGTGCCATGAAATATTCCTTTGATGTTGCTTACAACATAAGAAATAAAAAAAATACTTCTCATAAAATATCAGGGTGTTACATTGTCTAACCATGCGAACTAACCATGTGAATGGTTTAAGTGAGATCCTAAAAAAGTGTATCTCACACGTTTTTGCCTCTAAGTGGATCTTTTTTACTTATAAGAAGCCATAACTCAGGATTTATCTTCCTTGAAGTTATAATATACTCTCCCAAGATATTTTGATTCAATACAAAGGCTTTCCTTGGTGTTTTGAACCTGGATTATTGAGGTATGTGATCGTTCTTCATCGTTCTTCATCGGTTTCTTAGATCTACTTAGATCTACTTCTCATATCTTCTCTGTTTTTCAGATATACACCCATTATTGGTAAATATATGAGTGTGGATTCCAAATAAGTTGATATTTGGTCTTTATCTTTCTAGGAGAAGATATCTAAGGAGGTTCCGTGAAGAATCAACTCGATTTTCTTAAGCGTTCTTCGTCCGTGTCAAGTTTCATCAAAACCTTTGAGGTAAGAGGCTTAAATCTCAAATCCTCTTGATAGAACTATTTTTAATTCTTTCAAATTGATTTAATTGTGATGAATTTATCATGAATTTTATGGTTATGAATTTTTGGAAACCTTATTTTGTGATGGTTTGGTAAATTGTAGAAATATGGAAAATTGGGTGTTTTGAATAAAGTGCTTTTCTTCTTGGTTTTAAAATATGGATTTTAAAATGGGTATTTTTTGGAATTATGGAATGTGGATTTTAGTATATGTTTTCAATAAAAAGGGGACATTTTATTTAAATTAAATGGTTGTTTTTAAATTGGTTTATTATTTGGTTTTCAATAAAAGTACAGTTTAATTGAAATGGTTTGAAATGGTTATTTGGAATGGTGTTGGCATACATTGGGTTTTGTGTGAGTTTATGTTTGACATGACCCTAAATAAGGGATTTGTACAATTGGGGTACAAGGTGCGTGACCCTGGATCGGGGGAGTGTTTCATTGGGACACAAGGTAATTGGACGAGAGACCTCTCATGAGTATGGAACTGTTGAACAAAGCATGAATGTGTGGGTGTGTTGTGAACTATGGAATGGGTATTCCAAAATTATGATAAGAATTGGTATTTAAGACTTGATTTTTTATTTTCTGGAAAATAATTTTTTGAAAATTGGATCATGTACTTTTGTTTGCACTTGGTTTTAATTGGTTTTCAGTCTTATTTATTATTGGTTATAAACTATTTTGGTAAATTATTTTATAAAAATTGTTTTATATAATGTGTAACCCTTCTGTCCTAGTGGAGTGAGTAGAAAAGTCATTGGGGAAAACCTACTGAGTTATATACTCACCCCTAATTTGGTAGTTTAGTGGTTTTTCAGATGCTACCTTCTGATACATGGGAAAAGGTAAAGTATTACACTTATTTATCACTACATCATGATACTTTAGACTAATTGGTGATTTTAGAGCATAAATATTGTGGAGATTGGAGTTTGGGTTTCGTCTTAGAGTTTATTTTTCATTTTTCCACTGTTTACTTTGATATTGGTTTGCCTTATACTGTAACATACTTTAGTTGGTTGTCATAAATAGAATGATTAAAATGACTTAGTTTATTCCATGCATCATATAGAGAACTAGCTATTGCTGGTTTGTTGGGTTATTGGTTTTAGTCATTAAAGGGTAAATCACCCCCACCTACTTTTGAACCCTTCGACATTTATTGCTAGCCTTTAGTTCCATGGGGATATCTCTTAAGGACCAGTAATGACTCATTGTACTATTAAGCTAATGAGAATTAGCGGGTCATTACACCCTTCCTCCTAAACTCCAATGTGCAATTGTGCAAAAAGAGCTATAAAATTTCACTCTTTCGAAGATTCTTTCACTACCTAGGTTGGAAGTTTCCTACTTAAGGCATTAGCAATGATATTCCCTTTCCCTGGGGTATAGGTGATGTCAATGTTGAAAGACTGCAGGTACTCTACCCAATGCCTCTATCGAAGATTCAAATCTTTTTGAGAGAAGATATAACTCAGGCTTTTGTGGTCTAAATACACCTTAATCCTTTCACCAAAAAGGTAGCGACACCAAATTTTAAGCACGTACATCACTGCTGCAAGTTTCAGATCGTGGGTAGGATAATTCTTCTCATGTGGAATAAGTTTATGAGATCCATATTCTACTACATGATCACCATGCATAAGAATGCATCCCAAGCATGAACCTGATGCATCAAAAAAGACTACATAGCCCTGCCCAACTTTTGGAAGAGTCAACACCAGTGTAGTAGTCAACAAACATTTCATATCAATAAAATAACTCTGAAATTTATCATCCCACACAAAATTCACCCCCTTCTGATTTAGAGCAGTCATAGGTGAACCTAACTTTGAGAAGTCCTTCATGAACCTACGATGATATCTAGCTAATCCCAAGAAAATCTGAATCTTGAAGACATTTCATGGTTGATCCCATGTCATAACAACCTTCACCTTATTAGGATCAAATAATAGTCCTTGTTAGGACACTATGTTTCCCAGAAACTTCACTTCCTGAATCCAGAAATCACGGATTTAAATCTTGGCATAAAGTTAGTGATTTATTAGAAGATTCAGAACTATTCTGAAATGTTTCACATGATCCTCCTCAGACTTGGAGTAAACAAGAATGTCATAAAAAAGACTACCACAAAGTTATCTAGATACTCATGGAAAATCTTTTTCATTAAATCCATGAAAACTATAGATGAATTTGTCAGGTCAAAGGACATAACAAGGTAATAAAATTGTACATACCTTCTATAAAAGGAAGCCTTATAAATGTCAGCTTCTTTTATCCTCATCTGATGGTAACCAAATAAATGGTTGATCTTTCAAAACCACTTCTCCCCTTTTAGATGATCAAACAGATCATCAATCCATGGAAACAGGTATTTTTTCTTTATCATAACTTGATTGAGATTTCAAAAATCAACACATAGTCGAAGAGAATGATCAAACTTCTTAACAAAGAGAAATAGTGCTTCCCAAGGAGACACACTTGAAAAAATAAATCCTTTCCCAAGAGGATCATCCAACTAAGACATCAAATCTTTCATCTTAGATGGTACCATGTGATAAGAGGGGATAAAGACCGGTTGAGTACTAGGAATTAAGTCAATATAAAACTCAACATATCTCATCAGTGGAATACCAAATAAATTTGAATGGAACACATCAGAAAAAATGAAGACAACTAGAGAAAGATCACCAACCATTGAATCTATCTCTAGGTCAAAAGAAAACACTGATATCACTTTCCCTAACTCTGGACAAGAAGGTACGGCTCTGCTCAACCTTGGGTCCCATTCTCCTTGAAAAAAAGAGGCACACCACTGGGTGTAGTAAATTAGACCCATTGAAGATAAAAATTGATTCAGTATTTGTTGTAAATGATCCAATCCATCCCAAATATGATGTTAAAATATTTCATATCAATAATCATAAAATTCAAGCTATCTCAACATCTGACAGAGAGAAGACACAAACAGGACTATGGAGACCTAACTCTCTCTTCACACCAAGGGATGCAGTACTATCCATTGCAAAAGATAGTTACTCTATATAAAGATTAAGTAGGTTAAAAATACGATTTGAAATAAAAGAGTAAGATTTAAAAGTATCAAAAAGAGCAGTCACTAATGACAAATCAATGGTAATAGTACCTCTCACAGTCACTATACCCATGTCTTCTTCCTCTGGAGACTCTTACACTACATGAATAATATTCTTTCTCAATTTCTATGGCTAGAAATATTTTGAACATGAAGTATTTGATTTCCCCACAATGTTAAGATGAGAAGATGATCCAGTCCCACTATGCGGAGTAGAGAAGTGATGGAAGAACCTCTATAAGTGTCCTAAAAATCCGCAAGAGCTATAATTTTTGGGTGCCTCAGTGAAAAACCTCCCAGAATATCCTGGATTTCCACACTGGTAGAAAGTCAAAGAACTTCCTCCTGGAGATGTAGGAGTTCTAGAATGACTCTTACATCAATAAATTCCACAAGTATTATCACACTTCTATTTTCCTTTTAAGGAACCAATACTACCACTATGATAAAAAGGAACTCCCATCAAACTAGACTTTTCGGTCATGTCCATCTTAACCATAATCACCCTATCGAGAACATCAACATAAGTGGGAAACTTTAGCAAGAAAACCTGAGAATGGATATCTAATCAGAGTCTTAACTCGAACCATTGATCCTTCATCCTCTCATTAGATACAATATTAGGAGAAAACTACACCAGATCAGAAAAGTGATTTGAATACTCAGTCACAGTTTTTTTCAGCCTGCACAAGCTTAAAAAACTCATTAGATTTAGCCAAAACCATTGAATCTAGATAGAACTGATTGTTGAAAATAAACTTGAATTATTTCCACTATAAGACCTCATGTTTTCCTACTATCACCATCATGTCCCACTATCTCCTGCTTGGTACCTCCATCATGAAGGTGGCACACTTCACCCTGATGAATTCTGGTGTCTCTAAGAACTCAAACATACATTTTATCTCGCCCAACCATTCCTTAGCATGATGAGGATCAATGGAGCCTTTTAAGACTGGTGGATTCTGGTAATGGAACTCTTGAGAACGATTCTAAAGACACCCTCTCAAGATCCACAGTTTGATCCTAAGTAGGAACTAGAGGTGATGCCTGTCCTAGAGCTTGGATAATGCACATAAATACCTCAACCAGATTCAGATCAACAATAGGATTTTCTTGTTGAGTTTCATCGGCATCCTTTTCCTCTATCTGATTCACACGTCTTCTCAGAGGCATGATGCTACACAATATCAATAGATAAAAGAAGACATTAAATTAATACCCAAACTGAGTATAAATAGAAAATATTTTCAATATAAGGGAAAAACAAGAGTTGGATTTCTCTATATTCAAATCTCTCTAGAGAAAAAACTAGAAATAATACCCAATATGTCTTTCCCTAACCACCCCTGACGACTTAAGGTTCATTGTGGTGAGATCTGTCTAGATAATAAATCATAACTACCTCCTAAGTCTTGAAAAGATTTCAAAAATGCACACTGACTTCAAAGAAAATATCAATAGCCTCCTATGATACTAATTTTTCACGAACTAGCCCAGGTACCTTGGTAACCCAATAACTGAGTTAGCCTTGACATGACCCGAAGTGCATTCCCAATCCCCATTGCCTGGTGACTAGTACCTAGCATCATACGACATACAAGTGGCAATGATTTTACCACAAGAATGAGGAAGTGAAAGATAAAATATAGTATGAATATCAAGAAGAAGACTCCAGAGGGAGTAAAGGTACCAGAATAAAACAATGCATAAAATTCAAAGTACTGAAACCCAAGTAATTAAAATAAGAAAACAACCCCAAGTCTCTAAGGACACAACTCATCACGTCCAAAGCTCAACATCTAGATTCCCCTCCAATAGATCCTTTCCCTTTGATTGATACTAGAATAATAAAGTCTACAAACACCCTAAAGAAAAAAGTAGGGTGTGAGATTAAGCTCAGTATGATACCACCAAAGATTCCATAACAAATTATAAATATTTATTATCCAAATAAGAGCTTTCGGTTTTTCAGAATAAACAGGTTTTTCAATTGAAAAGAATATTTATAAAAAACATGCTATACATTTTCAAAATGATGGAAAATACATTCAAAACACATGATTTAATTTACAAGAGATGTAATGTTTATAAAATAATGTATTAAGTAAAAAATTTATATAAAATAGTTTATATAAATTCATTAGGAATTTAAATCATTTCAAACAAACATTGGTATACATTTATATATCAAATATAAATAAACAAGTGAGAAACATGGTAATATTCCAAAATGTATGATAGTATTAACCAGATATAGGATTCCGAACTCTCTATGTGAACTCATAAAAATGTGTATAAATACATCCCTATGACATTGGACAAAGGAGACTCATCACCAACCCATTGGGGATGTGACCCACTGCATGTAAGTTTTAGAATGTTTTTATAGCGTAGAGTGTATCCAAATAACTCACTAACTACCTAAGTCTTGAATGTGCTCTTACATGATGAGAGAAATATTTTAAGACTACTTTAAATATGATCAATCCCATTATTCCATTTCAAACATTCCAATTTATATCCATTTAAAACCAAAAAAAGTTTTATTAAAAAACATGCCTTTTTTCACAAGATAAAACCGTTGGGGTTTTATCAAATCATTTTAATCCATTTGAAAATTTGAAATTCATTCAAAAATAATTCGATACTTTTCACAATTAAATTCAAAAATTTAATTGAAATCATTTCCATCAAATCCACAATTTAAATTCAACAATTTAAATCAAACAATTTCCATAAACCCACCCCAATTTAATGGAATAGGGTGTTTTCCAAGTTTCTGTGCCAAAACCATTTCAAATCTCCCAATTCAATGGAATTGAGTTTTATCAAAGAAATTAAAATCATGGTTGATCATTTGAATTTAAATTATCAATTGAAATTAACCAATCAATACAATGGTAATAAATTTGGAAAATCAGAACAGAACCACCTACCTCTTTCCCGAAGAACGAAATTCGCAACGACACCCGTCAATGAGAATGAAGGTGAATGAAACCTAAAAACTCTACATAGAAGTAAGTTCCAACACCAAAAGACAAGGTTCCATCAATACCTAGATGAGACATTGAAAAACCAAGAGGAGATAAGGAGAGAAACTCAAAGAATCAGGGAGAAACCTTAACCGGGAATCACACTGTAAGAGAAAAAACAATCCCAAGCCGTTTGGTTCGATCTAGAAGGATTTGAGTCTCTCAAAAAATTCACGATAACTTCTCTAGGTTGAGAGACATGAAGACTAGAAACAAAAAGACTGAGAAAAACTTCAGAACACATTACTTAAGGCTGGGCATGGGCCGAGTCATGTTGTGTACCCAAGGGTCACAACGTGTAGGCCATGCTGGATAAGTACGCTAAAAAACCCATCACCTCTGGTTGAAAAAAATCTATTTAACCCCTACACAATGTGTACCTCAGGTATATGGTGTGTACCAGCTCATAGCATGACCTCCCCATTCACAACCTAAAACCAGCACCAAGTATACGATGCGTACTTGTTCTGCAGTTTGTAGTAAACCCAGAAAAATCACATAAAAAGGATTTTAACTGAATGAGAACATAGAAAAGGTCGACAATTACCTGATCAAGGTAAAGGGATGTTACAAAATCTTTAAAACTTAACTATATATATTCTATCTAACCAAATAATTACATATAAATTATATAAGTGAATTCATAATGATGGAATACATAATTCCATACATCTAAAACATACCTGTAGCATCCCAGTCACAGGGTGCCTCATGAGACATGATATACTTAACATTTCATTACAACATTTACAAATAATATATCATGTCCCATGACTACAGAAGATCACAAGGCTCAGGATTCTAGGAAACCAGCTGCTCTGATAAACTTCATCAATACATACCATGCCTGAAAATTTTTAAACAAAAACGTAGGGTGAGAAAATATGCCCAGTAAGGGGTTTTAAAAACGTTTTTAAGAAAACTCTTTCTCAAAGTAGTCCTTTTAAAGAGAATAAAACACTTTTCTAAAAATGAAACATTTTCTTTTCATGAAACCAACATTTTGAAAACCACTTGCACAGAGAAGTACGTACTTGAAATAAGTTTTAAAGTAAACATGATCAGAGAGCGCAACATAAGAAGAATAAACAATGCATTATAGTCAAACAAGGCTACTTAAATTCTAAAAAAATAATTCTGTGACTAAACAGGGAAAGCGTTCATAACATGGTTCATGAGAAACAATACAGTTTATATAGCAGTTCACCACATGAAAAACTGTTCTTGACATAAAAAATTACATTCTCATAGTCATGGGAGTTTTCAACTAGGGGTTGTCCTGTTAGTTGAACTAACCCCTGGTTGACCTTTATCATTACATGCAGAGGGAATGCATAATACTGGAATTTTTCAAGACCTCGCGTCATGAACTTAAAACATAACTTTAGTACGGGTCAAGGCCAAACGCCAATCCCGTTTCCCATAGTAGCACAAGCCAAGGCTAACCGCCAAGACCGTCGCACATGATAGCACAAGCCAAGGCTATTCGCCAAGACCGTCACACATAACGTCTCACGAGACTCTTGCTTTACCCAATGCATTGGAGCGCTGTATAATTCCAGGCGCACCCATCCATAAACATTTAATTCCTATACATCCCTCACATATCTTGACATGGTCATTCATTCATTGGGTTCCATTCATATATGCACAGTCAAAACCCCATTTTCATACATATTCACAATTTGAAGCAGAACATATCATAAAAGTAAATAGAACCAGACCTGGCTTCGGCCTAAACATAATTAAAAGACAGAAAACTCTTACACATGAAATAATAATAACTTGAACACTTAAGATAATGGTTCGCCAGGTAAAATTTCATCATTTCTAATTAAGAGACACTTTCAGTCTTAGTGCTATTTTTAAGACATTTCTTTTGGAACCATACCATACTAGCAATTGAAATCATTAAATAAAACAAGAGGCATAACTATTCGGAATTCCAGGAATGGATGAGAGTTAAAACAATTACCAAACTATGTTATCTGTATTTATATTTTAGATAAAAGTAGTGTCCATCATTCCACAATTATGTACATATGTAAATACATGAAGCTGTGTATTGTGTATATGTGACTTAGTGGTTCAGTTAATTAAATAAAACTCAATTCATACATTACCTGATTCACAAGCTCGAGACTAGAATTGTTTTAATCATACTTATATTTATATATTTGTGCATAAGGGGTTTACTAGGTCTTATGTATATGTATATATATACTCATATATATATATACATATAAATATATACTCATGCAGTATAAGACCGTGATTCCTTGTCGATCCATTAACGAACAACCCGAGGGAACACCCTTAACCCGAAATGATCCTTTACACTGGAAGGGGAAAAACATACAGCGATTCCGTGGCCTTTCATGAGTGTAAAAACAAATTTTATGTATACATAAAATGATAGATATACATATATATATATAACATATATATATGTATACCGAATTGAAAAAACACACAAATTAGACTTGATATCTCACCTTTATATTTCAGAACCTAAATGTAGTAGAGGGGTTCTCCATGACATTCAGGTGTGTATACACATGGTGCGTATATACAAATGGTTATATATATAGACATATAAAATGGTGTGTATATATATATATCCGTGAAACACAATAGTTGATAAAAGGGTTTGCATATTGAGATTGAAGTAAAGAAAATAATCCCCTTACATGTATTTCATACATTAAGAACATCATTTCATAAACAAATTATCATCAATTGAAAATAAAAAAAAACGAAATGGTTTGTTTCGCATATACATATATAAGTATATATATATATATAGTTTAAACAAACACAAAACAAGATTAACCCTTACCTCTGCTTGGAAAGGAGAAGGAGAACGACGCAGCGAAGTTGGACCGGTGGTCGGAGGGACCAAGGTTCTCGGTGCAAACACCCCCTGATTCGGTGCAACCAAGGTTTTTAGAAAAAAAGAAGAAGATGGAGATGCGCATGCAAGGAGGGTATTCGAGGCCGGGCATTGGCGGTGCCGAACTGTTGACAAGAGGGAGGCGAGATGAGTGCACAGCTGGCCTAGGCGGAGAAAACGAGGGCATATCCCACTGGTTCAGCGGCGCGATGAGGAAGAAGAAAACAACGGCGCGAGGTAGGAGGAAGACGCGAAATCGATGGATGGCATAGATCGAAAGGGTCTAGATCGGACGGCCTGCCGTCGACGTGAGTTTTTTTTAAAATGGAACACGCAGTTTCATTTTTTTACGCATTAACATATATATTTATTTATTTTATGGTAACGTTTTTATCCTATAAAAAAAGTACTGTTATTTTATTGTTTTATTAAACCTATTATTATTATTAATATAACCTTATTACTAAAATATTATTATCCTAAGTCAAGGGTTATTAATACAACTATATATTAAACTATTAAACCCCTATTTAAAACATAAATTGCATTTTCATTTTACTCTATTTCCTTTATCAAAACATATAATTTAATATTTATTGCTACTTATCTAAATTTAAATTTACATGTTAATATCTAAATGTTATTAAAACAAAAAGATTATTTAACCCAAATTTTCAAAATAATAAATTTTCACTTTACGTTGAAGAAAATATAATTTTATAAAGTATGGTAACTTAATATAATTATGCTAACATGAATATATATATATATATATATATATTAGTTTCCTTTATTAGTTAATTACCTCAATTTTCTTAATTAAATATTATTATTAAACGTAACTACATTTAATCATACATAGAAGTGTGTTGATATAATTATCATCACCACGAAACACATGAGTAGAAGAAACCATAATTTTACGTAGTTTCCAAAATAGTTAATAAAGTTCAAATTATAAAAGAAATAGTATATCTAATTTAAGGTTTGATGCAATATATATAACTCATAAAGAAAAAAATCCATCGGGTTTAATATAATTCGAAAATAAAAGTTTAATTTTTCAAATTAATATGTATAGTGGAAGAAAAACAATAATATTAATTTCCACCGTTTAGAAACATAAAATAAAATTCTCATTTTGGGAAAACAAGAGGTAAATTAACTAAATTAACATTGATTTCATTTTGAAACAAAAATAATTTTCCGAACCTTCCAGGGGTAAGCCATCCTATTTCCATCGGTCAAAAACAAAACTTAGAGGATAAGAGGAACCAACGGTCAAAATAAAACATTGGATTCTTGTGGAAACCAACGGTTGAATTTATAGTTGTTTGGGGTTCAACGGTCAGATTAGAGTGCTTATAAAAGGGTCTGGTCTCAGGGTGTTCCTCACTCCAGGTGACTGAAAGAGGAAAGGAAAGATGGTTCGTGTGATCCCCTTAGTGCTGAGCATGGTCGCAGTGGCTTCAACCATCCTCATGTTTATTATGATGGATGCTCGAAACCACTACCGTATTCTCGGGCTCTTAGTAGTTTTAAGCAGTCTCCCCATTATTGTAATCAGGTTCTTAGTTGGGATTTTGGGTTAATTTACCATTTTGTTTGGTCAGTGGAGGTTGTAGCCGAAGTGTTACTCATTTGAATAAAAGAAGTTTTTCATTCATTTGATGCATTTTGTTATTGATTGTTGGTTCACTTGAAAAAAAAACAAAACATGGTTTCTCGGGTCGTTACATTACTTTCCCCTTCAAAGAATTGCACCCTCTCAATTATATCATAAAAAAAAAAGAAAAACTAAAAACCCCATACGTACAACTATATCGAAACAGCAGATCTGGCTCGGTTAACGGGATACCAAAGTTGGCACACAACTCTTCCGTTTCCCTAGTCCAGATGCACCTCGAACAGTGCTCCTTGAACTCCTGTTTGTGTGTACTGCACACGAGCTTCCAAAGGGAGGCTCGTGCGATGCAAAGCTTGGAAATGTCCGAGTAGATGAACTCCCTGATAACTCTTCTGGCCACATCATGCTCGAGGTAGTCGAGAGGAATGATGCGGTTGAGGAGACTGGAGTTCAAGACTTGGAACATGTAGGCTGCACTAAGCTGGCCATCCTGGGCGGCCACGAGGAAACACGCTCTGGCAGAAAAGTTCTATGCCAGAGTAAAACACTGGAACATTCCCTCAAAGTACATTACCCTTCGCCTATAGCAGGGGAGTTGAGTAGCGACGATGAGGTGAAAGACGCGATCATCCTCTTGACATAGACGAAGGATCTCTGGACCGTTTTCTAGATCGAGCAAATGCTTTCAGGACCCTCGCAGGTGGAGAAAGGATGGATAATCCATCATGCATGCCTTGATCAAGAAGACTTCTACTAGCTCATCGGGTAGGGATGAGAAGTTCGTTTGACCAGCCATCTGAAAACAAAAATCGAAGGGAAACTCTTAACAACATTGATAAGGTGGAGATATGAAATGAAACAAGAAACTTCCATTTATGAAAAAGTTTACATGGAAAAGTCTGAGTTTACAAGATGTACACCACAAAGAGTGGCAAAACTTCCTAAATCTTCAAACCACACACAAGATGAACAGACAGGACTAAACTCATGGGAACATTTATAACGACTCCTGAGTTTAGCGTGAGGGGTATGGAGTTGGGAAACAACGGTGTACACTTCTTGCCTACGAGACAGACGTGTGGACTCATTTTACAACGATCCAAAGTCCATTAACTGGCCCCAGAATCCATAGTGCAAGATCTGGCACAGGTAAGCCGCTCGGAGGTCTCCGGCAGCAACAGCTTCTTGAAAAGGGTTGTCAAGCATTGTGCCAAATTCCTCGCCAGTTGTAAAAACTCGAAAGAGTCCTTCGTGATACCTTCCCCGACGTTCATAAGAGGGAAATTGGGTCATCATCATTAGGAGATAATCCATCCTCAATCCCCGGTGAAGACTAAGCACCCGAGGTGAGTTTGACACCCCGTACAGGTGCTTACACGTCATGCGAATTCGGGCATAGTTTAGAAAGTTCTCGCGGATATCTAGAGATATAATGTTCTCTAGAGCCTCAGTGGGTAGAGATAGTAGGTCGGTAGGTACATTTTCATCAGCCATCTGAAAGTTATAACATTTTTACTTAGTTAAACATAGTAATAGTTTTATACCACCTGGTTTTCCAGAGTTGCCTGAACCCATCCTCTGATACCAACTGTAGCATCCCAGTCATAGGGTGCCTCATGAGACATGATATACTTAACATTTCATTAAAACATTTACAAATAATATATCATGTCCCATGACTACAAAAGATCGCAAGGCTCAGGATTCTGGGAAACCAGCTGCTTTGATAAACTTCATCAGTACATACCATGCCTGAAAATTTTTAAACAAAAACGTAGGGTGAGAAAATATGCCCAGTAAGGGGTTTTAAAAACATTTTTAAGAAAACTCTTTCTCAAAGTAGTCCTTTTAAAGAGAATAAAACACTTTGCTAAAAACGAAACATTTTCTTTTCATGAAACCAACATTTTGAAAACCACTTGCACAGAGAAGTACGTACTTGAATTAAGTTTTAAAGTAAACATGATCAGAGAGCGCAACATAAGAAGAATAAACAGTGCATTATAGTCAAACAAGGCTACTTAAATTCTAAAAAAATAATTCTGTGACTAAACAGGGAAAGCGTTCATAACATGGTTCATGAGAAACAATATAGTTTATCTAGCAGTTCACCACATGAAAAACAGTTCTTGACATAAAAAATTACATTCTCATAGTCATGGGAGTTTTCAACTAGGGGTTGTCCTGTTAGTTGAACTAACCCCTGGTTGACCTTTATCATTACATGCAGAGGGAATGCATAATACTGGACTTTGTCAAGACCTCGCGTCATGACCTTAAAACATAACTTTAGTACGGGTCAAGGCCAAATGCCAATCCCATTTCCCATAGTAGCATAAGCCAAGGCTAACCGCCAAGACCGTCGCACATGATAGCACAAGCCAATGCTATTCGCAAAGTCCGTCGCACATAACGTCTCATGAGACTCTTGCTTTACCCAATGCATTGGAGCGCTGTATAATTATGGGTGCACCCATCCATAAACATTTAAGTCCTATACATCCATCACATATCTTGACATGGTCATTCATTCATTGGGTTCCATTCATATATGCACATTCAAAACCCCATTTTCATACATATTCACAATTTGAAGCAGAACATATCATAAAAGTAAACAGAACCAGACCTGGCTTCGGCCTAAACATAATTAAAAGACAGAAAACTCTTACACATGAAATAATAATAACTTGAACACTTAAGATAATGGTTCGCCAGGTAAAATTTCATCATTTCTAATTAAGAGCCACTTTCAGTCTTAGTGCTATTTTTAAGACATTTCTTTTGGAACCATACCATACTAGCAATTGAAATCATTAAATAAAACAAGAGGCATAACTATTCGGAATTCCAGGAATGGATGAGAGTTAAAACAATTACCAAACTATGTTATCTGTCTTTATATTTTAGATAAAAGTAGTGTCCATCATTCCACAATTATGTACATATGTAAATACATGAAGCCGTGTATTGTGTATATGTGACTCAGTGGTTCAGTTAATTAAATAAAACTCAATTCATACATTACCTGATTCACAAGCTCCGGACTAGAGTTTTTTTAATCATACTTATATTTATATATTTGTGCATAAGGGGTTTACTAGGTCTTATGTATATGTATATATATACTCATATATATATATATACATATACATATATACTCATGCAGTATAAGACCGTGATTCCTTGTCGATCGGTTAACGAACAACCCGAGGGAACACCCTTAACCCGAAATGATCCTTTACACTGTAAGGGGAAAAACATTCAGCGATTCTGTGGCCTTTAATGAGTGTAAAAACAAAGTTTATGTATACATAAAATGATAGATATACATATATATATAACATATATATATGTATACCGAATTGAAAAAACACACAAATTAGACTTGATCTCTCACCTTTATATTTCAGAACCTAAATGTAGTAGAGGGGTTCTCCATGACGTTCGGGTGTGTATACACATGGTGCGTATATACACATGGTTATATATATAGACATATAAACTGGTGTATATATATATATCCGTGAAACACAATAGTTGATAACAGGGTTTGTATATTGAGATTGAAGTAAAGAAAATAACCCCCTTACATGTATTTCATACATTAAGAACATCATTTCATAAACAAATTATCATCAATTGAAAAAAAATGAAATGGTTTGTTTCGCATATACATATATAAGTATATATATATATATAGTTTAAACAAACACAAAACAAGATTAACCCTTACCTCTGCTTGGAGAGGAGAAGGAGAACGGCGCAGCGAAGTCGGATCGGTGGTCGGAGGGACCAAGGTGCTCGGTGCAAACACCCCCTGATTCGGTGCAACCAAGGTTAAAAAAAAAAAGAAAACGGAGATGCGCATGCAAGGAGGGTATCTGAGGCCGGGAATTTAAGAGGGCGGTGCTGACCTTTTGACAAGAGGGAGGCGAGATGAGTGTACAGCTGGCCTAGGCGGAGAAAACGAGGGCACATCCCACTGGTTCAGCGGCGCGGCGAGGAGGAAGAAAACAGCGGCGCAAGGTAGGAGGAAGATGCGAAATCGATGGATGGACTAGATCTAAAGGGTCTAGATCGGACGGCCCGCTGTCGACGTGAGTTTTTTTTAAAAAGGAACACGCAGTTTCGTTTTTTTTACGCATTAACATATATATTTATTTATTTTATGGCAATGTTTTTATCCTATAAAAAAAGTATTGTTATTTTATTATTTTATTAAACCTATTATTATTATTAATATAACCTTATTACTAAACTATTATTATCCTAAGTCAAGGGTTATTAATACAACTATATATTAAACTATTAAACCCCTATTTAAAAAATAAATTGTATTTTCATTTTCCTCTATTTCCTTTATCAAAACATATAATTTAATATTTATTGCTACTTATCTAAATTTAAATTTACATGTTAATATCTAAATGTTATTAAAACAAAATGATTATTTAACCCAAATTTTCAAAATAATAAATTTTCACTTTACGTTGAAGATAATATAATTTTATAAAGTATGGTAACTTAATATAATTATGCTAACATGAATATATATATATATTAGTTTCCTTTATTAGTTAATTAACCTCAATTTTCTTAATTAAAGATTATTATTAAACGTAACTAAATTTAATCAAACATAAAAGTGTGTTGATATAATTATCATCACCACGAAACACATGAGTAGAAGAAACCATAATTTGACGTAGTTTCCAAAATAGTTAATAAAGTTCAAATTATAAAAGAAATAGTATATCTAATTTAAGGTTTGATGCAATATATATAACTCATAAAGAAAAAATCCATCAGGTTTAATATAATTAGAAAATAAAAGTTTAATTGTTCAAATTAATATATATAGTGGAAGAAAAACAATAATATTAATTTCCACCGTTTAGGAACATAAAATAAAATTCTCATTTTGGGAAAACAAGAGGTAAATTAACTAAATTAACATTGATGTCATTTTGAAACAAAAATAATTTTCCGAACCTTCCAGGAGTAAGCCATCCTATTTCCATCGGTCAAAAACAAAACTTAGAGGATAGGAGGAACCAACGGTCAAAATAAAACATTGGATTCTTGTGGAAACCAACGGTCGAATTTATAGCCGTTTGGGGTTCAACGGTCATATTAGAGTGCTTATAAAAGGGTCTGGTCTCGGGGTGTTCCTCACTCCAGGTGATTGAAGGAGGAAAGGAAAGATGGTTCGTGTGATCCCCTTGGTGCTGAGCATGGTTGCAGTGGCTTCGTCCATCCTCATGTTTATTATGATGGATGCTCAAAACCCCTACCATATTCTCGGGCTCTTAGTAGTTTTAAGCGGTCTCCCCATTATTGTAATCGGGTTCTTAGTTGGGATTTTGGGTTAATTTACCCTTTTGTTTGGTCAGTGGAGGTTGTAGCCGAAGTTTTACTCATTTGAATAAAAGAAGTTTTTTCATTCATTTGATGCATTTTGTTGTTGATTGTTGGTTCATTTGAAAAAAAAACAAAACATGGTTTCTCGGGTCATTACATTACTTTCCCCTTTAAAGAATTGTGCCCTCGCAATTCTATCATAAAAAAAAGGAAAAACTAAAAACCCCATACGTACAACTCTACTGAAACAGCGGATCTGGCTCGGTTAACGGGATACCAAAGTTGGCACACAGCTCTTCCATTTCCCTAGTCCAGATGCACCTCGAACAGTGCTCCTTGAACTCCTGTTTGTGTGTACTGCACACGGGCTTCCAAAGTGAGGCTCGTGCGATGCAAAGCTTGGAAACGTCCAAGTATATGAACTCCCTGATCACTCTTCTGGTCACATCGTTCTCGATGTAGTCAAGAGGAATGATGCGGTTTAGGAGACTGGAGTTCAAGACTTGGAACATGTTGGCTGCACTAAGCTGGCCATCCTGTGCGACCACGAGGAAACACTCTCTGGTAGAAAAGTTATGTGCCAGAGTAAAACACTGGAACAGGCCCTCAAAGTACATTCCCCTTCGCCTATAGCAGGGGAGTTGAGCAACGGTGATGAGGTGAAAGACACGATCATCCTCTTGACATAGACGAAGGATCTCTGGACCGTTTTCTAGATCGAGAAAACGCTGGCAGGACCCTCACAGGTGGAGAAAGGATGGATAATCCATCATGCATGCCTTGATCAAGATGACTTCTACTAGCTCATCGGGTAGGGATGAGAAGTTCGTTTAACCAGCCATCTGAAAACAAACATCGAAGGGAAACTCTTAACAACATTGATAAGGTGGAGACATGAAAGGAAACAAGAAACTTCCATTTTTGAAAAAGTTTACACGAAAAAGTCTGAGTTTACAAGACATACGCCACAAAGAGTGGCAAAACTTCCTAACTCTTTGAACCACACACAAGATGAACAGACAAGACTAAACTCATGGGAACTTTTATAACGCCTCCTGAGTTTAGCGTTTGGGGTATGGAGTTGGGAAACATCGGTGTACACTTCTTGCCTAAGAGACACACGTGTGGACTCATTTTCCAACGCTCCAAAGTCCATTAACTAGCCCCTGAAGCCATAGTGCAAGATCTGGCAAAGGTAAGCCGCTCGGAGGTCTCCGGCAGCAACAGCTTCTTGAAAAGGGTTATCAAGCATTGTGCCAAATTCCTCGCCAGTTGTAAACACTCGGAAGAGTCCTTTGTGATACCTTCCCCAATGTGCATAAGAGGGAAATTGGGTCATCATCATTAGGAGATAATCCATCCCCAATCCCCGGTGAAGACTAAGCACCCGAGGTGAGTTTGATACGCCGTACAGGTGCTTACACGTCATGCGAATTCGGGCATAGTTTAGAAAGTTCTCACGGCTAGCTAGAGATATAATGTTCTCTAGAGCCTCAGTGGGTAGAGACAGTAGGTCGGTAGGTACATTTTCATCATCCATATGAAAGTTATAACATTTTTACTTAGTTAAACATAGTAATACTTCTATACCACCTGGTTTTTCAGAGTTGCCTGAACCCATTCTATGATACCAATTGTAGCATCCCAGTCACAGGGTTCCTCATGAGACATGATATACTTAACATTTCATTACAACATTTAAAAATAATATATCATGTCCCATGACTACAGAAGATCGCAAGGCTCAGGATTCTGGGAAACCATCTGCTCTGATAAACTTCATCAGTACATACCATGCCTGAAATTTTTTAAACAAAAACGTAGGGTGAGCAAATATGCCCAGTAAGGGGTTTTAAAAACTTTTTTAAGAAAACTCTTTCTCAAAGTAGTCCTTTTAAATATAATAAAACACTTTGCTAAAAATGAAACATTTTCTTTTCATGAAACCAACATTTTGAAAACCACTTGCACAGAGAAGTACGTACTTGAAATAAGTTTTAAAGTAAACATGATCAGAGAGCGCAACATAAGAAGAATAAACAATGCATTATAGTCAAACAAGGCTACTTAAATTCTAAAAAATAATTCTATGACTAAACAGGGAAATCGTTCATAACATGGTTCATGAGAAACAATACAGTTTATCTAGCAGTTCACCACATGAAAAACAGTTCTTAACATAAAAAATTACATTCTCATAGTCATGGGAGTTTTCAACTAGGGGTTGTCCTGTTAGTTGAACTAACCCCTGGTTGACCTTTATCATTACATGCAGAGGGAATGCATAATACTGGACTTTTTCAAGACCTCGCGTCATGACCTTAAAACATAACTTTAGCACGGGTCAAGGCCAAACGCCAATCCCGTTTCCCATAGTAGCACAAGCCAAGGCTAACCACCAAGACCGTCGCACATGATAGCAAAATCCAAGGCTATTCGCCAAGACTGTCGCACATAACGTCTCATGAGACTCTTGCTTTATCCAATGCATTGGAGCGCTGTATAATTCCGGGCGCACCCATCCATAAACATTTAAGTCCTATACATCCCTCACATATCTTGACATGGTCATTCATTCATTGGGTTCCATTCATATATGCACAGTCAAAACCTCATTTTCATACATATTCACAATTTGAAGCAGAACATATCATAAAAGTAAACAGAACCAGACCTGGCTTCGGCCTAAACATAATTAAAATACAGAAAACTCTTACACATGAAATAATAATAACTTGAACACTTAAGATAATGGTTCTCCAGGTAAAATTTCATCATTTCTAATTAAGAGCCACTTTCAGTCTTAGTGCTATTTTTAAGACATTTCTTTTGGAACCATACCATACTAGCAATTGAAATCATTAAATAAAATAAGAGGCATAACTATTTGGAATTCCAGGAATGGATGAGAGTTAAAACAATTACCAAACTATGTTATCTGTCTTTATATTTTAGATAAAAGTAGTGTCCATCATTCCACAATTATGTACATATGTAAATACATGAAGCCGTGTATTGTGTATATGTGACTCAGTGGTTCAGTTAATTAAATAAAACTCAATTCATACATTACCTGATTCACAAGCTCCGGACTATAATTGTTTTAATCATACTTATATTTATATATTTGTGCATAAGGGTTTTACTAGGTCTTATGTATATGTATATATATACTCACATATATATATACATATACATATATACTCATGCAGTATAAGACCGTGATTCCTTGTTGATCAGTTAACGAACAACCCGAGGGAACACCCTTAACCCTAAATGATCCTTTACACTGGAAAGGGAAAAATATACAACGATTCCGTGGCCTTTCATGAGTGTAAAAACAAAGTTTATGTATACATAAAATGATAGATATACATATATATATATATAACATATATATATGTATACCAAATTGCAAAAACGCAGAAATTAGATTTGATCTCTCACCTTTATATTTCAGAACCTAAATGTAGTAGAGGGGTTCTCCATGACATTCGGGTGTGTATATACATGGTGCGTATATACACATGGTTATATATATAGACATATAAACCGGTTTATATATATATATCCGTGAAACACAATAGTTGATAAAAGGGTTTGCATATTGAGATTGAAGTAAAGAAAATAATCCCCTTACATGTATTTCACACATTAAGAACATCATTTCATAAACAAATTATCATCAATTGAAAATAAAAAAAAAACGAAATGGTTTGTTTCACATATACATATATAAGTATATATATATATATATATATAGTTTAAACAAACACAAAACAAGATTAACCCTTACCTCTGCTTGGAGAGGAGAAGGAGAACGGCGCAGCGAAGTCGGACCGGTGGTCGGAGGGACCAAGGTGCTCGGTGAAAACACCCCCTGATTCGGTGCAACGAAGGTTTTTAAAAAAAAAAGAAGAAGACGGAGATGATCATGCAAGGAGGGTATCCGAGGCCGGGCATTTAAGAGGTCGGTGCCGACCTGTTGACAAGAGGGAGGCGAGATGAGTGCACAGCTGGCCTAGGCGGAGAAAACAAGGGCATGTCCCACTGGTTCAACGGCGTGGCGAGGAGTAAGAAAACAACGGCACGAGGTAGGAGGAAGACGCGAAATCGATGGATGGCCTAGATCGAAAGGGTCTAGATCGGACGACCCGCCGTTGACGTGTTTTTTTTTTAAAAAGGAACACGCAGTTTCATTTTTTTTACGCATTAACATATATATTTATTTATTTTATGGCAACGTTTTTATCCTATAAAAAAAGTACTGTTATTTTATTGTTTTATTAAACCTATTATTATTATTAATATAACCTTATTACTAAACTATTATTATCCTAAGTCAAGGGTTATTAATACAACTATATATTAAACTATTAAACCCCTATTTAAAACATAAATTTATTTTCATTTTCCTCTATTTCCTTTATCAAAACATATAATTTAATATTTATTGCTACTTATCTAAATTTAAATTTACATGTTAATATCTAAATGTTATTAAAACAAAAATATTATTTAACCCAAATTTTCAAAATAATAAATTTTCACTTTACGTTGAAGAAAATATAATTTTATAAAGTATGATAACTTAATATAATTATGCTAACATGAATATATATATATATATATATATATTAGTTTCCTTTATTAGTTAATTACCTCAATTTTCTTAATTAAAGATTATTATTAAACGTAACTACATTTAATCATACATAAAAGTGTGTTGATATAATTATCATCACCACGAAACACATGAGTAGAAGAAACCATAATTTGACGTAGTTTCCAAAATAGTTAATAAAGTTCAAATTATAAAATAAATAGTATATCTAATTTAAGGTTTGATGAAATATATATAACTCATAAAGCAAAAATCCATCAGGTTTAATATAATTAGAAAATAAAAGTTTAATTGTTCAAATTAATATGTATAGTGGAAGAAAAACAATAATATTAATTTCCACCATTTAGAAACATAAAATAAAATTCTCATTTTGGGAAAACAAGAGGTAAATTAACTAAATTAACATTGATGTCATTTTGAAACAAAAAAAAATTTCCGAAACTTCCAGGGGTAAGCCATCCTATTTCCATCGGTCAAAAAAAAAACTTAGAGGATAGGAGGAACCAACGGTCAAAATAAAACATTGGATTATTATGGAAACCAACGGTCGAATTTATAGCTGTTTGGGGTTTAATGGTTAGATTAGAGTGCTTATAAAAGTGTATGGTCTCGGGGTGTTCCTCACTCCTGGTGACTGAAGGAGTAAAGGAAAGATGGTTCGTGTGATCCCCTTAGTGATGAGCACGGTTGCAGTGGCTTCGGCCATCCTCATGTTTATTATGATGGACGCTCGAAACCCCTACCGTATTCTTGGGCTCTTAGTAGTTTTAAGCGGTCTCCCCATTATTGTAATCGGGTTCTTAGTTGGGATTTTGGGTTAATTTACCCTTTTGTTTGGTCAGTGGAGGTTGTAGCCGAAGTGTTACTCATTTGAATAAAAGATGTTTTTCATTCATTTGATGCATTTTGTTATTGATTGTTGGTTCACTTGAAAAAAAACAAAACATGGTTTCTCGGGTCGTTACAATACCATTGATCCCTTATAACAAGACATCTATATACCATAGAGGCCTTGTCCCAAGACATATAAATAAATGGGTAAGGACTCATCCAGAACCCAATATAGTTTGTCTCATAAGACCTACCAATGCATCATAGGGAAATATATAACTGGGCCCCACCCTTCAATTACTAAGTCCAATGAATTACTCATATGAAAGGGGTGAAATATAACCAACATAAACATTATTATCAAAAATCTAACATATGAAATTTTAATACTTAAACCAATAAAATAAGTATAATTATAAATCATCTAGAGTAATATGGTGAATGGTAATAAAATTTTACATTCTTAGTCAAATTGACCATAAACCATTCAACAAAAAAATATGAATAATATCAATAAAACATAAAACCAATGGATCATAATTAAAATAAACTTTTTATGTAATTTATGAATTTAAATTCTATAATAATGTCATTAAAACATTTATTTTATAGAAAATAACATTTTCACTTTGAAAATATATTTTTTAAAAGTAAAATTTTACAAAACAATTTGAAATTATTTTTCTTTAAAAATAAACTTTAAAACATATAAAGTAATCTGTAAAACATTGAGTGTTTATGGTGGTAGGAAATTCCATTCACATGGTACACATTAAAACAAATATTCCATTCAAAATTTTGGTAAAATCCAAGCATACATTGTTTGGAAAAAACATAAAGATCCCTTTCAAAACATTTTGTAAAAAGTTAAAGTGGGTAAAAATGTATTCAATAAATCATTTTAAAATCTAAAAAAAAATTTAAATACATTTTTATAAAACATTTATTTTTATGAAAAATTATTTTTGATTGAAGAGATAAATAATGTTGGATTTTATTAAAAAAATTAAGAATCATTTTATATAAAAAGAGTAAAAAAAGTACCATTGCTTGAAAATTTCATGAATAACCATATGATAATGAAAAATAGTATTTTTATGATATAAATATAAAATAATTCCCCCATGGTAGACTTAAACAAAAACAATCCCAAATAATGTTGTGATTGTGAAATAAACCCTTACCAATTTGGTAACTTCTAAATCATAAGCCCCATGAAAGAAATAACTTCAAATAAAATTTTAAATACCATGAATAGAAGTAGATTAATGATATTAAATATAAAAGGGTCATTATATACACCACAGTAAGGAATAAGTGGTGAATATGGTGTATGTCTCATGGAAGTAAAAGTGAGATGAGAAACCCTTACCTTGAGTCTGAATCATCACATGATTTATTTATATTCATAAATATTAAACTTATGTTAATTATTTAATTACTTAATAAAAATTTTCAAGTTTATTATTACTTTTATTTCACTTATTACATAGTTATATATAATTAATTAATCAATTATGTTTATGTTAAGTGATTCAATGATATTTGACTTACGTGTCAAAAATGACTTTGGTAGGATGACTATTGCTCTAAGAGGCCATTATTTAAACAACTATAGAATAATAATATTGAAGTAATTATAATATTATACATAAATTATTCTTTAAATACCACTCATGCAATATTTTTTTATAAATGATGTATGTTACAATCATGGATACCAAAGGTTGTACGTATGCATGAGTAATATTTCCATTTTTCAATGATCATTATGGAAAGAAGTTAAGTAATATTTTATATTTAAATAATGATAATAATATCATAAATACCATAATATTTCTTTAAATATACTTATATATACCATCCATGTGGTTTGGGGATGAAAATAGTGTCAAATTGCTCTATGAAGGTGGTAATCCACACATACATGAATGATGTTATCATCTTTCAGTGAATGAAAAGGTACGTAATAAAATGATATATTATATTTTCAGAATGGTAAATATGTCATTAATATAATAATTATGAAATTTATACAATATATATTCATTAAATTTATCCTTATTACCTTCCACACAATGTATTAGTGAAAAACGAATCACATCGATTCGAAAGGCGGTAATCCTCCATACACACGAGCGACGTTATTATATCCCCTAAAAAAAGGAATATAAAAAGGTATATATAATATAATGACTCTAGAGGTATAATTATGTTAAAAAAATCATATATATACTTTATATACATCATGATACCCAACCATGAGAGGTGTGTATAGAAAATGTGTCACATTGGTTCGTAAGGCGGTTGTCCATCATACACATGAGCAATGTTATCATTTCCCATTTGACAAAAGATAAGATGGATATATGTCATTACCCTAATATAATAAAATTATGGTATATGGTATATAATGGGATTATTATATTATATTAAATTAATAACATTTTAAGGAGTTGGAAGAAGAAATAAAACAAAAATGCATAGCTAAGAATTTTACCTCTTCTCAGACCACCTCTTTAGGATTATACCAAAAGTATTAATAGAATGGATTTATGAAAAAAATAAAGGATTATTGGATGAGGATATGAAAATTTTGAAGTTATTTGGAAAATTATGGCCAAACTAAAATGTTTTTAATGTGTGGAGAATAGAGGATAAGGGGTGTCCTTTTATAAGTGAGGTGAGTGGCTCACTTGTAATTTTTGAAAAAAAGGTGTACCCATGTTTTTCACTTTCCACAAGGATTAAAAATGATCCATTATCGAACCTATAATATATAAGATCGAAATATTCCCATAAAATGCATGTTGAGAATATTTTGGTCATTTTTAAAACTTATCTTTTCAGTTTAACCCCGCCCCCAGAAAACCAATTTTTATCTTAACCGTGGTAAATAAATTTTATTGTTTTACTTTTCATTATGGTTAAAAAATAAGTTGACCATATTGGATAATATAAATTATGATTATTATAAATATGGAATATATTTTTATAAATTAAATACACAGAAGTGGAAAATTTTAATTTAAAAATAATCTCACAGATGCGATGAGAAAAAAGGTTTTCAAAGAGAAAATGTTCAAACATATACAAAGTTTTTATATCAAAATTTAATATTAAAATGATTCCAATTACCTAAATTTTATTACTAGATATATAATTTAATTAATTTCAATTTAAAAACAATTTAAAATATTATTTTTCTTTATAAATAATTTAAAAGAAAAGGTAATTTTCAATTAAAATTTAGTATTTTTCACTATTTATCAAAAAATTAATCTTTTCAAAAAATTATCAAACATTCACCCAAAGATAATTTTGAAATGTGGATTTAAAAAATAAAGTCCATTTTTTTTAAAATAAATTTTATAAAAGTGATAAAAATAAATATTAAATTATGTTCACAAAGAGAGACTCTAACACCCCAAGATTTAATGGTCTGTCCCTTTTTAAAGTTAGTCCCTTTGATAACTTATGTTGCACACAACACCCAACTTAAAAGAATAATGAAATATTATTATAACCTAGCAGTTAAATTAGAGGGAATGAATAATATTAACCAAATTATAAAATTTATATATTATATGTTCAATCTAATTTTTAACATTCATATTATGTGTTTTCTAGACATGATATAAAAATAAATCAACTTTTATGCATAAAAAGATATATTTTTCTAATGGTAGTTTTGTCACCTTTTGATAAAACACTTATTTTTAAACTAAAATTTAAAACTTTTATAAATTATATTTGAAAAAATAAACTTAATTTTTTAAAGATTAATATCAAAATTTACTTTGGCTAGATTATCAATATTTTTTTCTGATATGATTCAATTTATGATGAAAAGTAAAAAAAATACTATAATTTAATTGACAACTGACTTTTCATATAAATAAATTATAATTTAAAATTATATTTTAAATTGGTTTAGATATATAATACATATATTAATTTAATTAAGGTAATTGGAATTGTTTCTATATTGAATTTGGATATAAAAATATTTCAAATTTTTTTAACACTTTCACTTTAAAAACCTGCTTTTACGCCCCGTCTACGAGTTTATTTTATCCACTTATGTGTTTTGAATTTTAAAAAATTTATTAAATATTTAAAATAATAATACCCAAATTTAGTAAATAGGTCCCTTTTATTTTTAGACAATATGAATAGTAAATTTGATAATTTTAATTAGCATGGTTAAGAGTAAATCAGGTAATTAAGGGTAAAAATAATATTATAAATATTATAAAATTAGCCTAAAAATTGTGATAATTTTATTGGATGAGTTATTTTCTACAAAAATCATCCTTGGGATGATTTTATGTTCTCTTGAAGCCACTTGGATGACTTTAAGCCATTTATAGTATTTTATTTTAAAGAAAAATCAAAGATATCATTATTTTTCTTATAACAAATTAAATATTTTAATATGGGATTACCTAATGGATATATTAGAATATAAATATTATTTTTAAATATAAAATATTTATCATCATTGTGGAAATTTATTTTTAATTTTTAGTGAAGAAATAATTAACATATATAATTTTACAACGATGATGCAATAATTTTTTAATTAATGGAAATATCAAATAAATGATAATAAAAATATTAAAATAAATAAAATATGAGATAATTAATTTTATAAATAAATTTTTTAGATAACTTTAACATGTTAGTGATGTGTTAAAAGATTTGGTTCAAATATATCTTGTTTTATTTATTTTTTAAAAGTCAAAATAACGAATAGTGTCAAAATTGACATTAATGTTATATTAAAATAAATAATATTTTATAAATTATGTAAAATTTATAAAAATTGAAAATTAGGTTTTATTATTTATATAAGGTTTAAAATATAATCCATGATTCATTTAGAGTTAATTTTTCATTTTATAGTAACAATATTTACCCTCAAAGTGTAAAAATTCATGTTGTCATGGTAATAGTTAAAGGGATTAAATAAGGGTTAAAACCAAAAGATAAGGGTAATAATGTGACCTAAAATTGTCTAAAAATTATTATATAAATAGTATTATACCTTTATCACCTTAATATCTAATTTTAGTTTTTTAATTTACACTTTTCTATGAAAATAACTTATATATTATTTAAATAAAAGGTAGTTACAAAATGTCACTCTATTTGTATTTAATATCTTTTATGTGTCTACATAGGGAAAGAATCAAGATATGAATGTAAATAAATGTAGATTTTATCTTAATAAAAAAAATTCATTATATAAACTTATTTTTAATTTTTATAAATTATATATTACCTTAAATGCTTCTACAATACTAAAACAATATTTATTTATTTAACAAAAAAAATCAAATAATTGATTTTAAAATTATTAATTTTTATATATTTGGGATGATTTAATGTGTATAAAAAATTAAATATATCTATCATATATTTTATAGAGGTGTGAAATCATTAGATTCTAACTATCACTTTTTATTGTTGTATTTGAAGTCAAATTAAATGAATAATATCAAATTTGAAAATAATGATATTTTATTGAATTAATATTTTATTAAATAATTTAAAATTCATAAAAATCATAAATAAGAAGAATGGGGATAATATATGTTTGAAAATTTATTTACCTACTCATTTATAGGCCTTTTAGAAGTCTTTGGATTTGGAATAACCTTATTATATTTTAATATTTTGAGGATTTCTGAAAGTGCCCCTCAGCTCAATTATAAAAGGGCACCCACTCCCTCAATTCCTCACACCAATTTGATCCATATAGCTTGAAAAAACCCCCAAAATTTCTATTATAGACATCCTTATTTAAGTTATATAGGTTATGGTCTTTCAAAATGACCTACCCTAGATCACATTAGAAGAGATTAAAGGAAGTCCTCTAAAGAAATGGTAATCGTCTTTATTGACTCTTTAATGTTTGTTTTTTCTTCCACTTTATATACATGTGTTGTTTATATGATAAAGTAATAAGTATAGTATCATATATATTTTTATATTATATTATGATTATGGGATAATGATATTCCACCTTTTATCAATCTGACAAAAAAAAAGCATCGTGCGTGCGTGCGTACGACTTACCTTCTCCGCACCGTGGTGTAATTTTATTCATCACCACTTTACTTGGATCATTATAATGATCGAAATAATGGATATATATGATAATTATGACATAATATTGATTATTAAAAAATTAATATTCCATACACTTCCATACCATTTCACCATTAAGGGAATAATACCGCCGCTCGTGCGTACGTATGGCCTACCATCGCCCTCATATGATGTGATTAATTTTACATGTTAACCATTAAAGAATGATTAAAAAATGTATGTAGTGAATAAATATGATATCTATGTACTTAATATCATTCTAAAGATGATATAACTATATACTATACACAATAAATAGGACTTACATGACAAAACATGTATAGGAAAATGAAGTAGTGAACACTCGAAACAAGGGTAATAACAAAATATTATTAACAAATGAGTGATAATATGATAAAATAAGATCATATATGAAATCATAAATATAAATATGGTTCTCATATAAATTAATAACATGATTTAAATCCTTATATTGTAGGTTAAATCACATTCAACTAAAGGAAACCCTAAGGTAAGGGTTTTTCTCATCTCACTTTTATTTCTATGAAATATGAATTATTCACTACTTATTTATTTTGTGTGGTGTACTACCAATTTGATATATAATATCATGAATATATTTATATTCATGTTATTTAATGTTTCATTTGATAATTATTTACTTTTATGGGACTTATGATTCAAATATTTCAAAGTGGTATGGGACACTTTGATTTAAAAATATATTTTTAAATCGATTATTAAATATATGAGTAATGATTTAGACATGCAAGACATAGGTTGGGGACTGGTTAATGAAATCCCCTCGATAAATTGATAGGTATCATGATACAAATCAATTGATGAAAACCCCTTCTCTTTTGATTCTAAGTAGAATCAGATGGTTTCTACCCACATACTTAAACCAATTTGTGAAAGGTCTTGATGATATTGTGGTTTATGTGCCAGATACGTGAAGTAAAATAATTAAGAACTATCAAAATTAAGAAATTAGATATTATTATATGGGATATTTTCACTATGAAAAAAATAAATGGATACATTTCATTCTATTTTTATTTATTAAATAGAATGTGTATTTATTTATCTACCATGCCATATTGATTATACTCATTGATTTATGATAGTATTAATTGTACTTAACCCTTAATAAGAATTTGAGATCACCCTTATTTTGTTTCCTTTTCCCAGGATATGAAGAAGATATATTTGAAAGATTTTTTAATTATTCTGATCATTTACTATTGTTATATATTATGTTTTATTTCTTATAACTAATATAAAAAGATAAAAATGTATGTATCTAGTTTACAAATATTACTAAAATATTTGGTCCTTTGAGATTTGATTCCTTGTAATCATGCCAATTTAATAAAGTAAGGCACCAGATCTGATCTTTTGGGGTCGGGGCATTATAGTTGATATCAAATAAAGATTATTAGAAACCTTGGGAACTAGATTAAAGAAAACATATATTAGAGAACAAAACCCAATGAAAGAATTTTGAAATATCCTCAAAGAAACTAAGATTATTATTTCAAGATTAAAATAAATTTTCAACTTAGGTTATGTGATTAAATAGTTACGATATTATACATTATGTTCCATAAATTTATAATCTAATTTAGTGTATTTAATTTTTTATAAATGTAACCCACTAGAAGGAATTAGATTCACATCAATACAAAAACTCAAAATAGTTAGAATGATCATTTTTTGATGGGTTTAAGACAATATTTTTAAGGGAAATTTTCTCCCAAACATTCTCATCATATGAGTAAATATTATCATATTCTAAAAATAAGGATAAATAATTTTCATTATATTATTTCTTTAGAAGGAATCAAAAGAAGAGGAGGATAGTAAGAAAAAATATGGTTAAAGGGAAGAAAGAAAAGAAGGATTTTACTACATGTGATAATTGTGGAAGGAAAAAACATGGTATATACATAATAGGAAAAATATTTTTCTTCAATTGTGGAGAAAAAGAACACCATGCTCATGGTTTCAATGGAAGAAAAGATTTTTCAAATGTTCAATGCTTCAAATGCAAGAATATGGGTCACTATGCAATAGAATTCCCCAAGATTCAAAGGAATATTCCTCAAAATAATATAATGGATCATGTCCAAGATTATGATATTATCACAAAAAAATAGGAATGATTAATGTGATTATTATTAGATTAAATATTTATTTTATTTGAGAATTTTATTAATGATAGAATGGTCATAATAATTCTGGACTAAATAAGGATCGTACTACAACACTTATTCTTTAAGGATTTTTAAGCATGAAAGTTTTCATTAAGGTTTTAAACATGACCAAATATTTGTTATGTGACAATAATAGATACATTATGTTGTTTTGGGAATATAATTTTAAGTTTATTTTTGAAATTTAGTGACCTTCTTTCTAAATTTTTAGACTTAGAATTTGGAAAAAAGTATTTTGAATGAGTCTTAAGGTAACGACTTAAGGAATAGATTAAGATGAATTTTGAATATTATTGATTTTGGTTAAAGTGTGATTTAAAATATTGGATAACTCATGATAACCATTTTAGTTTTGAAAATATTTAAAGGTTTAAGGAATGACTTAAGTATCTTTTGATAAAGGTTATTCAAGTATAAAATTATTCTTGAATATTGATCTATTGGTTAAAGAAATGAAGTGAAAATAGATCAAAGCATAGCCAAAGGATGATATTATGTCATGGAATGAAATACAATATATTTTCTTTAGTAAATTATCTAGATATTAAAATAATACCTCAACTCTAGAAAAATTATTTTTGAACAAAAATGTTTTCCATTTACTTTTCTTTATGAGAAATCAATGGTCCTTTAACAAATAAAAAATTTGCATTTTTGTGATGGTTAACTTTCTAATGACCATTTTATCTATCACAATACATTATAACTTTATAGTTATATTTTTATTATAAGTCTATTTTTTCAATGAACACTAATTATTTCTTATTCAAAATCCTAATTTTTTGGTGACATTCACATTTCCATTTTCCTCTTCTTAAGAGGATATTTTATTAACACTATTTACGGTGTGGGTTTCCCACAAAGTAATATTAAAGTATCAACCTTTGATTTTTGAAGTTCAATTTAAAATTGAGATGAAAAAATTTATTTAAAGAGGTGAGAATGTAATACCCTAAGATTTTATGGTATGTCTCATTTTATAGTTAATCTTTTTGATAGATTATGTTGTACGCAACACCCAGCTTAAATGAACAATGAAATATTATTAAAAAAAACCTGTTAAATTGGAGATAATTAATAATATTAACCAAAGTATGAAATTTATACATTATATATTCAATATATTTTTTAAAATTCATCTTATGAGTTTTATAGTCATGAAATAAAAATAAATCCACTTTTAAACATAAAAACTATATTTTTCTAAAGCCAGTTTTGTCACCTTGTGATGACACACTTGTTCTTAAACTAAATTTTGACACTTTTATAAATTATATTTGGAAAAATAAACTTCATTTATTAAAGTGTAATATCTAAATTTACATTGTTTGAATTTTTGTTATTTTTTTGATATGTGTCATTTTTTGATGAATAGTAAAACAATATTGCATTTTAATTGAAAATCAATTTTCCATATAAATAATTTATAAAGTTACATTATATTTTAAATTGGGTTTAATGAATAATTATATCAATAATACATATGTTTATTTAATTTAGGTCATTTTAATCCTTTTTATCTTGAATTTGAATATAAAAACATTTCAAACTTTTGAAAATTTTACTTAAAATACCCCCTTTTACACCCCTTCTACGGGATTAATTTTAAATTAATTTTATCTATTTCTATTTTTTGAATTTTGAAAAATTTATTTAATATATTTAATTATAAGGATAAATTTTTTTAAATATGTAACTTTTATTTTTGGACAATATGAATAATAAACTTAGTAATTTTAATTACCACGGTTAAGGGTAAATCAAGTAATTAAGGATGAAAATAATATTATAAATATTAGAAAATTACTCTAACACTTGTCCTAATTTAATTAGATGTGTTATTATCAAACAAAATCATACTTTGGATGATTTTAAGATCTCTTGGATCCATTTGGATGACTTTAAGACCTTTATAATTTTTTATTTTAAAGAAAACTCAAAGATGTCATAATTTTGTTTTTAATAAGTTAAATATTTTAATATGGGGTTACCTGGGGGATATATTCGACTATAAATTGTATTTATAAATATAAAATATTTATATTCATCCTGGAAATTTATTTTTCATTTTCAGTGATGAAAAAATACTATTAAATAATTATACAACGATGATGCAGTAATTATACAATTAATGAAAATATGAAATAAAAGATATTAAAAATTTTAAAATAAATATAATTTTATATAATTAATGTCATACAAGAATTTTATAGACATCGTTTACATTTTATTGATGTCTTGAAAGATTTTTTAATATATATATTATTTTATTGATTTTTTAAAAGTCAAAATAATGAATAGTGTTAAAATTGACATTAATATTATATTAAAATAAATAATATTTTATTAAATGATATAAAATTTATAAAAATATAAAAATCATCCAACAGATTTATATAAGGTTGGAAATATCATCCATGATACATTTATGGTTCGTTTGTCATTTTATAGTAACAATATTGACCCTCAAAGAGTAAAAATCTATGTTGTCATGGTAAGAATTAAAGAGATTAAATAAGGGTTAAAAGAAAAATATAAGGGTAATAATGTGATATAAAATTGTCTAAAAATTATTGGATGAATATTATCTAACACTTAACACCTTAATATAAAATTAGAGTTGTTTAATAGACACTTTTCCACAAAAATAACTTCTATATTATTTAGATCAAAGATAATTACAAAAATACCACTCTCTTTGTATTTAATATCTTTTATGTATCCACATAGTGAAAAAATCAATATATGAATGAACATAAATGTCTATTTTAATCTTAATGAAAAAAATTTCATTATAGAAATTTATTTTTATTTTTTGTAAATTATATAATTATCTTTAATTCTTTTGCAATGTTAAAATAATATTTATTTAATTAACTATTAAAATAAAATAATTGATTTTAAAAGTATTAATTTTTACATATTTGAGACGAGTTAATGTATATAAAAAATTTATAGATAAATGAGTTATATCATAGATTTTTTAAATCATTAGATTCAAATCGCCACTTTGTCTTATTGTATTTGAAGTCAAATTAAATGAATAGTATCATATTTGAAAATAATGGTATTTTATTGAATTATTATTTTTTAAAATTATTGAAAAATCCTAAAAATATAAAATAATTCCAAATGGGATAATATATAGTCTAAAATGTATTTATATACTCATTTATAGGCCATTTTTAATTCTTTGGCTCTAGAATAGCCGTATTATATTTTAATATTTTGAGGATTTCCAAAAGTGACCCTCACATCAATTATAAAAGGGAACCTCCTCCCTCACTTTATCACACCAATTTGAGTCATATAGCTCTACAAAAAACTAAAGATTTACCATCTATACATCATTAGTTAAATTTTAGAGGTTCTTGTCCTTCAAAAAAGCCAACCCTAGATCACATAAGAAGAGATTAAAGGAAGTCATCCAAAGAAGAGGTAATAATCTTTATCGACTCTTTAAATTTTGTTTCTATATCCACTTTCTATCCATGTGTTGTTTCCATGATAAAGTAATAAATCCAATATCATATAAATTCTAAGATGCTATTATTATTGGTTGGAGAGAGTACATCAAGAGGGGGTAAATTGAGTTCCCAATAAAAATTTTTATAAATAAACTAGCCAATTAATCAAAATAGAAGATCGATATAAGATCTATGCTTTTAAAAGATTTCTTAAAGAGTGATTAGGTCTTAGTTAAAATATGGTTTAGAAATACCTTAACTTTTGAGATGAATTTACTTAGATAAAAATATATATAAACACTAGTTAAGATTAATTATCAAAGCAATTGGTTTTTTTGTTTTAATAAAATGTTATCTTGAATAAGATATAAAAACAAAACACATAACAAAGTGACATAGTAGAATAAATAAGAGTTTCAATCTCAAGGTGAGACTGAATCCCCTCCACTTAGAAATCACCCACTACCAAGCAGATTATAAATATAATCAAACAAATCCACAACCTGTATTAGGTATATAGTTTAATAGAAATAAATGGTCCAGGATAAAAAGCCTCTTCCACAATTATACATGGGATGAAAGAAAATCACAGGTCACACATGGAACTCTTCCACAAAAACAGTGGAAAACAGATTGAGAAATAAGAGAATAACAAGTATTCTCCAAAAATATGCAAGAGACAGTATGTGCTGATTAATAGGAAAACAACACACTGATCAAAAGTAAAATAGATAGAACAAATAGAAAGAGCTTACTCAAATGTGTTCTATATGTTTTTAATCCTCATATCAGCAATGGTGAGAAGTTTGTTCTTTTTTATGGAAAATTTAAAGTATAATAGAGGATCAAAGAAATGTGCAGGAATCCTTTAAATGATCTCTATATGATGTCTCAATCAATCTCGATAATGGGTTCAGTGCTTTTGTGTCATTGATCTTCATAAAATTTGAATCATAAAGTTCAAGAGAATTCAAAAAAATGATCGCACACTTTCCTTGGTTGTTAGTGATCGGTGTATTAGTAAAATTTAATTATCCCAAGAGATAGATCCTTCATGAAGATAAAGAAACAACTTTTAAAGGAGATCCACATTCCTCATATCATTTTTTACTAATTATTAAAGACTTGGTCAAACCATCCAAGAATATATTTTTCTATTGAACCATTCATTATAAAGATCTCAAGAAGCAATAGTAAAAAGAGTGCTGGTGGTGACTTAGTATCTATTGGTGACTCTACTGACAGTAACTCCTTTGGCGGTAGAGGTGACTCGCTTCTGGAAGTCTCTCATCTTGGTGGTAACAGTGACGTGAGTTTGGAGGTAGCTCATCCTAGCGGTAATGGTGGCTTGAGTCTGGTGGTAGCTCATCCTGGCGGTAACAGTTACTTTTAGCCAATGGTGTCTTCCCATAACTCTTAACAAAAATATTATAGAAGTAATATGTGCATATAAAATGCTATAATACAATATGAAAAACATTAGTAATAAATAAACCATGGTTTTTGATTATTAATATAAGAGATTTAAAACATACTCTATCTAAGTAGCTGCCAACACTTGTGATTATGGTAAAACCATATTACACCTTTTCTATATCCTAAAAAAAATGAAAGCACCACATGTGCGTACGTACGACTTACCGTCTCCACTCCATGGTGAATTTTTTTCATAACCACTCTACTTGGATGGTTATAATGATGAAAATAATGGATATATATGATAATTATGACTCGATGTTTATTTTGTAAAAATTAATATACCATCAAATTCCTTACCCTTTCACCATTAAGGGAATGATACCATCTCTCGTGCGTATGTATTGCCTACCATATCAACGATGCATTGTGATTAATTTTCCATGTTTAACATTAAATAATTATTATAAAATTGTATATAATGAATAAATATGATATTTATGAACTTAATATAATTATTTATATGACATAACTATATCCTATACACAGAAAACATGAATTATATGACAAAACATGTATAGGAAAATGAAGCAATTAACACCCAAAACAGGGGTAGTAATAAAATATTATTAATAAATGGGTGATACGATAATATAAGATGATCACATTTGTTGTAATAAATATGAATATGGTTACAATATAATTAATAATATGATTTAAACCATTATACTGGTGGTTAAATCATGTTTAACTAAAGGAAATAACAAGGTAAGGGTCTTTCTCATCTAACTTTTATTTCTGTGAGATATGCCTTATTCACCACTTATTTATTTTATGTGGTGTACTTCCCCTTTAATATATAATATCATTAATCTATTTATTTTCATGGTATTAAATGTTTCATTTAATAATTATTTACTTTTATGGGGCTTATGATTCTAATATTTCAAAGTGCTATGGGACACTTTGATTTAAAATTATTTTTTAAAATCGATTATTTGATATATGAGGAATGCTTTTAAAATGAAAGAAATGAGTTGGGGACCAGTTAATGAAAGACCCTAAATGCATTGAGAGGTCTCATGAGATAAATTATTTGAAAAAAACCCTTTAATTTTGTTTCTAGGTAGAATATGATAGGTTTCTACCCACAAACATAAATTTTCTTATGAAAGGTCTTAAAAATATTTTGGTTCATATGCTAGATAAAAGATTTCAAATAATTAAGAATTTAATTCATTTAAAATTAAGATATTATTATCTAGGATATTTTCACTATAAAAAAATTTATGGATGCATTTCATTCTTAGTTCATTGATTAAATGGAATGTGTGTTCAGATAGGGTTTAAATTTTAAATGTTTTGCCTTTAATATAAGTACATGTTTGGTGCACAGTTAGTAAAAAGTGCATGAAACCCATGTGAGTGGTATAAAAATTTTAAGAGATCTTATTTCATGTATGGTTTACAATTTTCTTAACTATTCATCTTTCCTGTGCAGGTTTTCTAGAGGCCCAGAGAGTGGTAAACGTTTGATGCATAGTTTGGCCAACTGTGTGGCCAGACCGTGCATAGTGTCCAACCTTTAAAAAATGAAAAAAAGAAGAAACGTAATTGTTTAAATAATAATAATAATTTATTATTATTATTATTATTATTATTATCTTCTTTTATACTTCTCCCCACTTTTCCCTCGCATGACCCCCATCCCCCTAGGTTTGCTTGACCCACACTCGAAGGGGATCCCTAGCGTGCCACTACCTCCTCTCCTACTTTGGTTCTTGACTAAATCTGCTCTCGATTTCTGGTGAAATCATATCTAGTGAGTTTATCCTCCTCTCTTCCTCCTCCTTTTCCCATATTTCTTGGTTTTTCTTTTCCCTCATGCAATTCACATTCCCTAACCAAACCCTAACTTGATTTTGGGTGTTTTCTTGGTTAATTATCAGTTATTAGGGTTTTTGGGGTTTGATTGAGGATCGTTCTAGCCTCAGTGGTCATAGGAAGTGAGCGAGCCATTGATTTTGGGTATGTTACCCTCCATTATTCATCTTTTTCCCAATTTTAATTATGGATTTTATGATATTTAGTTGCCTTTTTGTTATTTTGGGTATCTTGCGGCTCTTTAGAGATGACTTGCATGTATATAAATAGGTAAACACATACATATCTATAACCTCATTATATATATTACCTCATCAAAAGGGTAATATTTACATTGGGTGAAAGGGTACACACAAATATATATATATATATATATATATATATGTGTGTGTGTGTGAATGTGTATATGCGTGTAGCTGCAAAGTTATTTCGGGTTGTCATCCTCAAAGGAAACATGTTCTAAGGTAGGTCACCCTATGTTCAGACCTCTAAATTGAAAAATATAATTGATTATGTATTTTATTGGGTGTTTTCATTATATTATAAAGGCATTAAATTTTAGAAAATTATTGCGTTGAATACAATTTATTTTTTCATGTTTTTAGCATATTTCTTATATTTCACTATGGGTTTTTCTTATTAAAACATGTTTTACATGTTTTTTTTGAAATGTAAGGATTATTGATTGTTTAATTGGTTTTACAAATGTATTATATTGGGTGAATTATAAATGTCAAATTATGTTTGGACCTTCGACCATTTTTTCATAAAAAAGTTTGATGGCATTTTTTTCACAGTGCTTTAAAATGAATTTTCAAATGGGAAAGAATCATTTTCAAATGACGAGGATCAGTTTTTTCCCTTTAATGTTTTATTAAAAATATTTAACCTCCATGTATACACTCTATTTTAGGTGTAATTTTCATGGATGGTGTCAGGAGGTGGACTTTAGCGTGTATGGTGGATTTTCATGATAGATATTTTGTATTCATGCTTACCTCATCACCTCCAATGCATTTTTATAGCTGTAGGATCCTAGGAATCATAGTGATAGTCAAGAGATAGTTTCTATTTAGTCCTCATTAGATATACTAGATCCCTATAGAGTATCCATGTGGGATGTTCCATCGGTGAGGCTAGTTGAGAGTTGGTGGGTTGGTTATTGACTATGGATCACATCGATAGGTTGGTAGATGGATTTAGAACCGAGTACGTCTAGGTTATCTTCACATGGTATCTAGGTATATCCCATGGAAACTATTTCACATGTAATCTAATTTCACTCATTTTTTACTATTTTTATAAAATCATTTCAACTATTATGCTTATACTATAAACTCTTACTTTAGCACTTGTGATATGTTTTCACTTCTTCTCATTGAAATGACTTTGGGCTGCATGTTTCTTATTATAAAGAGGTTTTCAGGAAGTCTTTTATTATTTAGAATTTTTTTTATAAAAAATAAAGTAAAATCATTCTTTGGAATTATTAACTTATAACTTGTTTTATAAATGTAATGAAAACCTTATTTTAAATATATATATTTCAAACTAGTATGAAATGTTATTCTTTTTAAATTCAAGGCATAGGGTGTGGTGTTTTATTTGTATTTCCTTTATAGATTCTTGTTTTTCATGCCTACATTATCTTTTTCAATTTCAGGTTCTACAAGTTTTGGATCATTCTCAGAGTGAGCGTGGTTCTGTATTAGGTGGGGACACAAGAGGTCACTTGGAGGCATGTTTAGCTATTTAGTTTTATTTCTTTTATACCACCAATGTTTATTATTATTCATAATGTTTATATTTATTTATCTATTTTTCATTCGTTAAATCATTCCAAATTGAGTTATACCTGATGCTTGACACTATTTTATAACATGGGAGGATTGAGAATAACTCTTTAGCCTTGTTGTGGGCTAGCTCAGGCGACCAGTTCAAGGTTTCCTAGGGTTGGTTTGTGAAAATATAGTATCAAAGGAATTAACCCTTATTATTTTGGGATTTCTGATAGTTTGGAGATAGGATTGTTGGAATTAAAGTGGTTATTCTCGGGTATGTTCTTGATCACCATCTATTCAGAAAGATGCTTGAATTTCTAGGGTAGTCTGGGGCGGTTGTACCTCAAAATACGAGCTTGGATTTTCGATTTTTTAAGGTCCTTGGTTTTTATTTGAGTGTTTCTAGTTAGTTTTTAGGATTTTGTGGTAATTATGGGTGGTATTTAGAGGGAAAATAGTTGTTTTTCATATTCTGTAAAACCATGTACAAACCATGATAATGCCTCTAATGACTTTTTTTGTGCTCACTTGATTGGCACACAAACTACCAAACCATGCATCCAAGCCATTGGTGTGGTTTTTCATTAGAGGTATTGAGATTTTAGATCAAGTTTTGGTTGATTATATTTGTTTTTGGAATTGTTTTGAGTTTATTTTGGTATGTTTCTTTTGGATTTTAAAAAAACTTGCATTTTATTTATCAATGTTCTTTTCCAAAATGAAAACCTTGGGTTGTTTTAAACTAAAATTGGTTGTTTTGGAAATGAAACCATTTTAGAAAATATTTTTGGGGTTTTTTAAAGGTTTTGTAAGATGTGAAATTGGAAAATGAATTTTGAATTTGAATTTTTTTTCTTTGATGATAAGAGGTGGTTTCATAATTGGTTGGGGTATTTTTAAAATGGTTTGGAATGTGATATTTATTCTTTTATTTTTCCCTTGGTATTTCTATGATGTATCACATATTTTATATGGATGTATGTTTTTAGTAAATGGATGGTTATTTGTATATTTTGATGGGTTATTGATCTAGAACATATATGTATATATTTGTGAGGATTCATTAAATACCAATGGTGGGTGTTCAATTGTAAGTATTATTATGTTTTTTTAAATTGGATTTTCAAAAGGGGGTATTTTAATCTTTTAAAAAGTGATTGAGTAATTTTTTGATGTTTTTATGAGTTTTAAGAATTTAATTTTTAATTTTTTTGGTTATTTTGGGTCTTTTGGAATGATTTTAGTCATCGCATACTTAGAATAGAGAGTGGATTTTGAAATGTGATTCAGTTCTTGGGATGGTTTTATAAATGGTGGTTTTTAAAAGAGGTTTGGATTGTGTTTTGGTGGTGTTGTTGTTTAGTTTTGGTTAAATTTTTGATTTGGTTTTGTGATGTGTTGGTTTATGATCTTAGTGTTTGGTTTGAAATTTTATTTGGATGAGTTTTAGTTCAATGTTGATTTTGTTGGGCATTTTTATGTTATTTAGAATGTGCTTCCTAGAAAGGTCTAAAGGTTTTAGAGGAGTCCCTTATAGTTTTTGGTTTTTCCCAAACTCCCAGTGGAGTGGTGGGGTTGAGTTATTTTTTTACCTATTTCCCATGGTGTTTAAGGACCATTATGGTTTATAGGATGTCTAATCTCATTTGTATTAAACAGGGCCAACAAATGGTGAAGGAGTAGGTTGACTACTTAAATGATCTATTTTATTTTTCTCTAAAAATAGAGTTTAGAGATATGTTGCAAGAACCTATATTCCTATGCGGTCATCATCAATAGAAGTCTCCTTAATCAGTTCCTGCACCTCTTTCATCAAACCACCTGCTCGTCTGCTTCTAAGGTGGTCAGTTCAGACACTCTAAGATATTTTCCATAATCCTACAAAGGATTCTCGATGGCGTGGACATGGATAATTAATATAATAATTGTTTCTAGAAGACGATTCCTTATTCAGAGGTTTTCAATCTATGACTGTAGAAAATTAGATGCTTTAATACATTAGGGATCCATCCATCGGTCCTAGAGTTAAGGTTTTCACTATGTTAGGTAATTTCTGGGTGTAGGGGGATGTTGCTCTAACTTTTCATCTCCAAAGTTATAGATAAATACACTTTAATTTTTCCTATGGAATTTCTTCAATTTTGGAAGTTTTTTTGTTTTGGGGGTTTTTGTGGATTCATTCTTTTAGGATTTCTATGAGAGTTTTGGGATGATTCATTAGCTTGTACCTATTTTGGAGTTTCTTATGTCTTACGGAAATTATGAATTGCAGTTTGGTCTAGATCTCAGTTAGATTTTTCTTAGTTTGGTTCTTCTCAAGTTGGGGGTTGGTCTGTGATAGTTGGATTTTGAATAATGGGGAAAATACAGGTCTCATTTATGTATTCTCATAAGCTATTCAGGCGTGACTCAGGAAGTTAAGAGGTTATATCAGTGTTATAGGTTTTTTATGGATTTGTATGTTGTTTCATATTGAAAAATTAGTGTTCGACCAGGATTCTAAAATGGTGGGGAGACCACCCTTTATGAGTTAATGGTGGGCCTAACTCTCTAGTCCTTTTTCACTTCTTCTTGGGAATTTCAAATTCTAGTTGCCTATGTGATTATTTTATTCTGCCTTGCTCGAACTTGACCAGAGTAGTTTAGTTGGCATGGATAATGGGTCATGTGAAAAATGATCATGGAGTCACCGAGCAGAATATGGTGGGTTTCCTTAGTGATTTCTATGTTAGGGTTCATGTTGTTCCACATTTTTTTATTGTGTTTGGATGTTTGAGTCTCTTTCATTGGGTCCATTGTTGAATGGTTCAATTTCTTTTGTCTTGGTCATTTTATCATCCGATATAGGGTTGTTTCTTTAAATATTAACTATTTAGTATCTTTTGGGGATCAAAGTTTCACAATAAGGGTGAGTGTTAACTCTTTTTATTTGGGTTTTAGGAACCTCACCTCATTTAGTGGTTTTTATTCATCTAATGTCATGACCAACTGAATCTTTGGGACCTTTTGGGGGAAGAAAGTGTCATGGTGGGAAGAATTGTCACACCCCAACCATGAAATATTAATTAATTTTAATTATTTAATTATTTTTAGTCTCTCTTTTTATTTTTAGGTCATACTAGGTTTAAATTTTATAATTTTGGGTTTTTAGTATAGGTTCATGGTTGGATAATGACTAGTAGAAAATTTCCACAACCCGTGTGAGTTGTTTATTGTTTTTGTAAGTTCTGATCACATGGTCGGAATAAATTTTTCTTAATAATGAACCTTTTCTATATAGGTTTTGTAGAATCCCAAATAAGGGCACATGGTTGATGCATGGTTTAGAAAACTGTGCAATTAAATCATTCATAGTTTCCAACCCTAAAAAAACTAAAAAAAGGAAAAAATAATTGTTTAAATAATAATAATAATAATAATAATAATATGATCATCATAATCATCATAATATTCTTCTTTTATTTATATCCCCCACCCCCATGAAACCCCCTCCTCCCTGGTTTTCTAGATCCATGCCCAAAGGGGCTCCCTCATACACCACCACCTCCTCTCCTCCCTCAATTCTTGATCAAATCCACTCCCAATTTCTAGTTGTACATCCTTTGATGAGAATCACCTCTTATATCCCTCTTCATTTCTCCTTATTTCTTGGTTTCTCTTTTCTCTCTTGCAATGCGCACACCCTAACTGAAGCCTAACCAAATTTTGGGTGTTGTCTTGGTTTATTTTTAGTTCTTAGGGTTCCTGGGGTTAGATTAAGGATAGTTCTAGCCTCAGCGGTTGTAGTCAGTGAGTGGACCATCAATTTCAAGTAAGGTTCCCTCTATTATTCATATTTTCCCCAATTTTAATTAGGGATTTTATGATATTTATGTGTCTTTTTATTATTTAGGGTATCTTAAGGCTCTTTAGAGATGAATTCCATGTATAAAAATTGTTAAGTACATATATATCTATATCCTCCTTATACATATTCCCTCACGATAAGGGGAATATGTATATTAAGTCAAAGGGAGCACACACACACACACATATAAATGTGTAAATGCATATTGGTGCGAAGTGGTTTTGGGTTGTCATGCTCAAAGGCATCATGTTTTGAGGGAGGTCAACCTATGTCCGATACTTTAAATTGAAAACTATAATTTATTGTGTTTTTTATTAGGTGTTTTCATTATATTATAAATAATGTAATTTTTTGAAAAATATTGTGTTGAATAAAATTAGTTTATTCAGGTTTATCATCCTATTTCTTATGTTTCACTATGAGTTTTTTATTATTAAAATATGTTTTCCATGATAGTTTTGAAAAATAGGTTTCATGAGTGTTTGATTGATTTTATAAATGAATTATATCTGGTTAATTATAAATCTCCAAATATTTTTCTCCCTTAGACCAATTTTTCATAAAAAATTAATGACATGTTTGTTTTTTTCAAAGGGCTTCAAAATTATTTTTCAAATGGGAAAGAATCATTTTCAAATGATGAGGCATGTTTGGTACCTTTGAAAGTTTTCTTAAAAAGAAGGAACCTCTATAGATACTATCCATTCTAGGGGGAATTCTCATGGATGGTGTCAGGAGGTTGGATTTAGCATGTATTATGTCTTTTCATGGTAGATATGTTTTATTTATTCTTGATTCCTCACATCCCATGAATTTTTATAGCCATGGGATCCTAGGCATCATAGTGAGAGTTGATAGACAGTTTCTATTTAGTCCCAATTATATGGACTAGATACCCATGGAGTATAAATGTGTTTTTTTCCACTAGTGAGGATAGTTAAGAGCATACTGGTTGGTTATTGACTTTAGATCACATCGATATGCCAACAAATGGATTCTGAATTGAGTACTTATAGGGTCTATTCACTTGGTGTCTAGGTATATCCAATGATAACTATTTCACATGTAATATAATTTCCCTCATTTTTAATTATTTTATAAAATCATTTCAAAAGTTATGCTTCAACTAAAAACTCTTAATTTATCACTTGTGGTATGTTTTTCACTACTTCTCATTGAAATGTATCTTAGATGCATGTTTCTTCTTATAAAGGTGTTTTAAAAAAGTCTTTTATTATTTAGAATATTTTTTTTATAAAAAAATAAAAAATGGTTATTTTTAATTTTTAACTTGTTACTTGTTTTGGAAAGGGAATGAAAACCTTATTTTTAAATATACATATTTCAAACTAGCATGAAATAGATTTTTTTAAAGGTAAGGAACATGGTGTGGTTATTTCTTTAGAATCCCTAATAAGAATATCATTTCTCATGCCTACATAATCTTTTTCAGTTTTTTATTCTTCTAGTTTTGGATCGCTCTCAGAGTGAGCATGGTTCTGTGTTAGGTGGTGATCCACAAGGTCACTTGGAGGTATGCTTAGTCATTTAGTTTTATTACTTTTCTACCTTTAGTGTTTATTTTTATTCATGATGTTTATATTTATTTATCTATTTTTCTTGGAAGAAATAATTCCCAATTGAGTTATACCTAATTCTTGACATTAGTTATATCATGACCCCCTCCCCACAAGGTGTAACCCTCATAGGCCGGCAATGTGGGAAGGGAGATAGTGACCCCCTAAGTCCTACCTCCAGTAGGCCTCGGGTTGGTGATTAGCATTGAAGGTATATTAACCACACAAATGAGAGTAATTACACTCCAAGAGAACACATATAGAAGATAGGGATAATACATACACCAACCAAATCTAACTCATAATTCAATATAAAATAAATCCCAAGTACAAATATGAAATGTCATGCAAGAACTACTATAACTGAAATATAAAACTTCAAGTACAAAAAGAAAGTAAAAATGACAGTGACCATGAATCCCGAATAGATCTTGCAGCCCCAAGATAGTAGTAACCATCCTGATCTCCAACCTGCCCTAAGTGACCTAAAAAAGTAGTATATATATATAAGGTGAGTATAACAGTATACTCAGTAAGATCCTCCTTAGAGCCTCTCATGCAAAAGTAAAGAAAGCATGATAAAGCATAGTTAACAATAAGTGAAACTAACTCATCACCTAAATAGGTATACTATGTTCTCATCCTCATCATTGATACACTTACCAATTATCACATACAAGAGTATATAATACAATAAAGAATATCAAGGGTACCCCACTACCACTTCCCCACTAGTTTTCCTCTTATCCCCAATGTTGCACGTCCTAGGAATATCTCTCCAAAAGTCTTTCCTGTATACACCTAGGAGAAGCACCACAACATGCACCTCATGAAGAAGAACCACCACATCCATGTAACCAAAGTAACCATGTAGTTTCCGGGAGCCACCAAAGCTCATATAATGTGTATCATACATTGGGTATTGTACCTCAAGCCATTACATCCCATACACCGATTAAGGATCCTCAAGCTATCATAGTCTATACACATCACACCTATAGTAGTCCATAGGAAAATATATCCATAATATATGTGTGTGAATAAACACAAGCCATTACAACCCTCTACACACATATATGGGGAAAACTAACCGTTGTTCCTATCATCACAAGTAACTACCAAGAGAATACAATGAGGAAAAAGGGGGTAGTCAGCCATCCATCCTCCCACCAGAATGTTGGGTAAAACCCCCCCAGGGTTCAGAATCCATGGGGTGTCATTTTCCCTTACTGATAGGGTGGGGTAGCATATAGAAACACAAAAGTACATGATAGAATATATCTCAAATCCACACTATGGGAATAACTGAGTCTTAAACTCAAATAAAGATAACGTCTCTCAGACTCCTGACTGTTATTGTAAAGACTAGGTATCCTATAAGAACACAACCATTTAAAGAGCTATATTAGATTACTTTATCCCTTTTTATCAGTTTCACTTTACGTTAATTAATTCTTTAACCATTAATTAATTGATATTAATTCTTCATTACATTTCATTAGAATCACACCAAAGTTTCATGCCCTCTAGGTATAACCAAACCAAGTCCAAAACTTCTTAGAAATATTACCTCAGCATTGCATCCTAGAAATCTCCATCTCCATGGTTTAACATAATTTATTCAATCATTTATTAATAGAATTATTAATTTCTCATATTCCCAAGCATTCTAGAAAAACATTCCAAGCTACTAAAAACAAGGGGATCGATATAGTGAGTAGATAAACTATAAGTCTAATCTTAGCCACCTATAGAAAGAGTGTAAACCCATCCTCCGTCGAGAAGCTAAACATGGAAAGCACACGGCATAACCCACACGTCTTGGCCCCTTTTAGAAGGAGGGTAAAAAAGACCATCTACCTTGAGCAATGGGGAAAGTAAAGCAGATAAACAACCAAAAATACTTAGAAAGCATCCAATAATTCAAATCCAACACGTTTCATCATCTCTGGTATCCTCCCTAACACCCACATGCATAAACCATTGCATCTTACCACTCTACACATCAACTGCTACCACAACCAATGGGCCTCTATGCCCCCACATATAATAACCATCTAGGCTCACATCACAACAAAAGAAATAGGAAAAAAACATCATATCAAATGAGATCTTGGCCCTTAAATAAGGCATCAATCCTTCATACATAATGTGCAATCATGTATTCAAAACACAAGGCACTCAACCTTATAAGAAAGAGGGTAACTTAGAACCCTACCAGACATTATCTTTTATCAAACAACCGATTATTTAATCCATCTGGAATTAAATGATTTATTATTTTTAGGTTCCCACTATGGGAAACCCAAACATCAATCTATAAAAAATTAACTAAACAATTAATTGACATGCCTTTAATTCATTAACAATAAGCATCAACATTCCTCAAGCTCATCAATTAATTCAATTAAACATGCTTACTGCAGAAATAACCAGATTCATTTACACGCCTCTTTATCATTGAAAACTAATTACAATTAATCCCAAATTACGTTATTTACCAATTTACATTAATAATTAAATTCTAAACAAGGAAATCATAGATATTCCACTATCTATAAAAATAATATTCAATAACATACAATCGATACCAATTTATTTATCCAGTTTAAATATTTATTATGAAAATTCCATTGTGATCCAGTGGGATAAAACATGATAAATATAGAGTTTCATGTAATAGAATAGAGAATCCCTGAATCCACTACCTCAAAAGCTTCTTGAAATTATTTAAATGAGAACTATCCATACAATGGATCCTGATATCCTCCCCCACGACAACTACATCCACCCGAGGATACTATGACACGACCACACCAATCAACACCAAAGAAAAATCCATTAGAATCATGGAGATCACATGAAATAACATGGAAATGAGAAATTGGAGAATAAGGATAGAAGAAAACACAATAATAGAGGTAGATTATACCTTCTATCAATGACGGATCGACACTTGCTGTTTGCACCAAAACAGGGGGTGCATATGCAGTAGGAAAAAACATCAAGGGGAAATGATCCAAGAATTAAGGTTCGATCACAACACTCTTATGGGAAAAAGGAAAGGTTTTAGAATCTAAAACCAGGTAATAATAAGGTAGAACAAGGGAGGAAGATATCTTGTCTCTTTAGAAGATTTAACGGAGTAGCGGTTTAAGATTCGTAGGATTTTCCATTAAAAGTGGATTACATTAATCCATGCATTTTTAACAAGTAAAGGAATCCAAAGACTTAGTAAAATTAATATAGGAGTTATGGGATTTGAATCTGACTTAAATCCCTTAAAACAAGGCCTTGAATTCATTTTTCATCAAAGAAAATGTTAAATGGGTGAAACTGTAGGAAATATGGAAAAATCTGGAAATTTGACAAAGGAAATGAAACAGTTTTGAAAACATTGTTCACATATGTATCACCAATGCCGATAGTACAAATGACACACCAATTCCAATAGTAAAAATGAATTACCAATGAAGAAAATACATTGACTCACCAATGCTGACAGTACAAATGCCTCACCAACGCCGACAATACAAATGACTCACCGATGCTGATAGTAAAAATGACTCACTAACACCGACACTAAAAATGAATCAACGATGCTGACAGTACAAAATTACTCACTGACGCTGATAGTACAAATGGCTCACCAATGCTGACTATTCAAATGACTCATCAGCACTGACAGTACAAATGACTCACCAATGCTGATAGTACAAATGACTCACCAACGCTGATAGTACAAATGAATCTCCGATGCCGAAAATACAAATAACTCACTGACGCTGATAGTAAAAATGACTCAATATGAAAAAAATACAAATGAATTACTGACACCGACAGTAAAAATGAATTACCAACACCAACAATACAAATGACTCACCAATGACAATATTCAAAAAATTAGAAACACTATTCACAGAACTGGAAATTTGGAAAAGTGTTGGGGATAAGTCACCTTGACATCCCAGAACACCTCAAACACCATATTTATGAAAAGGAATAGACCAAAGAGGCCCATTTTATTACATCAGATACCTATCAAACATTCTCGTCCTCAAGAATTCAAAACCAACCTAAATGGAAATAGAAAAGGGGTCCGAACAACCACTCATCAAGATACTTCTCAAAAGAGAGAAATCCACAAAAGAAACAAAATAAATACATTTCAAAAAAAAGAAATGTCTCCAATCACAACCAAAAATCATTACATGAAAAGAGTTAAAAATTAAAAAACTTGGTTTACTGATCACGTATCTATGAATCACATTCCCATGTACTCTCCTCCATACCACTATGTCGCCACAATACACGAACCAAGGGAATAGAATGCCCGCACAAAACCTTCTCCTTGCGGTCCTGGATCTCCCCAAGATACTCCTAAAAGGTAGAATCATCATAAACATCCAACCTTCATACATAATGAGCACTCAAGGATCCAAAGCACATGGAACTCAGCCTTATAGGTAAGAGGTTAACTTAGAACCCTGTCAGACATTATCTTTTATCAAATAGTCGGTTCTTTAATCCATTTGGAATTAAAAGATTTATTGTTTTTAAGTTCCAAATATGGGCAAACTAAACAATAAGTTGTCAAAAATTAACTAAATAGTTAATTGAAATGCCTTTAATTAATTAACAACAATCATCAACATGCCTCTAGATCATTAATTAATTTAATTAAACATACTTATTTCAACAACAACCAGATTCATTTACATGCCTATTTATCTTTGAAAAATAATTACAATTAATCCCAGTTTTTGTTTTTTACCAATTTCCATCAATAATGACATGATAAACATGGAAAGCATAGATATCACACTATCTAGTAAAAAAATAGGCAATAACATACGATTGATACCAATTTATTTATCCAGTTCAAATATTTATTATGTCAATTCCATTGTGATTCAATGGGCTAAAACATGTTAACTATATATTTGAATGTAAAGGAATAGAGAATCCATGAGTCCCCTACCTCAAAAGGTTCTTGACATTCTTTACACAAGAACGATCCATGCAACAGATCACGATCGCCTCCCCCGCAACAACTGCATACACCTGAGGATGTCACGACATGACCACACCAACCGACACCCAATAAAAACCCATTAGAAACATAGAGATCACATTCCATAACATGAAAAAGATAAATTGGAGAAGAAGTATTGACTAAAACACAATAGAATAGGTAGATCATACCTTCTAGTGATGGTGGATCAATACTTTCTGCTTGAACCAAAATAGGGGTTGCGCATGTAGCAGGAAGAAAATTCAAGGGGAAATGATCCAAGGATTAAGTTTCGATCACACCACTCCTATAGGAAGAAGGAATGGTTTGAGCATCTCACACTTAGGAACATGAAGGTAGAACAAGTGAGGAAGATATCTCATCCCTTTAAAATATTTAACGGATCATTGGTTTAAGATACATTGGATTTTCTATTAAAATAGGATCACCTTAAACCATGCGGTTTGACCAAGTAAAAGAATCTTGATCATTAGGAAAATTAATATAGGAGTTATGGGATTTGAATCAGCCTTAAATCCCTTAAAATAGGGTCTTGAATGCGTTTTTTGTCAAAGAAAATGTTAAATGGGAGAAACTATAGGAAATCTGGAAAATCTGGAAATTTGATAAAGGAAATGAAATAGTTCTAGAAACACTGTTCACATTTGTCTCACTGACACCGAAAATACAAATTACTCACCAATGCTGATAGTACAAATGTTTGACTGACACTGACAGTATAAATGGATCATCGATGCTGACAGTAAAAATGACTCACCGACACCAATAGTAGAAATGAATCACCAACACTGATAGTAGAAATGACTAACCAATACTGAAAGAACAAATGACTCATCGATGATGACAATACAAATGAATCATCAACACCAATAGTAAAAATTACTCACTGACACCGACAGTAAAAATGACTCACCGATGCCGAAAATACAAATGACTCACCAATGCTAACAGTAAAAAATGACTCACTGACGCCAATATTACAAATGACTCACTGATGCTGATAATGCAAATTACTCACCGACACTGACAATACAAATGAATCACCGACGATAACGATACAAATGACTCTTGGATGCTGACAATACAAATAACTCACCGATGCCGACTGTACAAATGACTCATGATGCCGACAGTAAAAATGACTCACCGATGCAAACAATAAAAATGACTCACCGACACTGATAGTACAAATGAATCACCGATGCCGACAATACAAATGACTCACCAATGATAATATTAACAAAATTGAAAACACAATTCATAGAACTGGAAATTTGGAGAAGTGTTGAAGATAAGTCACCTTGACCTCCCAGAACACCTCAGACAATAGATTTCAGCAAATGAATGGACTATAGAGATTTGTTACATTACAAGTTACCATCCCAAAATTATTCGGAATGCCACTTGGGCCTTGTTGCAGTCTAGAATGAGTGACTATTTCAAGGTTACCCTGGGATAGTTCGTGACAATGCCATCAAAGATGGAAAATTTTGAACATTGGCCTAGACCATCCATGGTAACTAAGATCCAAAGTTTTCTTGATTTGGTTGAATATTATTAATAAATTTATGGGTAATTTAGAATGAATCTATAATCGACTCACCAATTTAACTTAAAAGGAACCCAAGTTCTACTAGATGGATAAATGTGAGGAAAATTTCAAGGAAATGAAGAAAATATTAGTCAGAGTGCCTATGCATATATTACCCTATAGTAGAGAAAGGTTTGTAATCTATAATGATGAAAACAAGAAGGGATTGGTATCCATTATCATTTAAACTAACATAAATATAGGTTAAACTTCATGAAAATTTAAGTTTCATGAGAAAAATTACCCAACTCATGATTTAGAGTTAACTTTAGTAATTTATCCATTAAAGATATGGAGGAATAATATTTATGGATAAAAGTGTGGTATATTTTATGATTAAAAAAGTTTATGTATATATTCACATATAAGGAGTTGAACATGTTCTAGAGGAGATGGTTAGATTTTATTAAAGATTATTACTTCTCAATACATTACCACCCTTGGTAGGAAAATAAGGTGGTAGATGCTTTTAGTTGAAAGGTACATGATAGCTTGTCTAATATGAGAATAAAAAAAGATCCAATATTTTTGTATTTTTAAATGATGGATCTATAAATCTTGATGGAAGGGTAGAAATATTAATTTTCTCAAATGTGTTTTCAACCATACATCCAAGTGAATATTAAAGAGGCACATGATGATGATGTAGAGCTATAGAATAAGTTAGAAATGTTCCTAAGTTTTACCTTGATTGTGATCGAATAATAAGGTTCATAAACTATTTTTTTATCCCCTTAATACCAGTTTTGAAAACATATTTTTTAGATAAATATAATAGTTATTAATTCTCTATTAACCATGGAAGTATGAAGATGTATAGATATTTAAAGGATTATTTACAGTGGGATGAAATAAAGAGATATATTATAGATTTTGTATCTTGGTTCTTGGTATTTCATCAATTTAATGCTAGGAAAAATGTATTAGGGGATGTTACAACCATTACCCATACCATAATGGAAATTGGTAAACATCACCATGGATTTTATCATCAAATTTCCCAAAAATTCTAAAGGGAACAATGTTATACAGGTTGTAGTCAGTATCCTTACAAAGTCAACACACATCATCACTATCAGAGAAGATTCATCATTTGATCATCTTGAAAATATATGCATTAAGGAATTGGTAAGGTTGTGATAAGACCAAAAGGGTGTTGTCAATTCCCTACGAGTCTATGTAAGAAACAAATTTATAAAACTCTAACTATCCCACTCAATTAATTAAAATTTATTTTTAGGAATGTTTGAGGTCAATCCATAGAGATCAAATATTAGTTTGATTAGGTTTTCAAATTATTTATTTTTATTAGATTGTATAAATTGGTGAAAAAGACTGATTTTATTAATTTTATGAAAGAAAAGAATAAAAAAGTAGCAAATTGATTGGTTTTGTAGACAAATTTTGAAAGTGACCCAAGGTTTTGTAATTTTAGGGTTCGGGTGAAATTGTATTTAAGAAATTATTTTGATTAATTCATGATTGGTGTTGGAGCTGAGATGAGGAATGTGCAATGGTCATGGTATCTCCTTTCTAATGTGGAGATACCCTATTTCCCTTTGTTTAGTAATTTAGGGTTCTACCGAATCAAGTTTGTCTCAATACCATAGTTGAACCTGATTTCCTTTAAACTTGAATATGGTCATTCCTTTTTTAGATTTTTTAGTTTCACAATTTTAATGTTCCTTTTTGATTCAACTATAAATGGTCATGATAGAAGAAAAAGAAAGGGATTGTTAGATGAATATGAATTGAAACAAACCCAATACATGAATAAATGAGATGAAATAAATCCAACGTACCTCACCCATTATATTTACATAACCCTAGGATATGGAGGGTTTACCCCCTCATCCTAGTTATTTTAGAATAATAGGTAAGTATAAAAATAAATCATAAATAAAACTAAGAAATAACTCAAGGAGGGAATAATGTCTCGCTCTAAGCATTGGTCTCCAACCGATCTTAGTCTGAATTTACCCAGTATTAATAGCCTAGACCTCCTTTTATAGGGTCCATATGGGATCTAAAATTAATTAATTACACAATGTAATGGTTAAACTGTGGTCTAGGGTGAGTCCCATGTTAAATATTAGATGAAAAATGAATATTTGGTGAATTTAGGTGAAAAATTTCTATTTGAGAAATTAAAAAATGTGTAACTAGGCCACACAACGTGTAAATTTACAAGATGTTTTTATTTTCTTCATAGCATGTCCTTATTTTCACTACATGTACTGGTAGACATCATGTAATAATTACACGATGTGTAATTCAATTTTTCTACTTTGGAAGCTTGGTTTTGCCTCAGCTATTTAGTTTTATGCCCCAGAAGTGCTCCATGATCATCCTTAAAAACTCTGGTGTCACCCCACTTCACTTCTCTCATGGTGCAATGTGTCTTTTAGCTCCATTATTCACCCCTTTTCATTCCTTTTTCATAAATTCATCATTTGTTTCCAAAAATCATAAAACAAGTCAATATGTTCCAAAATCGTCAAGATTCATCATTTAATTATATAAATTAATACATTAAAACACTCTAAAATGTATGCATGAAACACACTTATCAAATACCCCCACACTTGAATTCATACTTGTCCTCAAAGGTGGAATTTCAACATGCTACAAAGGATGTTCACCTTACCATTCTTCAAATTCAATTTCTATAAAAACAATTGATCAAATGGAAAATTAAATGTTCGAACATCACACCAAGAATATTTATCAATGTATTGTTTTGAAATGAATACAAAAAAACCATGTATTTTACTTTTGATCCTTTAAAAAAGTCAATCCTTTTCATTCATCCATTTTTTTTTCAATTCATTATTATTATGCATGCCATTTTCAATTTACCTCACTTTGAATTTTTTCACTCATTAGTAGGGTATAAATGAATAGAGTGATAAACATACCTCAAGTACATGTAACTTACCATGGGCTTGCAATGAATCTAACATCTCCACTGTGTAAAGATAGAAATCACAATTAATCATGGCGGATTCACCATTTAGGATCAAATGACTCTGAGGCTTAGGGAAGGTAGGTAAATGATTAACATAATGCAAGGATCAAAAAGGGAGGTTCAACTTTAAATTACTTTTCAAGATAAAAAAAGATCCATGAAGGTCTCATTTTCCCCCAGTATCTCGGAACAGGATCATAGAGATGAAATAAAATAAATAAAACATGCTCTTTTATTAAATATTTTTTTCTTTTTTTAATATTTGTGTTAGGGAACATTCTCAAATCCACCACCCAACCCTAAACGATTTCTTCATGACAATATTTTTAATTGTTATAAAAATAACATTGGTCAAGTAAATAGTGATTTTTAAATTTCCCTAGAAACAAACTGATTTTTTTCTTTTTTAAGAGGGTGTGTAATAAATAAAATGAATTTTAATTCCCCAAATATCATGAAATTTCCCCAACATTTGTTCATTATAAAATTTCCATTCCTTACACTAGTCATCATTTCCCTTACACTTATATTTGATAATCTTGAAAAATATTTAGAGTAATTTAGGAATGGAAAAAAATTGTCTTGTAACATGGATAATTTCATAACAGGGCCATTCATAGATTCTACGAGATTAAAAAGGATTAATTTAAGGTGGGTCTTAGGATAAGGAATAAAAAAAATAATGCCTAAATCATTTTAAAAGTGGTTTATTTTAGTCATAGATTTGATAAATTTCAAAGAAATTTATAGAAGAAAACATGCTCGGGTTTCTCAAGAAATATACTAAAGAAAGAAATAGAAATATTAGGCTCAGATAATGTCTCAGGAATGATAAGAATGGTTGGGAAAATTACTCATGGAAATGCATATGAATAATAAAATCAATGAATGCAAGATTCAAAAATTCAAAGAATGAACAAATATCATAAAAATTTCATTTACGATAGTCAACATGTTCCCCTAAATCATGATTTGTCAAATCCTAATCCACATTCTTATATCTACTAATTAATTTCCTCATTTTTATCATTAAAATTTATTTTTAAGATATTTAAACTCAAGGAAGGATAATTATCTTAAGAAGTTTATGTCTCCTGGTTCTGTTGATTAAAGAAAGAATCAAGTGAGGTCATGAAATTGGAAGTTAAAAATTCTAAATAAATGTGGAGAATAAAGTAGTTTTTTTAATTTTAAACTCTTACACCCCTTGAAATTATTTATTCAATCATGGTTGTGCAGGTTCTGTTTTCTCTAGAATCATGACATGTAAATTCCCTTCATGAAGTGTAATTTTTCTAAATCTTCTTATTTTTATTCCTACTCATTGCTGCTAGCTTATGTTTTGATGGTTTAGTAAATTAAAAATAAACAAGAGAAAGAACATTCCATTATCAATGAATTTTGAAATATTTATAGGAAGAAAATACAAACCTCTAAAAATAGAAAAAAAAACTCGAGTTGCCTCATGGAAGAGATTTTGTTTATCATCATTGGGTTGACCCTATCTCATTCAACTTCAACTCATGTGATGGATGATTTTAAATTTTATACCTAATTGGGGTCCATAAATGGTCTCAGATTTTTCTTATCAACATTGGTCGACCCCTGCCCTTCTTCTCTGAATAACTTAATTCCCCCCAATGGTGGTACTCGCTCAATCTCTATTATACTAACCCACCATTTTTTCATCAATCCTGATGAACTGAATATAAGTTCATGTATCATCCATACCTATTGTACTTTCTCAAATTTAGTGGATTCGGTCTCACCTATGGTGTCATTGGTCTTGTTCTTAAGATTCTATTTCTTATTCAATCGAGAAACCTCTTGAATAACAACATCTAACTCATTTACCTATTTAATCTCAATGACATACTCAGATTTGGGTGTATTTTCTTATCCAAACTCATTATCCTCTTACACATCACATTTCTTAGTTTCCCGCTAGATTTTTAAACTTACTTTATCACTAATAACTCTCAAATAGATTTCCCCACTTTGAACATCAATTAGTGCATGCCTTGTGGCAAAAAATGGTCTTTCTAGATTGGGTATATTTATATCCTCTTACATGTAAAACACTAGGAAGTCAATGAGGAAGATGAAATTTTCACATTTAATTAGGATATCTTTGATGAATCCTCTTGGGAATTTCACTATTGAGTCTGATAATTAAAGAAGTACTCTTATAGGATTTATTCAATCCAGTCCCAAACTCTTGAATGTAATGTATAACATGATATTGACACTTTCACCTAAGTCACACCAAGTTTTTCCACATTTTTTTGCTCTGATAAATATTGTAATTGAAAAGATACCTCTTTACTTCTTATGTAGGTCATTAGGTACCACCACTAAACACTCCCATGTGAGTGGAATGGTTGCAATATCTTCTATCATCTTATTTTTTTGTTATTATATCTTTCATGAATTTATCATATATTGGCATGTTCTCAAAATCCTATGCGAAAGGTATATTAAAATGAAAATTTTTAAACTGTTCAAAAAATTTACCTTTTTTCATGGTGTTCTTCACTTGATTCATTCATTCTAGAAATGTCATTCTTCGATTGTACTATGGTGTTTCTTATTCTTCTTATTTATCTACTTATTCCTTTTTACTTTTTACTTTATCTTCTCTCTATTACACTGGCTGTCATCCTAAAAATTATATACCACTTCCTTTTGTTTTCTTCCAACTTCTATGTTTTATAACTTTTAAATGTTCACATGGGTGTACTTCAGGGAATCCTAGAAGTGTTCCTCTGGGTATTTCACTAAGGTGATCAATAATTTTCCCAACTTACAGCTCCAAATTCCTTAACACTATATTTTGGTTAGATTCCTCTTATATTATTTCTTTGAATATAGCCTCAAATGTAGTCATGAATATTTCAAGTGTATCTTCCAATGTATGGATCTAAATCATTAGTGTGGGCCCTTGATGATGTCTTATCTATTTTATTGGGTGTTATAGTTAAACATTAATGATTTAAATCTGAGAATCAAATCACAAAATATCCAATGTAAAAATAGAAATTAAAATAAACCAATAAAATTAAAATTAAAATTAAAATAAAAAAACTAAAAAGCAACCATACTTGGAAATAATACTAGTTTGATAATCCAAAAGGGTATCATTAATTCCCTATGGGTATATGCAATTTTTTTATAAAACTCAAAGTATCCTACTCAATTAATTGAAATGTAGTATTAGAAAAGTTCTAGGTCAATCCATAGATATGTCATATTAGTTTGATTAATTTTTAAAAGGATTTATTTTTATTATATTGGAAATATTTGTGACAGAAGATCGGTTTGATTAATTTTATAAAAACGAAGAATGAAAATGAAAGCAGCACATTGATTGGTTTTGTAGAAAAATTTTGATAGCATAGTAGGGTTTTGTAATTTTAGAGTTTGGGTGAAATTAGATTTATGAATTTTTTTTGATTAATTAATGATTGGTGTCGTAGTTAAGACAAGGAAGATCCAATGGTCATGGAATCTCCTCTTTAATGTGGAAATACCCTATTTCCCATGGTCCGGTAATTTTGGGTGTTGTTGAATCAAGTTTGTCTCGATACCATATTTAAACCTAATTTCCCATAAAGTTGATAATGGTCATGATTTATTTAGGGTTTTTAGTTGCACAAGTTTAATGTTCCTTTCTTATTTAACTATGCAGGGTCATGATAGAAGAAAAATAAAGGAATTGGAAGATTAATATGAATTAAAACAAACCCAATACATCAATAAATGAGAAAAAATAAATCCAATTCACCTTACCCATTCTATTTACATCAACCTAGGACATGGAGGGTTTACGCCCTCATCCTAGTGATGAGATAATAATAGGTAATAATAAAAATAAATCACAAATAAAACTAATAAAGAACTTGGGAAGGGAGTAATATCTCATTCCAAGCATTGGTCTTCAGTGGATCTGGATCTGAATTGACCAAAAAAAAACAACCTACCCTTACTTTTATAGGATCCATATAGGATTTTTAATTAATGAATTCCATAATGGAATGGTCCAATAGTGTTCTGGGGTGAGTAACACGTAAATTATTTAGTCAAAATATGAAGATTTGTTTAATTTTGGGAAAAAAATACCTTCTAGGAAATTAAACCATGTGTAGCTGGGTTACACTACTAGTAAATTTCCAGGATGTTTTTATTTTCTTCACAAAATTTTCTTATTTTCACCACATGCACCAGTACATGTCATGTAATAATTACATGGTGTGTAATTCCATTTTTATGCTATGAAAGCCTCATTTTTCCTCGATTCTTTAGTTTTATGCTTTAGAAGTGGTCTATGATCATCCTTAAAAATCTGGTGTCATGCCACTTTGCTTCACTCATGGAGAAATGAATATTTTAGATCCATTATTCACTCATTTTCATTCCTTTTTCATTAATTCATAATTTCCTATAAAAAATCATAAAACATGTCAAAATGTTCCGAAATTGGAAATATTAATCCTTTAAATACATAAATTAATACATTAAAACACTCTAAAATGTATGCATGAAATAAAATTATCTAGTTTCATGGAGTACCACATTCCATTGTATCTGATTGGGATCCAAAGTTTACCTCAAAGTTCTAGAAATGTCTTTAGAAAGATATTGATATAAATTACAGTTTTAACACTGCATGTCATCCTCTGAATGATGGTAATTTTGAGAGAACAATTCAAACCTTAAAGTATATTATGATATCTTTTTCTATAAATTTCAAAGGTGGTTGGTATCAAAACCTTACTCTAGTTGAGTTTTCTTACAAAATTTGATTTCACTTGAGTATTCAGATTACCTATTATAAATCCTTGTATAAAAAGAATTATAGATTTCCAATGTGATAGGATAAATTTAGATAAAGAAAGATATTGAGACTATATCTAGAGGAAGAAAGGGTAGATAAGGTTAGAGCCATTCAGTAACACATAAGGAAGGCACAAAGTTGACAGAAAATTTATGACGATAATCATCCACGCGATCTAGGATTTGAAGTTGGTGAGAAGGTGTTCTATGAATTTATCCATGGAATAAGTTTATGAGATTTAGAAATGAGGGAAAATAAGACTTATTTATATTGGTACCTTTGAAATTCTTAATCATAATGGGACTATATCTTATAATTTGGTGGTTCCATCAAATCTCTCTTCGGTTCATGATTTGATTCGTGTATCTCTCCTGAGGAAGTACATGTCAAATCCATCATATATACTAAAATTAAAGGTATTAACACTAGATCATGATATTTATTATAAGGAACAACCAATGAAGATTTTTTATCATACATAGAAAGTTCTACGAAACAAGACGTCTCACTTGGTCAAATTTTTGTAGTGAAACCACTATCTTGAGGAAGCTATATGGGAACTTGAGGATATAATTAAGAAGAAGTATCCCCCGTTGTTTATACCAAAGTGATAGAATTTTGAGGGAGAAATTAATATTAATGTGGGTAGAATGTAACACCCTGATATTTTATAAAATATTATTTTTTTCAAATAAATTTTATTTATTTGTTAGCTTATGTTACATGCAACACCGAGTTTCAATGAACCACGATATACTATTATTTAAAAATTATTATTATAACCCAGCCATTAAACTTGTAAGAATGAATATGAATAACCATATTTTTAAAACTAATTATGAATGTTTTAGATAAATAGAATATATTTATAAAAAATTATTAATTTTTAGTAATGTCTTTATATGCTTCAAAAATACCTTTTTATCAAAAAATGTTTTTTATTGCTTTTAATATACAAATAATAAGATTAATATTTAATATTATTATAAAATTTAATTTAAAAAATTACCTTTATTATTTAAATTAATATTTCAAAAAAAATTAGGGTGAATTTTTTAGAATTTTCTGAAAAGATTAATTTTTCAGTGAATAGTGAAAAATAATGTTTTATATTAACAATTGCCTTTTCATTTAAACCATTTACAAAGTTAAATCCTATTTATTTTTTAAAAATTAAAATTAGTTCAATTATTTTATTATTTATTTAGTTTAGGTCAATTTAATCAAATTTATGTTGATTTTTTATATTAAAACTTTCTGTACTTATAAAAAGTTTTTCTTCAGAAAACTGTTTTTTCATCACATATGCGGGTTTAATTTTAAAACAAAATTTTCCAATTATATGAATTAAACTTATAAAAATGGATATAATTTTTTAATAATAATAATAATTAATATTATATAGTAAGTAAAACTTAATTTCTTTTAAAAATTATAGTAAAAATAGTAAAAATTAATTACCGTAGTTAAGGTTAAAACGGGTTTATCGGGGGGTTAAACTAAAAATATATGGGTTAAAACGTCATAAAAACTTCTCAAGTTAATATTTTTTGGAAATATTTAGACCTTATCTCATCTAATGTTCATTAATGATTCATTTTTGAGCCTTTTGTAATGATTAAAATGTGGGCGCATCTTTTTCTTTTCCAAAATTTCAAGTGTGTCCTCTCCCCCACTTATAAAAGGGAATATTTTATACTCTTCTGTTTAGACTTAAAAACAATTTGTTTTAGAAATTAACTAACCAAATAATTTCCTTAATTATGTACCCACATCATATATCCCTTATTTTTATTAGTATACCTTCTAATATTTATTTTTGGTTCTAACCTAAGGAGACCGTTTGAAGAAGAGATATCCTTCTTAATTGAGAATTTTTATTTTATTTATTATTCTACCAATATAAAATATTATTAAAACATGATAATATAATAAAAATATTGTATTAAATATAATAATATATTATATTTTAATTTAATAACCTATATCAATCTCCACTTCCATCAAATGGGAAACGAAACCGTCGATTGTGTGTAAGGAAGACTACTGCCTCACAAACCAATGTAATTAGTTTTTCATCAACACCTTTCAAAGATAGATATAATTATATATTTAAATTATATATTTTATATTTATCACCAAAAAATAATTTTTAATTTATAATATCACATCTAATTTCTTACCTTTTAACCTTTTAGAAAATGATAACATCACTTGTGCGTACATGTGGACTACCGCCTCTACAAAGCGATGTGATACGTCTTTCATTTTATTTTGAAATATAATGTAATAATGAAATATTTAGTGAATATATATGATATATATGGAATAAAAATTATTCATTAAATTTTATATATTATTTAACTTTCTTTCATTTCATATGTTATGGAAATGGAAACAATGTTCATGCGTACGTAAGGTCTACCATCTCCATGAAATGTGTAATTCATTTTTGATATCTAACTTTTATGGATTACTCTAAATAAATATATAATGAGTATATATGATATTTATATAATTATTATAGTTCCAAATATTATTTAATCAAGATCAAATTAAATGGACTGAAAATAAAAAACCAGAACTTAGATGAAAAATGAAGCAATTATTACCCAAAACATGATTTCAACATGGAATTTTTAATAAAAGGGTAATAAAAGTTCATAAGTAAATCATATATGGTATGATAAATGTTATTATTATTCTTTAATATATGTACAATAAAACTATATTTATTATATAGGAGTTCTGAATGTTTATAAAGTTTGTTGAGACTTAAAGCAAGGGGATTTTCGTCTCACTTTTATTTCCATGGGACACCTACAATATTCACCACTTGTTTCTTTTGTGTAGTGTATATTCTTCCCATAAATGTATTTTTTTATTATTATTATGAAAATTATGATTATTTATATATCCTTATAATTTTATTTCATTTATGGGGCTTATGATTCAAACACCACCAAAGTAGAAAAGGTTTTATGTTACAATCTCATTGTTTATCAAGATTGTTGATGATTATGCTTACAAAGATGAAATATTATGATCTATCTCTAAATATAATCATGAATTTTATTATACTCTATTTTTTTCATAAAAATTATTTTCTCCATTAATTTTCCCATATTTATGTACTCAAGGATCCGAAATAACATTTTAAGGAAAACTGATTTTATTTCTATCTCCGGTCAAAAATATTTTTTCTTCCATATCCATGTTTTCTAAAAATGTTTTAAATAAGGTTTTTAATATTATCCAAATATTTTTTAAATTCATTTTTACCCATGTTTCAAATTTTAAAAAATGGTTTAAAAGTAATCTTGTTTTCATTTTCTTAGTGAGGTAATTTTTGAATTTTGACAGGAAATGTGAAAGGGATCTTTGTTTTAATGTTTACAAAATGAATCATATGTTCCACCATCATGACTAATCAATGTTTTAAATATTGGTTGATAAGTTTCAAATATTATTTTAAATATTCCTTGATAATGTTTAAATATTATTTTCAAATAAAAGTATGTTCACAATGTTTTGTGATCTTTTAATTTTTAAATGGTGATTATCATTTTGAAAAGGTTATTTTCTTCAAGAAATGTCCCAGGTGATCTTTAAAAATTATTTTCCATATATGATGATATCATTTTTTGATAGTTAATATTTAATAGGTATATTATACAAGGATACCATCATTATTATTTCCCTAGATGGTATATGTTTATAATGAAAATATTTTTATGAAACCCATTCCTTTTTCCATGGGTTATTCTATGATGAAATGATGAAATTTTTATGAAACCTATATTTTTTCCATGGGTTATGATATGATGAAATTTTTATAAAACCCATTTATTTTCATGAGTTCTGATATTATGAATGTTTTTCTATCTTATAGAACACATATGTATGGTTTTCATTATGTGATAGTGGTTACGTTATAACCAAGGATGGTGGTTATGTTATCACCATGGATGATGGATACATTATAAACAAGTATTATGGTCATGTTATAAAAAAATAAAGGTGGAAACTATATCTACTTATAATTAATTAGGTAATGATTGATATTTCATGAGATAATTAGGACTAGAATGAGGAGTGAACCCAGTTTAGTAAGGGACCTTATCCACTATGATAGTCTTCAAAGTGAAACTAACTACTATGATGGTTTGGGGAGTGAACCTAATTCACTAGGATATCCTTAGAAATGATCCTTCACTAATAAGTAAATGATTTTCTTATGATTGTGTGTATGAAAAAAATCTATGTCTTGTGCCAATTTTATGTTCTTATGTATCATGTTTTTTGATTCCTTTGTGATTCATGTCTTATGAACTACCAAGATTTATTCCATGACTTAAGATTATGATCTTTGATATAAAGGGTATGGTTTTAAAATTGTAATATCATGTTATCATACCCTCATACTCATTTTATTCTTATTTTATCATTAATATATCCCTTATTTAACCTTACCGAGCATCTGAGATTTTCCATTTCTTATGTATTCTTTTCCAAAGTTATGAAGAAAGGTTTTAAGTAGGGTATTTCTATGAAGAGTACTTAATGGGAAGATCTTTGTGGGATATGTTTAATATATTTCATTAAATAATAATATTATGTATCTAGTATCCAAAGACACAAAACCTTTATGTTCCTTGGGAATGTATTTGTGAAATATAATGAATATTATTCTAAAATGATGTAATATTTATGTATAAAAATCCTGGGTATGAATAGATACATTGAATGCTTGGAAATATTGAGATTTAATACCCCTAATTAGTTGTGTACATATCTCATATCATCCTCACTACCTAAGATTTTATCTATTTTCATTATTAATTATAATGTGAGTAATAGTTAGAATACTATTTTGAAACTCCTTACCTTGATTTTATAAGTAAAAAAATACATGGGTTATAAAGAACCCATTATTCTTATGGTGAGTAAAAGGACGAACAAGGTAAGGGTATCTAATAATCACTCTAAGGCCCCTGAGAACCATCCTTCCAAGAAAATGAATATTCAATGAGAGTCAAAGGAAAAAGGCACAATATGTTTTTCATGTGGAAAGTTAGGCCACTAGAAGAATAACTGCACCCAGTTTAAGAAGTATGGGGGAGCTCAAGGTATGTTCTTTATTGAGTGAAATCCTTATATATCTACACATTGTGTATTATATAAAACTTATGGTTCCCACATATATATCCAAATATAGTAACCAATCAAATTCATGAAGATTTATATAGGAGAGGTGGATCCTTGAGCTACCAAAGGAGTATGAATTTATGATTGTCCATAAGAGACTAAAACTTTCCATTTCCAGTATGGATTATATTGGTTTTAAAATATTGTCATTATATACCATTTTCTACCAAAAAATAATCTCAATATTCATCCTAGATACATATGGTTTTATTTTCAATATTTGAAACGAGAGTATTTTTACAAAGACATCATATGTTATGTTATGAAACATTTAAATAATGGGTTTTATGTATTAAATTATGAAAACAAATTATTTGAAATTTATAGTTAATCAAATTCACATGAATCATTTCACACTCATTTATGGCATAACCACTTTAGTCATGTAAATGATAATCATTTGAAAAATTTCTATCAAGATAATTATATAAATTATTTTGAACTAAATACACCTGATAGATGTCTCGTTTGTTTGTAAGGAAAAAAGACCAAACCACCTTGTAGGGGATAGGTTCAATGGGATAAAATCATTTAGAATTGGTTCACAATGATTTGTGAATACCTTTTCTAGTATAATATACAGGTGGATATTCTAACTTCATAACTTTTACCGATGAATTGGGTATATATATTTATTTCTAATTGATGAGGTATAAGCCCAAATCCTTTGATAAATTCAAAGAATTCAAGAATGAAATAGAGAATAAAATTTAAAAGAAGATAAATAATTTTTGACTTGATTAAGATAGTGAGTATCTTAACCTATAGTTTATCAGATTTTTGTGAGAGTATAAGATTCTATCTTAACTCACCCACCTTATACACCATAGTGAAATTGTGTCAGGGAAAGGAGGAACCATGCCTTACTAAACATGTTATGGTTGATGACTGGTCAAGAAAATATTTCATTGTTATTTTGGGGATATGTATTATAAATTGTAGAGTAAAAAATAATGTACCAAATAAAGAGGAAAATGGTATTTCCTTCTAGTTATAGAGTGTAAATAGACCTTTTTTTGTTACATAATCATATATGGGGTTGTGAGGAAAATATTAAGGCAAAATATAGAGATAAATAATAAACTTAGAGTGTGAATTATACCTTTATAGGATATCCAAAGGAAAATAGGGGATATTATCTATATGACCCTCATATAATAACAAAATAGTGTCTAAACAGACCATTTTCCTCGGGAGAGAGAACATCCTCCATAAGGATATTGGGTAAAAGATCGACTTCGATGAAGTTAATGCTCAAGATACACAATATTTGGTATAAAAACACATTTCACAGGTCCCCATGGAATATGATGCAATGTCCCAACCCGGATCACCATTGAGAAGGTGGTCGGACCGATCTCCACATGACCTCAAGCGTGCCTCCCCATATGCCAGAGGCTGCTGAATAGTATCTAGGGTGTAAGGATAGTTAGTGGGGAGACTATACCCTCTTATCAGAGTTGTGCAATGGTATAACAGAGTAAATAATAATCAATATTGGAAGCATTAATGCATAAATAACAAAGAAGTGGAAGACATATCCATATAAATGAACAAAAGTGGCCAACACCAATTTATACAATAAATGAATGCATGACATGGTATTGATACATTATATAAGGAAGTAAATAGTACAACATGATTTTCAATATAGTGCAATGTAGGAATCAAGTAAAGAAAAGAAAAAAATTCCAAAGGTGATCTCCACGAGCATCCCGAGCTCCAGCTCGATCATTTGCTCCTACTTGAGGTACAAGCAAACAACAACAAATAAGGTCCAAGGCCCTACGGACAAGAGAGGTCTACTCGGGTACCCTAGTGCAATGGCAGTCGGAGTAGGGTATGATATATAAATCTTAATATTCTGACACCACCAGTGTCTAACCCAATCCCGACAGTATAATATAAATTAAACAGGGTACAAGAATTCATAAATAAATTAAGCAGTATAATGTAACTAAATACCCAAGTAAGTTTTATACCTTCTCCTTTGTAACAACCAAGGTAACGTAGACTCACGGAAAGCTAACTTAGTAGTATATGAGTCTAGATAAGGGGTAAGAGTGTAATACAAGGAGCTTAATCCAAGGCATTCAACAATAAGGCACCTACCGAGTCCAAGGAGTGCATCCAATGTAAAATGGGGATAAGAAAGGACTGGGTCCAAGGAGTGTATCCAAGGCACCTACTTTCCATAGTTGGATCCAAGGAGTGTATCCAAGGCATCCTATAGTACTACATGGGGGACCCAACGGAAGTATACCATGCATCCAAAGATAAGACAAGGAATGAGTTCTAGGCAGAACTAAACCTTAACAACCCATCCTTGAATTCAGAATGGGGTAAACGAGTGCTCATGGTATTCTTCAATTAGAAAACATGAAAATCTTGAGTATAACCATTCATATTTATTAAAGAGGTCATCTAATGATTCATCTGGTTCAAGTATTTCCTTCCATTAGTGTGGATAGGTCAAGTAGGGTTGAAACCATTATTTATTAGTTCAAGACTTTCCTTACATTAGTGTGGAAAGGTTAAGTAGCATTGAAACCATTTATTTATTGGTTCAAGCCTTGCCTTACATTAGTGTGAAAAAGTAAAGAAGCATTAAAACCATTTAGTAAAAACCATTAAGGCATTTTCAAAGGTCAAGGTCCACACCGCTACCTTCCCATAACATGGTAAGGGTTTCCACGGACGTGGAACCAATCCTTGTCTCATGAACCCAGGTCCATCCATGGAATTACATAATGGGAATCCCAGTATCACCCATGTTATGAGAATGAAATCCCATTGAGTCCATCATGGAATTCCTACTTGGGAACCCACATGTCACCCAAGGTGTTATTAGTATTCAAAACATTTGGAAACAATTTGGTAACTTATTTTGAGGGTCAATCATTTAGAATTAAACATTAATTTGAATCAACTCATTCCATTTCCCAAAATACATAAATTTCATTTAAAGGGATCCAAGTATCCATACAAAGGGAAATTAACTACACGGGTAATTCCAATCCAAAACTGGACCAAACACTTAGACGGTGCTTCGGTCCTTTGGTAATTTTAAAAAGGGAAACTCAGAGTTTCTAATGTTTTTAAGGTCATGTCCTAATCATGCCATATTTCAACACAACATCAAGGAATAATAATTATAAATAAAAAAAGTCAAGAAAGAAAGGTCTAACCACTGATTTTTAGATTGAAGGTAGCACAACTCCGTTGGAGGGGTTTTATTATAAAAACATGATATTATTAATCAAAAAACCATTTAATAAATTTAACATTCAAATCATGAACATGATAAAATTCACATTTCACAAGAATTGGACATAATAATTTATTGAATTAATTTATTTATAACAAAAGCGCATTAAGAAACTTAATGGATGTATTTATAAAGATTGAGGAGTTGAAATGGGACCCTAACTCAAGGTGAAACTAAGCCGTCCACTTGGCTATTGGAGATTTCTAACTAAAAGTTTTTGCTCCTCTCCCACTGTGCATACACTCATCCACATACATGAGGGGATATATAAAGATCTTAATTCAAGAGGTGTGAAACAAAGTATAAGGTATAAACCTTACGTCAAAACATTTTTGGCAGACCAAAACCACCTGAACTGCCTCGCCTTTAGCATCAGTTGTCATAACACGCATCCATGAGTCCTAAGAGACCATTTTCACCAACCTAGAAAAAAGGAAAACCGAAAATTAGATCACCCCCAAATCCCTAGGGTTCTTCCAAAAAATTTGGGTCAAAGAAGAGGCCAAAATCGGCCAAGAAAACGAAGGAAACTAGGGAAGAAGACCATACATTGATGATTCAAGGAAGAATCGTGAAGAAATCAGACGGAAACGATGGTCAAAGGAGGAGCCGGGAGGGGGTCCGAGCATGAGGCGAAGGGGAGAACCACCCTAGTGCATCGCGATATAAGGGAGATAGGGGAGTGTTTAGGTTAGATTTATTTTAATTTAATTTATTTAAATTAAAATAACTCAAATTATAAAAACTTGGTGTTGCGCACAGTTAAGACCACACGGTTTTCCAAACCATGTGCAAACCGTGTGAAGAGTTATTCTTCCAAGATGAACCCCACATGGGCTAGGTGCATGGTTTAGGAAACTATGAAAAGGGAAGGAACAAGCCACTATCCCCTTTAAAATAAGTCCTCACAGTTACTTGTAGTGGGCTGCATGGTTTAGCTGGATGTGCATAAATCATTCACCCTCTTAAGTCTTTAAAAACATAAAGTTTTTTGGGTCTGGAACCCCTGAAACATCTTGATCTACTTGAGAGACTTCTCGACCCTTATCCTATTCCTAAAAACATCACTTAAGAGTGATCCAAATCTTGAAATTAAGTTCCAAAACTTGGTTTTAAATCCGACCTGACTAGAAAATGAAAAAGTTCAAAAACCTTCGTACTTTTGTCCGGTTCAAAAACAAGAGATTCTACATTCTACCCACCTTAAATACTTATTGTCCCTGAGAAGCCTTTAGGAACAACATAAACACCACCCGAACTATAAGCGTTTTGAAGTTTCATTCAAACGGTCTCTTAGAATTACCAATTCCCAAAGCACCTTAAGAATTTCCAACGCACTCCGCACATCAGCCCTTACAGCCTAATCCAACACTCAAAGTTCAACTTAACACAGAAGAAAATCTTATAATATCCCTCTTAGATAGATACACGATAACGTCAAAGTCTTGATAACATTCAACCTATAGTTCTCCCCACCATAGGTTTAAATTTAAATAAGGGAAAATCCAAGCCACGGTACCTCCACCATCAGATTGTTGTTTAAGGAATAACTCTAAGTATTCTTACAACACTCCTGGCATAATTTCATAAAAAGGAAATGGTCAAATTCTGATCGACCTGATAGAACTGGTCGATCAATATTTCTTAGAAGACACTACCGACCATGAGACCACACTTACCTTCACCTGGCAACATGATTTAAAATTCCCCCTTACATCCGTAAACATTGAACTAAAGGAAGAGAGAACGAGTCGATCCACTTGGATGACGTATCTCATAGAAGTCTGTATTAGGCAGATAGATAAATTCAAAAGAAACAAATGAAGTCCATGAGTCCAAAAAAATAGTTCCTACTTGGTAACCTAGGGATCACTCATGACTTACTAAGCCTCGAGGAGAACCACGCATGGTGTGAAAAACTGGAAAATATCATCGAACAGTCTCAACAACTTTTAAAGATTTAGCATGGTGTAAGAAGTATTCTATCTTAGTGTATCGAGGATGATGTCAAGATAGGGGACATGATCATCTATTAAGAATAGTACACTAAGAGGATTTAATATAAGGTTTCAAGTTAAACATACTAGAACCTAGAAGGTAAAAAAATCTAACCAGATCAAAGTCGGGATGCCGAGTGAGCACTGACATAAAACAACACCAGCAAGCCTCAAAGGAATTCAAGATAACCCGACCTTTCCCAAAATTTCCCTTATGTTATATTCCTTCTACATAGAAGGACACATTTACTAGGTTCATCACAATACTACTCACCTTACGTGTATCCTAGCAGAAAAGGAAGGAGAACTAACAGCTCATAAGAGTGATAAATTATAACAACGAGACCAGCGTGTCAAAACACCTGAATCTTTCGAAATCCAGTCCGAGTATTGGAATTTAATTGATCCTTTAATGCTCAAGTCACTCTACTTAGAGATGACCTGAGACCATACTCAAGAGTAGAAGATGATTTATTTCAGAGTTGTATTGCCTCATGCGATCATTTTCCTAGATGACATCACAACTAGTCCTCCATTACTAAGAAGAAGAAATAGTTAAATGACCTAAGAAACTACCGACCATTCCTGAGGAACATCTAACTATCTAAAAAAGAGAATTAATTGATGTTAGAGCCCATAAAAAGGTATTGAAATACATGACCACCCATCCTAACAAGGGTGTCACTTTTAAACTAAAATTCTTACTTGGGACAACAACACCCAAATGGCGCCAAGAGTGAGAAAGTCACTGCACTAGCAAGGAATTTAAAAACTACGGGCAATACCTACCACGAGTTAACCCCTTATGAAGAATAATCTTAAACCTTGACACCAGGTCACATAAAAAAAGTCACTAGGCTCAAAATCTGATCATAAATCCATTTCTATGGAAAATAACGCCTACAGAAAGTACTCATGCTTCTGTACCAAGGCAACACAAAGAGAAGACTAAACTACCCTCACATGAGGGTTTAAAACAGTGGACACCACTATGGGTTCCATTTACAAGCCTCTTATATTTAATCACATTTAATATTTAATCATCAACAGATTTAATCAAAACATCAAAGTACCATTTTCAAAACAAATCACAAGGTACTTGATTTTAACCAACACCCCAAGGGAAAAATAGGAAAGTTTTATAAAACCCCCTTTTTAAAATATTTTATGTTAGTTGACATCCATTCATTTTTGAAACATATCAAAATAAATTCCTTTTATGAAAATAAGGTGACCTGTGAGGGTCCCATTTTAACCAACCTGGTTTCTCTATAAAGCAACCTAATAGAAAACACACAATTATTAAATTTTTAAACACCCCAATGGGTCATCTCAAAAAACATTCATCAACTGAACTACTTGGGTCTAGTTGCATTTTTAAAAGTTGATCATTTGATTTCAGATCAAGTTAAACCTCTTTCACATTTATAAGCATTTCACAAAGCATCATTCCATTTCATTTAATATGGGTTTTCATTTCCCCATTCATGTAGCGCCCATACACTCCATGGATTGAAAATTGGCTCCAAATTATCAATACCAATGTCAATTCATAATTTAACATGATCATATTAACAGTCCAAATTATGTGGGTGTACACCTACCAATTTTTAAAGCACCCATACACTTTACAGTGTGGCATTTAGATCCTGTTAGTCTAAACCAACTTCACTTAATAATTGAATTTATCAACCTTTTCACAATGGTTAAATTACCCAGGTTACCTTTTCCTAGATATAAGATGCCCATACACCTTACAACTGAAAACTGGCTCTTGTTATAACCGTAACTAATAACTTATCCCATGCAACCATTTACAGATACTAAATTAAGCAAGCATGTCACTACAAGCAACTAACATGGAGAAACAAGATAAAATCACAGAGGCATGGAAGTTTAATCATAGGATCATGCTATAATGAGCGGTAAGAATAGAATGAATGCTAATATATTACCTAAATAGGTATAAATCTAAGCATGGCATATTGATATGGCACCAGATCATACTTAGCAGGAAACATACTAATGAAACTACATGCCATTTGAATTTCTAAGTGCCTAATATGATGCATGTAATGCAACTTCCTTGCCATATCATGCCAAGTAAAGTTTCCAAAATTCAAAAAATCATAAGCAGCAGAATGTACACCAGTCACTCTAGGTGAAATCATATCAATTGTAATAGAAAACATTGTAAACAACAATCCCAACCCTGGACACTTGGTCATTACCCATACGTGGGGTGATCAGTCCCAAGCACGACTATTTTCCATGCGCAGACACTTTCCAAGTCTCCTGTCTACCAACCCAAAATATTAAGAAAAAAGGAAAAACCACCTCTGATACCACTTTGTAACATCCCGACCCGGCTCACCACTAAGATAGTGGCTGGACCGGTCGCCACATGACATCAAGCTCACCTTCCCGTACGCCAAAGGTTGTCGACTAGCAGTGAAGGTGTAAGGATAGTTAGTGGTGAGACTATAACCTCATATCAGAGTTGCACAATAGTATAACAGAGTAAATAATAATCAACAGCGGAAGCAGTAATGCATAAATAACAAAGCAGCAGACGACTGATTCCATATAAATGAACAAAAGTGGACAACACCAGTTTATACAATAAATTAATGCATGAAATGGTATTGATACATTACGGAAGGCAATAAATAGTACAATATGATTTTCAATACAATGCAATGTAGGAATCAAGTAAAGAAAAGAACAAAAATCCCAAAGGTGATCTCCACGAGCATCCTGAGCTTTATCTCAGCCCTTTGCTCCTACTCCAGGTACAACCAAACAACAAAAAACAAGGTCCAAGGCCCTACAAACAAGAAAGGTCTACTTGGGTACCCCAGTGCAATGGTGGTCTGAGTAGGGTGTGAGATATAAATCTCAGTAGGCCAGAACCACCAGTGTCTAACCCAATCCTGACAGTATAATATAAATTAAATAGGGTGCAAGCATGCATAAATAAAGTAAGCATTATAATGTTACTAAATACCCAAGTACCTACTTTATCCCTCGGCTGGTGTCTGGAAATGTAACCGGTTTATTAATTTAGATTTACCATTTTATTTATAAGTCACATGTGAGTAAGTCTCCCACCAAGTCCAAGGAGTTTCCTCCAAGGCAAAACAAGGCTAAGCAATAACCGAGCTTGATGGGATTCAACCATGGCACCTACTTATCAATTCTGGAACCAAGGAATGTATCCATGGAATCCTGTGATAGAATAAGTAGTAAGGTATCAAGGTAAAAACCAAGGCAACAACCTCATGATAGTATAATAGTGAAGGTTCCAAGACGTAATAAGGAAACCTGACAAAGATATCCAGTGAGGGAGTTACAGGGTAAAAACCAAGGTAACATAGACTCACAGAAAGCTAACTCAGTAGTATCTGAGTCTAGATTAGGGGTAAGATTGTAATCCAAGGATCAAAATCCAAGGAATTCAGCAATAAAGTGCCTACCGATTCCAAGGAGTGCATCCAATGTAAAATGGGTCTAAGCAAGGACTGGGTCCAAGGAGTGTATCCAAGGCACCTACTTGTCAAAGATGGATCCAAGGAGTGTATCCAAGTAATCCTATAGTACTACATGGGGGACCCAACAAAAGTATATCAGGAATCCAAAGATAAGACAAGGAACGAGATCTAGGAAGGTCTGAACCTTTGCAACCCGTCCTTGAATTTGGAATGGGGTACATGAGTGCTCATGGTATTCTCTGATAAGAAACCATGACAATCTTGAGCCTAACCATTCCTATTTAGTAAAGAGGTCAGGTAATGATTAATATGGTTCAATTATTTCCTTCCATTAGTGTGGATAGGTCAAGTAGGGTTGAAACCATTATTTATTAGTTCAAGACTTTCCTTACATTAGTGTGGAAAGGTTAAGTAGCATTGAAACCATTTATTTATTGGTTCAAGCCTTGCCTTACATTAGTGTGAAAAAGTAAAGAAGCATTAAAACCATTTAGTAAAAACTATTAAGGCATTTTCAAAGGTCAAGGTCCATACTGCTACCTTCCTTTAACATGGTAAGGGTTTCCACAGATGTCGAACCAATCCTTGTCTCATGAACCTGGGTCTGTCCATGGAGTTCCAACATGGGAATCCTAGTATCACCCAAGGTATGAGCATAAAAACCCATTGAGTCCATCATGGAAATCCTACTTGGGAACCCATATGTCACCCAAGTTGTTATTAGTTTTCAAAACATTTGGAAACAATTTGGTAACTTATTTTGAGGGTCAATCATTAATTTGAATCAACTCATTCAATTTACCAAAACAAGCTAATTTTATTTAAAGGGATCCAAGTATCCATACAAAGGGAAATTACCAACATGGGTAATTCCAATCCAAAACTAAACCAAACACTTATATGGTTCTTTAGTCCTTTAATCATTTTAAAAAGGGAAACATAGTGTTTCTAATGTCATTAAGGCCATGTCCTAAGCATACCATATTTTGACACAACATCAAGGCATAAGAATTATAAATACAAAAAGTCAATAAATAAAGATCTAACCACTAATTTTTAATCTTGAAGGAAGCTCACCTCTATTGGATGGTTTTTATTATAAAAACATGACATTGTTAATCAAAAAATAATTTAATACATTTAACATTCAAATCATGAACATGCTAAAATTTACATTTCACAAGCATTAGACATAATACTTCTTTACATTAATTAATTTATAATAAAAGTGCAATAAGAAACTTAATTAATTTATTTATAAAGATTGAGGACTTGGAAAGGGACCCTACCTCAAGGTGGAACCAATACGTACACTCATCTCTTGAAGCTTTCAAACTAAAAGCATCTACTTCACTCCCACTGTGCATACATACATACACATATAAGAGGTTATACATAAATATATTAATTCTAGAGGTGTGAAACAAACCATAATGTATAAAATTTTTCCCAAAATGTTTTCAGTAGACCGAAACCACCCGTACTACCTCGCCTTTGTCAGCGGTTGTCAGAACACGCACCCACGGGTCATAATAGACTATTTTCACCAACCTAGGACAAAAGAAAATCGAAAATTGGATCACCCCCAAAGCCCTAAGGTTCAGAAAAAAACATGTGGGTCAAATAAGAGGACAAAATAGGCCAAGAAAATTAAGGAAACTGGGGAAGAAGACTGTACCTTGATGATTCGAGGAAGAATCATGAAGAAATCAGACAGAAACGACGGTCGAAGGAGGATCCGAGAGGGGGTTTGAGCACGAGGTGAAGGGGAGCATCCCCATGTTGCATCGCAATCTGAGAGAGAGATGGTATTTTTTTGGTTTTATTTATTTTAATTTAATTTATTTAAATTAAAATAACTCAATTTATAAAAACTGGGCGTCGTGAATGGTTAAGCCCACACAGTTTTCCAAACCGTGCACAAACCATGCAGAGAGTTATTCATCCAAGATGCACCCTTCACAGGCTAGGCACATGGTTTAGGAAACTAGGAAAAGGTCATGCACAAGCCACTATCTCCTTTAAAATAGTGTCACACGGTTACCTGTAGTGGGCCGTATGGTTTTTCAGGCTGTGCGCAAACCGTGCACCCTCTGTTGTCTTTAAAAACTTGAATTTTCTCAAGTCCACCACTCCTGAAACTTCATAATCCACTTAAGAGACTTCTCAGGCCTTCTACTATGCCTAAAAACATCACTTATTAGTGATCCAACTCTCAAAATTAAGTTTTTAAACTTGGTTTTAAATCCAACCTGACCAGAAAACAAAAAAGTTCAAAAACCTTCGTACCTTTGTCTAGTTAAAAAACACGAGATTCTACATTCTATCCACCTTAAATACTTCTTGTCCCTGAGAATCCTTTGGGAACAATTTAAACACAACCAAAACTACATGGTTTGTGAAGTTTCATTCAAATGGTATCCTAGCGTTACCAACGCCCAAAGAACCTTAAGCATTTCCAATGCACTCCAGACATCATCCCTTACAACCTAATCCAACGCTCAAAGTTAAACTTAACGTAGAAATGAAGCTTACAAGAGCCCACTCAGACAGAGACATGATAACATCAAAGTATGGATAACATTCAACCAATGGTTATCCCCACCATAGGTCTAAACTTAAAGAAGGGGAAAATCTAAGACACGGTACCTCCACCATTGGAATGTTGTTTAAGTCATAACTCTAAGTGTTCTTACAACACTCCTGGAATAATTTCATAAAAAGGAAATGGTTGAATTTTGATCAACCTAACAAATCTGGTCGAGCAATCTTTCTCATAAGACATTGCTAACCATGAGACCACACTTACCTTCACCGGGCAACGTGCTTTAAAATGGGCCCTTACATCTGTAAACATTGAACTAAAGGAAGAGAGAATGAGTCGAGCCACTTGAACGACGTATCTCATAGAAGTCTAGCTTAGGCGGCCTAAGAAATTCAAAATAAATTTCTAGAGTCTATGATCCCAAACATGGCATTCATACTTTGGAACCTAGGGATCACTAGGGACTTACCAAGACTCGAGGAGAACCGCACATAGTGTTCAACACTATAAAAAATCATCCAACAAGCTCAATAAATTTTTAAAGATTTAGCGTGGTGTAAGACTGACGCTCTCTTAGTGTATTGAGGATGATGTCAAGATAGAAGACATGATAATATCTTAGGAATATTACCCTAAGAGAATTTAATACAAGGTTTCCATTTAAACATACCTAAATTCGGAAGGTAAAACAGTCTAACCAGATCAAAGTCAGGCTGCCGAGTGAGCACTGACATAAAAAAACACCAGAAAGACTCAAAGGAATTCAAGATAACCTGACCATTTCCCAATAGTACACTTATGTTATATTCCTTCTACATGGAAGGACACATTTACTAGGTTCATCACAACACTATCCACCTTAGGTGTGTCCTAGCTGAAAAAGAAGGAAAACTAACCGCTCATAAGTGTGATAGATTATAACAACAAGACCAGCATGTCAAAATACCATAGTCTTTCGAAAGCCAATCAGAGTATTGGAGTTGAAATGATCCTTTAAAGTTCAAGACACTCTACTTGGAGATGACCTGAGACCGTACTCAACAGTACAAAATGATTTATTTCAGAGTCGTATTTCCTCATACGATCATTTTTCTAGACGACTCCACAACTATTCGTCCATTATTAAGAATAAGAAAGGGTCAAATGACCTACAAAACTATTGACCATGCCTGAGGCACATCTAACAAGCTGAAAAAGAGCATTACTTAATGCTCGAGCCCATAAAAAGGTCATGAAATACATGACCACCCATCCTAAAAAGGGTTTTACTTTAAAACTAAAAGTCATACTTGGGACAACGACACCCAAACGATGCCAAGAGTAAGAAAAGTCACTGCACTAGCAAGGCATTTAAAATTTGTGGTTGCTACCTACCAAAAGTTAACCCCTTATGAAGAACAAGTTTAACCCCTGACACTAGGTCATATAAAAAAAGTCACTAGGCTCAAAAGCCGATTATAAATCCATTACTATGGAAAAGAATGCCTACATAAAGTACTCATGATTCCATCCCAAGGAAACACAAAGAGAAGACCAAAATACCCTTACATTAGGGTTTAAAATAGTGGACACCACTACAGGTTCCATTTACAAGCCTCTTATATTTAATCACATTTAATATTTAATCATCAAAAGATTTAATCAAAACATCAAAGTACCATTTTAAAAAAAAATCACATGGTACTTGATTTTAACCAACGCCCCAAGGGAAAAACAGAAAAGTTTTATAAAACCCCACATTTTAAATATTTTACATTAGTTGACATCCCGTAATTTTTGAAACTTATCAAAATAAATTCCTTTTAGGAAAATAAGGTGACCTGTGAGGGTCCTATTTTAACCAACCTGGTTTCTCTATAAAGAAACCCAATAGAAAACGTATAATTATTAAAATTTCAAAGGCCACAATGGGTAATCTCATAAAAACATTCATAAACTGACCTACTTGGGTCTAGTTGAATTTTTAAAAGCTAATCATTTTATTTCAGATCAAGTTAAACCTCTTTCACATTTTTAAGCATTTCAAAAAGCATCGTTACATTTAATTTAATATGGGTTGTCATTTCCAAATTCATGTAGCACCCATAAAATCCATGGATTAAAAATTGTCTCCCATTAATCGATACCAATGTCAATTCATAATTTAACATGATCAATATAACGGCCCAAATTATGTGGGTGTCCACCTACCAATTTTTAATGTGCCTATACACTTTACAGTTTGGAATTTGGATCCCGTTAGTCTAAACCAACTTCACTTAATAATTGAATTTATCAAACTTTTCACAATGGTTCAATTACACGAGTTACCTTTTCCCATCTATAAGATGCCCATACACCTTACAACTAAAAACTGGAACCTGTTATAACTGTAACCAATAACTTATCCCATGAAACCATTTACATATATTAAAGTAATCAAGCATGTCACTACAAGCATATAACATGGAGAAACAAGCTAAAATCACAAAAACATGGTAATTTAATCATAGGAGCATGCTATAATGAGATGTAAGCATAGAAGTCATGATAATATATTACCTAAATAGGTATAAATCTAAGCATGGAATATTGATATGGCACTGGATCATACTTAGTAGGCAACCAAGTAATGCAGCTACATGGCATGGAAAATATGCATGGCATGTGAATTTCTAAGTGCCTAATATGTTGCATGTAATGAAAATTCCTTTATATATTAGGCTAAGAAAAGTTTCCAAAATTCCAAAAATCATAAGAAGTGGAATGTACACCAGTCACTCTAGTTGAAATCATATCAATTGTAACAATGAACATCATAAAAAACAATCCAAACCCTACCCACTTGGTCATTCCCCATACGTGGGGTGATCAGTCCCAAGAACAACTATTTTACAAGTGCAGAAACTTTCCTAGTCTCCTGTCTACCAACCCAAAATAGTAAGACAAAAGGAAAAACATCCTCTGATACGACTTTGCAACGTCCTTACCCAGCTCACCACTAAGACGGTGGCCAAACCAGTCACCACATGACCTCAAGCATGCCTCCCCATATGCCAGAGGTTGTCGAATAGGAGAAAGGGTGTAAGGATAGTCAGTGGGGAGACTATACCCTCTTAACAGAGTTTCACAACAATATAACAGAGTAAATAATAATCAACATTGAAAGAAGTAATGCATAAATAATAAACCAACAGAATATAGATTCCATATAAATGAACAAAAGTGTCCAATTCCAGTTTATACAATAAATGAATTCATGAAATGGTATTGATATGATAAGGAAGGTAGTAAATAGTAAAACATGATTTTCAATACAAGAAATATAGGACTCAAGTAAATAAAAGAACAAAAATCCAAAAGGTGATCTCCATGAGCATCTTGAGGTCCAGCTCGGTCCTTTTCTTCTACTACAGGTAAAAGAAAACAACAAAAAACAAGGTCCAAGTCCATGCGAACAAGAAAGGTCTACTCAGGTACCCCAGTGCAATGGTAGCCTGAGTAGGGTGTGAGATATAAATCTCAGTAGGCCAGAACCACCGGTGTCTAACCCAATTCTAATAGTATAATATAAATTAAATAGGGTGAAAACATGCATAAATAATACAGTACAATGTAACTAAATACCCAAGTACCTACTTCAGTCCTCAGATGGTGCCTGAACATGTAACGAGTTCATTAATTGAGTTTTATCATTTTATTTATAATTCACATGTGAGTAAGTCTCCTACTGAGTCCAAGGAGTTTCTTACAAGGTTAAACAGGGCTAAGCAATGACCAGGCCCGATGGGATTTAACCATGGAACCTACTTGTAAATGATGAACCCAAGGAATGTATCCAAGGAATCCTATGATAGTAGAAGTATTAAGGCCTCAAGGTAACAACCAAGGAAACAACCTCATTATAGTATACTAGTGAAGGTTCCAAGACGTAATAAGGTAACATGACAAAGATATCCGGTGAGGGAGTTCTAGGGTAAAAACCAAGGTAATGTAGACTCATAGAAAGCTAACTCAGTAGTATCTGAGTCTAGATAAGGAGTAAGAGTGTAATCAAAGGAGAATAATGCAAGGAATTCAATAATAAGGTACCTATCGAGTCCAAGGAGTGCATCCAAGGTAAAATGGGGCTAAGCAAGGACTGTGTCCAAGGAGTGTATCCAAGTCACCTATATGTCAAAGCTGGATCCAAGGAGTGAATCCAAGGAATCCTATAGTACTATATGGGGGACCAAGTGGTAGTATACTGGTCATCCAAAGATAAGACAAGGAACGATATCTAGGAAGGTATGAACCTTAGCAACCCATACTTGAATTCGGAATGGGGTACATGAGTGCTCATGGTATTATTTGATCAGAAACCATGAAAAGCTAGAGTCTAACCATTCCTATTTAGTAAAGAGGTCATATAATGATTCATCTAGTTCAGGTCTTTCCTTTCATTAGTGTGGATAGGTCAAGTACAGTTGAAACCATTATTTATTAGTTCAATCATTGCCTTACATTAGTGTGGAAAGGTCAAATAGAGTTGCAACCATTTATTTATTGGTTCAATCATTACCTTCCATTAGTGTGAAAAAGTCAAGTAGCATTGAAACCATTTAGTAAAAACCATTATGGCATTTTCAAATGTCAGGGTCCACACCGCTACCTTCCCTTAACATGGTAAGGGTTTCCATGGATGTGGAACTAATCCTTGTCTAATGAACCCGGGTCTGTCCATGGAATTCCTATATGGGAATCTAGGTATCACCCAAGGTATGAGCTTAAAAACCCATTGATTCTATAATGGCATTCCTACTTGGGAACCCACATGTCACCCAATGTAGTATTAGTATTCAAAACATTTGGAAATAATTTGGTAACTTGTTTTGAGGTTAAATAATTAAGCATTAAACATTCATTTGAATCAACTCATTATATTTACCAAAACATGTCAATTGCATTTAAAGGGATCCAAGTATCCATACAAAGGGTAATTACCTACATGGGTAATTCCAATCCAAAACTAGACCAAACACTTAGATGGTGCTTCGTTCCTTTAATAATTTTAAAAAGGAAATATTAGTGTTTCTAATGTCATTAAGTCCATTCCCTAAGCATGCCATATTTCAACACAACATCAGGGCATAAGAATTATAAATACAACAAGTCAAGAAAGAAAGGTCTAACCACTTGTTTTTATCTTGAAGGAAGCACACCCCCATTGGAGGTTTTTTATTATAAAAACATGATATTGTTAATAAAAAAATCATTTAATACATTTATCATTCAAATCATGAACATGCTAAAATTCACATTTCACAAGCATTTGACATAATAATTCATTTCATGAATTTATTTATAACAAAAGTGAAGTAAGTATCTTAATTAATATATTTATAAAGATTGAGGACTTGGAAAGGTACCCTACCTCAAGGTGGAACCAAGCCGTCTACTTGGCTCTTGGAGATTTCTATCTAAAAGCAACTGAACCTCTCCCACTGAGCATACACACATCCACATACATGAGGGGATACATAAATATCTTAATTTAAGAGGTGAAAAACAAAAGAGAAGGTATGAATCTTACCCCAAAATGTTGTTGGTGGAATAAAACCGCCCGAACTTCCCCGCCTTTGGTGGAGGTTGTCGGAACACGCACCCACGGGTCCTAAGAGACCATTTTCACCAACCTAGGACAAAATAAAACTAAAAATGGGATCACCCCCAAAGCCCTAGGGTTTTAATGAAACTTGTGGGTTGAAGAAGATGAAAAAATCGGCCAAGAAAAGGAAGTAAACTGGGGTAAAAGACCATGTATTGATGATTCAAGGAAGAATCGTGAAGAAATCAGACGGAAAAAGAGCTTGAAGGAGGAGCTAGGAGGGGGTCTGAGCACGAGGTGAAGGGGAGAACCCCCCTAGTGTGTTGCGATCTAGGGGAGAGAGGGGAGTGTTTAGGTTTAATTTAATTTAATTTAATTTATTTAAATTAAAATAACTCAAATATTAAAAACTGGGCACCGCACACGGTTTGCCAAACCATGCACAAACTGTGTGAAGTCTTCTACCTACAAGATGCACCCCAGATGGTCTAGGAACACAGTTTAGGAAACCGTGCATAGTATGTGCGCAAGGCACTATTCCCTTTAAAGTAGGGCCACACGGTTACCTGCAGTGGGCTGCACAGTTTAGCAGGCCGTGCGCAAACCGTGTGCCCTCTTCTGTCTTTAAAAACTTGAATTTTCTTAGGTCTGACACCCCCGAAACTTCTCAATCTACTCAAGAGATTTATCGGTACTTCTCCCATGCCTAAAAAATCACTTAAGAGTGATACAAATCTTGAAATTAAGTTCCAAAACTCGGTTTCAAATCCGACCTGACCAACAAACAAAATTTTTTAAAAACCTTCATACTTTTGTCTGGTTCAAAAAAACAGGATTCTACATATGATGTTCCTAAAGCACAAGTTTCATATATGAGTATTAGAGAGGATCAAGAACCATAAAGATATTTTTTATTTTACCCGAGGATAGAAAATCAATATTGGTTGATAATAACAATCCTCTTTCATACATATAGGTAGTATATAGCTTAAAAGCTAAAATATAGTGATAATCCATGAATTTTGAGATAGAATCTATATATCAAATCCTTGTTTGGGTTCCGACCAATCCTCCAGTTGATGAAAAACCTAATGGTTGAAAATGGGTATTCAAGAGAAGATTGTTCATGGGAGGAAAAGTGAGTACCTATAAAACACAACTTGTGGCTAAAGGGTTTAAACAATGTTAAGGCATTGATTACAATGAAAAATTTTCTACAGTATCCAAGTTTAAATATATTAGAATTATATTTTATATAGAAACTTTGCATGACTACGAGGTTTAGAAAATGGATATCAAAATAGTATTCATTAATGAAAACCTTCAGGAAGATGTCTATATGATACAACCATAAGGGTTTGTGACTCTAAGTAATGCCAAAAGGGTATTCAAATCATTGAGATCTATTTTTAGATTGAAGTAGGCATCCAGGTCATGAAACATTCATTTTTTATGAATCCATAATAGAATTTGGTTTCATTAAGAATGAATGTGAACCATGTGTTTTCAAGAGGTTTAGTGGGAGTTCATTTTTTATCATAGTAGTATATGTCGATTGAATATTACTAATTGGAAATGACATACTAGTCTTATAGTCAATTAAGGACTGGTTGAACAAGTGATTCTCTCTGAAAGACTTTGGTGAAAAATATTGTATTCTTAGTATCAAAATCATTCAAGATAGATCCAAAAGGATGATTGGGATGAGTCAAGGTATGTACATTAACCAGATACTAATGAGATTTAGTATGGAATAATCCAATTGGGAATTGGTTCAAGTTTCACATAGTATAAATATTTATAAGAAAATGAATCATCATCCACAACAGAAAAGGTATAGAATGAGTAAGATATCATATGATTCTGTGATAGGATCAATCATGTATGACATGTTATATACTAGGCCTAATGTTTATTATACCTTGAGTATGGTAGGAAGATATCAAGTTCATTCAGGTGAACAACATTGGTCTACTGTTAAATCTATATTTAAGTATTTTAGGTGAAATAAGGATATATTCTTGGAATATGGAGGATATGAGGAGATAGACATCAAGGATTATGCTGATTCTAGCTTTTAGAAATAAAAAAATGATAGGAAATCACATTCAGGATATGTATTCAATCTCAACCGAGGATCTATGAGCTAGAAGATTTCAATGTGTCTAGTTTTTGTCAATTCTATAATGGATTATGAGTATATAGTGTCTTCTAATACAACTAAATAAGTTTTTTTGGATATGTAACTTTATCAAGTAGATTGATGTGGTTCCCAAAAATAAATAATATATCTCATTATATTATGTTAATAATATAGTGGTGGATCTCTCCAAGGATCCAAAGTCACAATAATAGATGAACCACATATTCTAAAAGTATAACCTCTTGAAGGATTTTTCTTAGAGGGTGAACTTTTGTGACTAGATTTTACACGGAGGAGAATGTGGAAGATGAAGGACATGTTCTCTAAAGTTTTATATGTATATGATATATATAAGATTTATAATATTGCTAGAAATTTTTTAATCTCATACATAATGGGTGTATTATTCCATGTAGTCTATGCTAGAAACTTGAGAAATCCTACATTGAGCTACTATTTAATAGATTATTTCATAAGATGAAATTTATTGGATGAGTGTGAATTTATGTGATGAATACACTGGTCATGGAATTTACTCATGCATTATAAATGCATGAGTAAACACATAAACAATCAAAGAAGTATCTTCAATAGACTATATAAGACATCCATATGATGATAATATGGTAGATATGTGACTATTTAATGCTTGTACAAAACTCCTAGAGACCTAAAGATCTCTTCTTATTCTTTTTAATCCTCAGTGCATTGAGGTGATATCACAACATGGGTGAAGGAGAGTCTCTCTCATACGATGAGAGATTCATCTTGGCTAATGAATTCCTTCAAAAGTGGGAGGATTTAATCAGATACTTTAGTGATCCTCATCAAATATATTTAATATAGACTAATAAGGTTTATAAGGCTTCTTTTATAAATGACATGCACATTTTTTATAGTTCTTAATTTCTAGTTTTTACAGAAGTTTCATATTTCTTCCACTGTACATCCTAATTTTAGGGATATAATCAATTATTATTGATCTAATAATCCTAACTATACCCTAATTAATACCTAAGGTGATATTAAAGTTACCAATAATGTAATTTCTGAGTTTTTTTACCTAAGTGGGACTCAACCCAATTTTGATTTTTGAAGTCCCGAGACATTCTTAGGGGAAAACAGTTATTTCTACCCTAACTTTTGACCCCAAATTTTTTGAGGGTTATGGATTATGGTTTTACCACAAGGGTTGAGTAGGTGTGAAAATATTAGTATTATGTATCCTAAAAAATTTCATAAAAAATTTCATATTATTTTTATTCCACATGCGATTGTTTCTGATAAAATTCGTGTATCTCTTAAATGTATTATTTGATAGGGAAATAGAGATTTCAATTAATTATGAAGAATGGATTTTACCTTAGTTATGATATAAGTCTTGTTTATATCAATTTCCATTGGGATTCCCAGGCATTGATGGTTGTAAATGGTTAATTTAATTTAATTAATTAATTGAATTAATTTAATAATTGACCTAGAAATATTATTTTAAGCCTCTATTTGGATAGTCTCTAGGTTGGGCTATAGAACCTGAGAGAATTGGTATAGAGGGAGATAAATATCTCTATAGAAGGGACATTTCCAAATGAACTTGGGATTGATGATCAACATTAATTGATCATAGATATTTGTGAAGTTGATAACAAACGTAGAGGAATTTTCAACAACATCACATGAAAATGAAATTTATAACAATGATCGATCCATCCTTGATGTGAGACTTTTTTTACTATTGAAATTTCCTTGTTTTTTAATTTTTGATACAAGTACAGATTAATTTCCTTAAAAATTAATCCTATATTCAAGAGTATCATGGACCAACCAACTTATGAATTTATTGAAATTATGATTCAGTAAAATTAATGTTGAAACCTAGAATTTATTTCTATATTATTTTATTTCCATGACCATAGAAAATGGTTGATCATGGGTTACCATTTTCATTACCCATTTTTATGTTTATCATGTATTTATTTCCCCTATTCTTTGTGCATTCATCATTATCCATTATTTTCGAATGGTGATTCGACTATCTCATGAACCAATTTTCATTACATGTTAATTTATTGGTTTCATGAATCATTTTTTTGGATTCAAATTTATGGATTAAGGTGTGATAGAGGATCCAAGAGGAAAATATGTATTCAAGGAAAAGAAGAGTTTATGGATTCAGGATCTTAAGTGTATGTGATGATGGGACTTTGACATGAGATGATATTTCTAATGATCAGTGGATGAAAATAGTATTTGGGAAATGATGGATCCTTGTAAAATGATGTGAGATTGTATGGTTATGATTGGAATATTGTTTCATGAGCTAGGATGCACATGTGATGTGAGGATGCAATGGAAATCTAAATTTCTAATGAAGGATGTCCAAGATCTGACTTTCAGTGGTGGAATGAATTTAGTAATATCAGTTTTAGTGTTTTAGGAAGATTGTGTGATTAAAAAAAGGACGAAGCATGAATTTCATGATACATACTGAATGGGTGGACTTTCTAGAAAATTACCAACTATATAGTTTCTAGTTTAGAAGAAAAAATTCCATATAATATGGATTCTATAGCACTAGGGTTTAGGTAGAGAAAAATATCACATGGACATGTATATGACCAACATTATGTGTGAAACTAGATGGTATGGCTTAGCATGTAAAATAAGTATAAGAATAAGGAATATTGGGTGGCCCATACACCATGTTGGTTTAGGCCACAACCTATGTACCACCCGATGGAGAAATAATCAAGTAGAGGTACATGCTATGTGAGAAACCCAAACCCAACATCTTTTGTGAATTATTAAATAGGCCATGAATTTGGTATTCTATATTCTATGTTGGGAATAAGAAAACGACTAAGTGTCTGACTCAAGAGGACACATCATGTACTTCTCTTTCCTCATAGTAGGGCTATGATTAGGTTCTTCAGAGTGGATTTTCATGTTGAATGCAATGTATGAGTCTTTGATCCTCCTTAGATAAAGGTAGGTATCCCATTCACTAATCATGTTATGTGATCATTGTCTACGGACCAATAAAAGATAGGGTCAGGTATCCCCTCATAGGTCTTAGGGTCATGATCCCCTATTACTTCCCCCTAGGTAAAGTCAGGTATCCCATCAGCAATATCTAAGGCATGTAATCGCCTATAATGGGATAATATATATGCTTTAAAGTATATCCTTATAGACCATGGAAAAATCCTCTATTTGTGAGTTGAATTAACTTTTTTTAGGTGTCTTTCAGTGAAGAGGGTGCTACCTTTGTATGTTTTTTAGATGTATGAAGGTAAAACTTCATGAATTCATGTGATTATTATTGATCATTAGACTGGCTGTGAAGAATATGTCTGTGATCTAGGAATTGATCATAATTTTGAGAAAAATTGGGTTTATCTTCACCCTTAGGTAGTGCGTGATACATAGGTGGGAGAGTGGGATTCAGGGTTGAGTGGAATTCCTTTCTCATCATATTGAGGTGACATGGATAGTAAAATCCTATGTAGTGTTGGCTTCTGTGAGACATGTAACAACCCAAAATTTTATAAGTAAAATTCACCTTGCATTTTAATCAAATGTATTATTATATTTTGTGGATATATAAAACACATGAACTTATTTGGTTTTATTATATAATATTGGATTTGAAATATCGTTAATCATCAACACCATTGATATTATAGTCATTAAAAATGATCATATGATTAGTATAAATATAGGGTTTTAATAAATCTAGTTGACAGAGGAAATAGAAATGATGGCCTCGACTAGTAGGATCATACCCTATGAAGCCCATTTATCAGAGATTCCAATGGATATTGCATCACTAGGCTTTTACTGTGACTAATTCCAAGCTGAGATCCAATAACTTAAGCATGAGAGAAACTTCTTATAGGAGAAGTTCAAGCTCATCATGATCTCATCCCAAACCATATACACTGAACCACCCCATGAAAGTCTCACAGTCACACACCATACTCTTAGGTATTTTTATGGTGTATTAAAGGGATATGTATCAAGACCCTAATAATATTAATATGTATATTTTATAGAATAATGAATAAATTTTCATTTAATTATTGTCACTTTATAAATGATTTTTTAGTTTTATATAATAAAACAAAAGTTGTATTTTCAGGTAATATTCAAATTTAATTAAGGAATTTATTTTGATGAATAAATGGATTTTTGAAATAAATTATATTTTAATAAAATATTATTATTATATAATTTTTATTATATATAAATTATCATAAAAATTTTATGAAGTCAAATGTAATTTTTATAATGGTTTAAAAACTATTATTGTCAAAAAACCCATCATTTCATAGTAAATATTGATTTTTATTTTAAACGTGAAAATACACATAATTAGAAATTATTTTTTTTAAATGAATATTATTTTTTTAATTATAACTTTGAAATTATCCAACAGTGAAATTTTCATAATTTTCTGAGACAGTCAAATTTTTGGGTAAAATTTAAATACGGTATAAATATATGTTGTGTATCATGACATCATAATGACCCAGAAGTGATGAAATTAATACTATAAATGGTATCCACAACAAAATATATGTTTTAATATTAAAATAATTTGATTTTATTTTTATTTTATAAATTTTATAAAGGATTAAAATTCTCAAAAACCATTAATATATTTTATGGTTTTAAAATCATTTCTTTAATAGTATGAATCATTTCCACAAAATAAAGGGTGTTATTATTTTTATATAGAACCTTTGACTCATAAATTAATTAAATCCACTCCCATTTGGTAGAAACCATGGGAAAAATCAGGATAATGTTTGTGGTTTTGGATATTTTATTATATAGATTCCAGAACCTATGTTTGAGAAATAATAAAGAAGTCCCCACACATTTCCTATATCAAACCACCAAATCTTGCTTTCACATTCACTAAAAATACTTGGATCATGTACTTAATAAGTAATAAAATCTATATTGTCCTTATAAGGTGACCCCATTCTCTCAAGATGCTCCTCCCAAGCATTTTAAATCACCCTCTCAAGGTAAGAGACCTCTCTTCCCTCTTTTCAATTCAAGCATCTTATTCATTTTATGCCTTTTGTTTCCAATTCCTAATTTTGGGACTTGTTATTACATAAAAACCTTAATTACCATGTAATTTATAAATTATTATATGCACATTTAACTCTCATTAATCACTCCCCATGAACCCTTATTTACACCCATTACCATGCCAAAATTTAGTAAGGGCTATTTTCCTTCTCATCATTATTCAAGTATTTTATTTGTCTCATGCATTTTATCTTAATTTCCTAATATTGGGATATATTCTTCCATACCCCCTTACTTTCCATTTTATTTTTAAATTATTATACACCCCTTTAACTCTCATTAATCCCTACAATGAACATTTATACACCCCCATTATACTAACGAAATTTCACCGTGATTTTCCATGCCAAACAATTGTGTAGTGAATACCCTTACCTATTTTCTATCAAGGGTTTTAAACATTATGAAATTATTATTATTTATTGGGTACTTACATTTAGGTATTCCACACTCCTTTATCATGGAATAAAATATGAGGATGAATTAATCCATGATTTATGATCTATGTAACACACTTAAGCATGAGAATGAAATAAAAGTGATCAGTGCACCTGAAATTATATAGCACCTCAATACATTGGGTAATTTTTTAGTCTAATGATATTCCATTAAAGGGATTTGGTAGTGAAACTAATCCATCATGGTAATTTTTCCATCATGATTTATCAATAGTTATCCTTGACCTATGTTTTTGATGTAGTGTTTTAAGTTGTTTCCACATTTCTCAGGTTGCCTTTATGATTACCATGCTATATCATGTCTCATTATTCATGTTTATGATTATCACTCTTTTTATTCCCCGTTTATATGCCTATTTTCAAACTTGTATTATTATCTTCATGTTATTCCATGTTTATTCCCTTACTGGGCTTTATATCTCACCCCTTTTATAAAGACCCGACCTTAAATATTACAAAATCTAGTAAATTCCTTTAGAATTCACCTTTTACATTCCCAAATATCTTTTTAGATTAGAGTATTATAAAGTTAAAAAAAATTTATAAATATAAACCCACGTTCATAAAAAGTTTTCAGAACTAAAACAATATCTATTTTTTCATAATACAAAATCTTGTATTAAAAACATGAAATCTTTTCATAAAAAGTCTTCACAACATTAATCTTGGATTCTCCTTTTTTCTTACACATACTTAAATCCTGTGAAAAAAAATTTAAAATTGAGGATGAGCACAAAAATATCATTAAGGGATATAAAAATAATATAAACCATTAATGCATGAATACTTATAAAAATATGAAATCATTTTCACAAAGACATACTTCTCATCCATAAAGTATCATATACTTACTTTATGAAACATGAGATTTCCATAAGACATAGAAAACTTAAATAAAACCATAAAAGTATCTTGGGGAATTACTTACTTAATATTGTAACCCCCATGTATACCTTATTATTTGTAACCCTCATGGATACCTTACAATGTAATCCTCATGGATACCTTACAATGTAACCCTCAAGGCTACCTTTTGGTGTAACCATCACAGATAAACTTGGAGTAATCATATGGCCAACCCACAAATTACAAACACACAATTCATTGGAGGGAGATATATTTACCACCATTAATCATAAAAAATTTATAAGAAATATAACATAATCATAAAATAATAATACATACATCACATAAATCATTCCCTTAAAAAAATAAACGAAAATAGGATTTTTAAAGGAAAGTCCCTTAAAAATATCATATATTTGAAGTGAGAATTAATAAAATGAATGTAATATGTGTATAAAATGTAAATACATATAATAAAACTTAATATAATCAAAATTTAATCTTAAAAATAATATTATTACTACATAATTGATAAAGTATAAGGTTAACGTAAATAATAGAAATTACATTAAGAATTCCCTTACCTCGGGTTCGTCTTACTTAAAATGTGTTTAAAACTCTGGTATAATGGTTAAAAAGAGTGTTACTAATATAGTAAAAAAAATCATTCTTATAAAACATTATATGATCATTTTATAACATAATTCCACCCATTTGTTAATAATATTTTGTTATTTCCATTGTTTCGGGTGCGTGCTTTACATGGTTTCCATGGTCGGTTCGTAATGGATTTTCTTGTCAAATAGAAGATAAAATAAAAAAGTGAAATGAAATGGTATTAATATGTTTTCAGAATATTAAATTATACCATATTTTTTTCAGATATGATGATGAATCTTTAGACAAAACATTAATGATATTAGTTTAGATCATTTTGGCGGTTCTTTGATATTCCTGAACTAGTTTTGTTATATAATTTAATATTATGTATATATATTAATTAAAAAACATAAAAGAGGTTATATAATAAAATTTAAATTCTTTTTCAACCATTAAATTTTTTTATGACCATCCATGAAGGAGGTAATATAAATTTAAACCACATCGTCCACAATGTCGGTAAATCGACACATCATAGACGGTGTTTTTTATTTTCAGAATAAGTGGGAGAAAAGAAGAAGTACGATGATGAATTTTTCCATAAACATGATAAAATTATATTATATGTAACATAATGTATTTTTCATTATTATTATACAAGGTTAGGTGAATAGAGTATAAGAAAATAAAAATAATTGAAACGGAAATAAAAGAAAAGTAAAGAGAATTTTTACCTCTTGAATTATCCTCCTTGAGAACCTTCTTAAGGCCTTTGGTTTTGGAATTTTGGTGAGACCAGAAGGTATTGGATACGAGGAAGGGGATTTAAAAGAGAAATGGGATGAATTTGGAAAATTCTCAAAGATTTAGATGTCTGAGGAGAAGAGGGGGTGAGGGGTGGTATTTATAGTAGAGGGGGGTCCATTATTTTAATCATTATTTAATTATTTTTCTCAAGATGAGAAATAATGTTGGTTATTGTGAATAAATATAGAAATTTGTGCATTTGAGTTTTATAAAAGGGTGATTAACTCAAAATAAAATCATACATGACTCAATAATTCATATATTTAGCTTATTTCGTAAATTATCATATTTCACTATTCACCAAAAATTCATGTATTTCAGAAAAATACAAAAATTCACCACAAACATTTTTTAATGTGTATAATTTAAAAATGAACTCCATTTTATAAAAATAATTTTCTAAATATGAGAAATTTAATTTTTAAATAAAATCATAATTTATTTGAAAAATAACAATTTTAAAATTATAACTGATTTTATAACACTTTGAAAAATTAATCAAGGTCTCATAAAATTATATTATAACTATAAGATAGAAAAATAATAATTTATGATTAAATTTTATGAAAATAAATTTTCATTTAAATTATAAAATTATTCATAAAATTTTAATTAAATATTTATGACTCATAAAAATACCAACACTTAATTTATAACGTTCAAAAAAATTATTTACCCATTCAATGATATAAATATATAATATTTTCTCCTATAGGATGGATAAATTTTATTTATAATTTATTAGTTTAGGTTACTATTTTATTGTCTAGATTACTATTCCTAAGGTTAAGTTACTATTAGACTAGTATAAATTTCTTAATTTCTATAAATATCAATTATTTAATTATAAATTTATAATGAATTTAAATATTTAATTCTAGAATGAATTTTTTTTACAATTATCTTGGTTTTTACATTCTTCCCACCTTCTGGAAATTTAATCTTTGTAATTTCTATTTACATATTAAACAAGTGAGGGTACCTTTCCCTTATAGCATTTTCAAATTCCCTTGTTGCTCCTTTAACCATGTGGTTTCTCCACAAAACCTTAACCTAGTGAATTACCTTATTCCACAATAATTGCTCTCTATAATCCAGAATCTGAACAGGTTTCTCTTCATAAGAAAGGTTCTCTTCCAGCTGAACTACTTCTCAGCTCAAAACTTGAGATGAATCTAGCATATACTTTCTCAACATCAAAACATGGAAAACATTGTGTACCTGAGATAAACTCGGAGGAAAATATACTCCGTAGGTGACTAGTCCAACTTTCTCAAATATTTAATAAGGTCCAATTACCCATGGACTTAACTTTACTTTCTTACCAAAACACATAACAATTTTCCATCGTGAGATTCTAAGAAAAGCATGATCACCTACCTCAAAAGAAAAATCTTTCCTCCTATTATCTGCATAATTTTTCTACCTGCTCTAAGATTTCCTCAAGTGTTACTAGATCATATTCACTTTCTCATCTAATTCCTATACTAATTATGGTCCCATCAACTTTCTTTCCTTACTTCATCCTAAAATGATGGAGTTTGACACCACTTCCTATATAATTCCTCAAAAGGTTCCATCTAAATACTAGAATTAAAAATGTTATTATAAGAAAAATCAACTAAATAATGATGCTAATTCAAACTTTCCAGGTAGTCCATTGAATAAGATCGAAGTTTATCCTCTAATTTCTGAATTATTCACTCTTATTGTCCATCAGATTGAGGATAAAAGGCTGTGAAGAAATTTAATTCAGTTCCCAATGACTTCTAAAGGCCTTTCCTAAAGTTATAAGTGAACCTGAGTTCATGGTCAGATAGAAAGTAAAGAGGAACTCCATGTAACCTGAAAATATCTTTTAGGTACAATTGAGAAAGTTAATACAAAGTCATAGTATCTAAAATTGGAAGGAAATGTGCAGATTTAGTCAGCCAATCAATAATAAACCAAATCACATTATTACTTTGGGAATTCTTCAGTAGTCCCACCCCAAAATACTTGGATATATTTTACTATTTCCAATATGGAATTGGAAAAGGATGAAGCATCCCCTTTGGTAATTTTCTCTCTTCTTTAACCTATTGAAAATTCAAACATTTCATAGTGAAATTTACAATATCTCTTTTTATTCCATCCCACTAGTAATACTCCCGAAGGTCTCTGTACATCTTAGCACTATAAGGATAAAATAAAAATAGATAACTATGTGCTTCAGTTAACAACTCTTTCTTCAAATGTGAAATAAAAATAACACATAATTTCTTCCCAAATCAAAAAACAAAATCTTTATCAATGTTAAATTCTGGAAACCTATAATTTTTAACCAATTATATATTTTTCTAAAACTCATGGTCTTCCTTTTATGATTTCTTAATTCTGTCTGATAGATACGACTGCAGTAACACCTAAAACAAAATAGAAGAATTTCCTGCACTAATAAATTCTAATCCAAAATTTATAAAATTAAAAATCAAGGGGTCATGTTCCAAATGTAACATAGTTAATGTAGCATGATGTTTTCAGCTCAAGGCATCCACCACTTTTTTTTGATTTTCTATGATAGTAGTTGATTGTGCAATAATACCCCTTTATTAGTTCAAGCCATATTCTCTACCTCATGTTTAATTTATTCTGAGTGAATATATACTTCAGACTTTTATGGTCAGAATATATTTCATATTTGGATTTGTATAAATGAAGCCTCCAAATTTTTAAATAAAAAACCACAGTTGGTAATTCTAGATCATGTGTGGGATATTTTAGCTAATGAGGTTTTAGTTGTCTTGAAGCATAAGAAATTACTGGATCATTCTGCATTAGAACACAACCAATTCTCTTCAATGAAGCATCGCTCTAGATGACAAAATCATGATTTCTGGAAGACAGGTCCAAAATTGGAGCACTCACCAATCACTTTTTCAGTTCCTAAAAACAAAAATCACATTCTTTTGTCCAAATAAACTTAACCCCTTTTCATGTTAACTTAATTAGTGATTTATAGAACCATACAAATTTTTTAACAAGTTGTCGATAATAACAAGAAAATCCAAGAAAATACAAATCTATGTAACATTTTTAGGTCTTGACCGTTCATCGAAAAATTTTGTTTTGGAAGGACCAACTGTTATTCCATCCTTATTTACAATGTTCCCAAGAAAAGAAATTTGTTTTAACCAAAAATGATATTTTCTAAACTTTCTATATAACTTATTTTCTTTGAGAGTTTCCAAGACAATCCTCAAATTTTTTTCATGATCCTCACAATATTTTGAAAATACTAAAATATCATCAATAAAAACAATAACAATATTATCCAAATATTTAAAGAATATTCTATTCATAAGATCCATGAATACAAGAATGGGAATTTTTCAAACAAAATGGAATAACAAGAAACAAAATAATTCCTATATCTAGTATGAAAAGCTGTATTTGAAATGTCATCCTCCTTCACCTTCATCTGATGGTACCCAGATCTCAATTCAATATTGGAAAAATACTAATCTCCCTAGAGATGATTAAACAAGTCATAAATATGAGGCAATGTATACTTTTTATTAATAGTAATGTTATTCAAAGCTCTATAATCAATGCAAAGTCTCAAGGAACCATCATTATTTTTAACAAAAAAATAGGATCACTCCATGGTGAAGTTTTAGGATGAATGGACCCTTTATCATGAAAATCCTACAACTAATTTTATAATTAAAGAAGTTCCAATTGAGCTGTTAGATAAGGGGGGTTTTGAAATTGTCTTATCATTGAGAACTAAGTCAATGGTAAATTCAACTTCTTGATCAGGTATAACACCGAAAAACTCATCAGAAAAAAACATCTAGGTATTCATTTAACACCATCACATCATTAATTTAAACATTTCATTTTTTTTCAAAAATATGAGCAAGATAAATTTAATTTCCATCTTTTAATAGTTTTTCAATTTCCTGATCTGTTATTAATTGTATGGGTTCATTATTGTATACAAAATAAAACTATTTCTGAAAAATAACTTCTTTAGCTATAAAATCAATCTTAGAATGATAAACAGAAATCCAATTCATACCCAAAATAACATCAAACTCTACTAATAAAAAATCAATGTTTGAAGGTAATGAATTTCCACAGACAAAAACATAAATATTCTTATAATGATTTTTTGTTGTAATATTTACCCCTAGTGTTTTAACCATAAGTTAGGGTCTCATTTCTTGAGGTAAAATTTACAATTTAACATAAAATTTCTTAGAAATAAAATAATGTGTAGACCCAGTATCAAAAAGGCATTAGAAAAATCTTAGTAAAAAAAATTACCTAATACCACTTCATTGGATGGCCCGACATCTACTAACATAGTCTCAAAGGATCTCATTGAACCTTTCTTCTTATAATTTGGACGATTTACATTATTTAATTATTTCATTGGGAATGTATTTACATAATTACTCATCTCACCATATTTGAAAAACTTTACATTTTTCTTATCATAATTAATCTTAAGATCATTTTCATTGAAATCTCATACCAATTTTTCCAAACTTACCACATCGAAAACATTTCTCAGATTTTTTAAGGCATTCCCCAAGGTGATTTTTAACACACTTCCCACAAACTAGAAATTAGAAACTATTACCTTCAAATTTATTTGGTTTATAATTACCCAATTCTTTCCATCTAGAACTTTTCTTCTACTTATTTTCAAAGTGCACATGATCATAAAAAAATTCATTTTATACCCTCTCAGCACATCAGATGAGTTTCTCAAAACATTTCAATTCACATAAATCAATTTCCCTTCGATATCTTGGCTTTAATACTAAGTAAAAATGGATGAATTTTCTATCCAGATCCTCAATAAGATCTAGATAATACCTTTCCAATCAGGTGATATTTTCTTCATACACGGCCACTAAATCCTTTTAATTTTTCTTCAACTCATGAAATTTATTTTCCATCCTAATTCGAACAACCATAGGAAAATATTTTTTAAGGAAAAGGTTCTTAAATTTATCCCATTACAAGGCATCGATCTCATTGCTATCCCTGGTATTCTTAACCATTTACCACTAATAGTTAACTTCACCTTCAAAATGATAAACTGAAATATTAAACTTATTATTATCTAAACAGCCCATGGAATCAAATATCTTTTCAAGGTCTTTAATCCACCCTTCTGCCACCACTGGGTCATAAGATCCAATAAAAGTAGGAGGGTGTTTCCTTATAAAATGTTCCACTATCATCATGTTCCTTTGTGTTAGTTTTGTTTGTTCTCTTGAATGTATTCCACCACCATTTATTGCATATTTCATATGATCCATTACTATAAAAAAATGCCCAGTTCAAATTCATACCATTCCAGGTTGTAAATTTAGAAAGATATCAACCTCTCAGTTCCTTCTAACTTCAGCTTCTCTATTTCTTTCATGGAAAACCATTCTGAACAAACATATCTTAGATGAATAAATATGGTAATCTTAAAATGTTATCTCATTTCAAAAATAAAAATAAGGTAAAAATATTTTGTCGTATTCTATTAACATCATCCTAACCCCTAAATTTATCTAAAATTTTCTCCAATATCAACTATAAAGACTCGACCTTAAACATTACATAATCTAGTAAATTTATTTATAATTCACCTTTTATATTCCCAAAGATATTTTCAGTTTAGAGTTTTAGAAAGTTAGGAAACAATTCATACATATGAACCCAAATTCATACAAAGTGGGTATAGCTAAAACAATATCCATTTTTTTCATAATACAAAATATTTTGTTAACAACATGAAATATTTTCATGTAAATTATTCACAACATTCATCTTGGGTTCTTCTTTTCCCTTACCCATCCTTAAATCCTATATTTTTTTTAAAACTTGGGATGAACAAAAAAATCCCAGTAAGGGATATAAAAATAAGAAGATAAACTCTTGGTTCACTACTTCTTATAAAAATATGAAATCATTTTCATAACACCATAATTCTTACCCATAAAGTATCACATACTTACTTTGTGAAACAACAGATTTACATAAAACATATAAAATATAAATAAAATCATAAGGGTATCTTAGGGAATTAATTACTTAATATTTTAACCCTCATGGATACCTTATGATTTGTAAACCTCATAGTTACCTTACAATGTAACCCTCATGGATACCTTACAATGTAACCCTCATGACTACCTTATGTTGTAACCATTGTAGTTACACTTGGAGTAACCATACAATCTACCTAAACCTTACATATCCCAATGAATTAGAGGGAGTTATAGGTCCCGAAATTCATCACAAATAATGACCAAGAACCATAACATACTCATAAAATAATAATACTTACATCATATAAATCATTCCCTTAAAAAAATAAATTAAAAGATGGTCTTTAAAGGAAAGTCCCTTATAAATATTATATATTTGAAGTGAGAATTAATAAAATGAATGAAATATGTGTATAAATTTTAAAAAAATAATAAAAAATAGTATAAATAAAAATCCATTTCACAAATAATATTAGTACCATATAATCAATAAAGTATAAGGTTTACCTAAAGAATGGAAATTGGGTTAAGAATTCCCTTACCTCAGATTCATCTTACTGAAAATGTGTTTAAACCTCAGGTATAATGATTAAAAGAGTATTATTACTATTTTAAAGAAACATATTCATGTTTATAACACCTTAAATGATCATTTTATAACATCATTTCACCCATTTATTAATAATATTTTGTTATTTCCATCATTTCAGGTAAGTTCTTTACATGGTTTCCATGGACGGTTCATAATGGATTTTATTATTGAATAGAAGATAAACTGTAGAATTGGAATGAAATGGTATTAATATGTTTCTAGGATATCAAATGATGCCATAATTTTTTCCAGATATGATGATGAATAATTATATAAAACATTAATGATATTTATTTAGATTGTTTTGGCGGTTGTTTGATAATCATGAACTAGTTTCATTATATAATTTAATAATATATATATATATGTTAATTAAATAACATAAAAGAGGTTATATAATATAATTTAAAATATTTTTCAACCATTAAAATGGTTTCATGACTATCCATGAAGGAGGTAATAGGAATTGAAAACACATCATACATGATGTCAATAAATCAACAGATTAGAGACGATGTTTTTTATTTTTAGAATAAGTGGGAGAGGAGAAGAAGTATGATGAATTTTTTTCCATAAACATGATAAAATTATAGTATATATTATATAATGGAGTTTTCATTCCTCTTGGATAATTGGAGTTTAAGAGAGTATAAAAACATAAAAATAATTGAAAAGGAGATAAAAGAAAATGAAAGAGGATTTTACCTCTTGAATTATCCTCCTAGAGAACCTTCTTAAGGACTTTGGTTTTGGACTTTTGGTGAGACCAGTAGTTATTGAAAGTGAGGTAGATAATTGGTAATAGGAATGAGTAGAATTTGGAAAATTCTAAAAGTTTTAGAGGTGTGAGGAGAAGAGGGGTGTGAGGAGGTATTTATAGTGGAGGAGAGGGAGGTTTTTTCCATTATTTTAATCATTATTTAAATATTTTTCTCAAGACAATAAATATTGTCAGTTATTGTGACTAAATATAGTAATTAGTGCATGTGAGTTTGAACCAAGGGTTATTAACTCATAATAAAATCATCCATGACTCAATAATTCATGTATTTAGCTTATTTCGTAAATTATTGTATTTCACTATTCACAGAAAATTCAAGTAGTTTAGAAAAATATCAAACATTCACCCCTACCATTTTTTGGAATTTAGAATTCAAAAATGAACTCAATTTTTTCAAAATAATTTTCTTTATATGGGAAATTAAATTTTTAAATAAAATCATAATTTATTTGAAAAATAACAATTTTAAAAGTATAACTGATTTTATAACACCTTGAAAAATTAATCAAGTTCTCATAAAATTATATTATAACCATAAGAAAGAAAAATAATAATTTATGATTACATTTTATAAAAAAAAAATTCATTTAAATTATTAAATTATTCATTAAATTTTAATTAAATATTTATAGCTTAAAAAAATACCAAAACTTAGTTTATGATTTTTAGAAAAATTATTTACATGTTCAATGATATAAATATATCACATTTTCACTCAATAGTGATAATATGGATTTAACATTAGTTTTTTTCATTTTTGATGTCAGTTTTTAACCAAAATCTATAAAGGTGATGTAAAAAATATGCTTTTCAGCGTCAGTTTTCAAAACCTGATGCCTAAATTGATACTAAGCTTAGTTTTTAGCATCAGTTTTACAAATACACCAAAGTTGAAAACAAATTTTCGTCATGAGTTCTTATAAAAAATGACACCAAAAATTGAGTGTAGACTTGTTTTCTGTGTCAATTTTTTATAAACTGACATGGAAACCACAATGGGTTAGTTTTCGGTATCGATTTTAATGGATACCAACACTGAAAACATGTATTTTTTTAAAATGTATCATTGTCAGTTTTTATGAAAAATGACACCAAAAGTTATTTTTTAAAAAAAATTCAGAATATTACACTTACAAAATAATCAAAATCCCTATAATAAAAACATAATATACATTATTCAAACAATATTTATCATTGACTAAAAATCTAAAAAAACTTACACACTTTTACCTAGTTAATGAAAAAACTATCTACGTATTTGTATTATAAAGTGTAATTAAAATATACGTACCTAAAATTTACAACATGATTATTGTTGGTTATTTTTGAAGTATTCATTTGATATCATTATTTTCAAACAACTATTATAAAAAAAGAATTATTTTTTTGAACACATGTTATTAGGAAAATGTAATATTATTCATAAACATTAGAAAATACATACCTCAAATCGTAATCAGACATAACAAATAGTTCGCAAAAAAATATTAGAGATGGGTAAGTTTAGTTTGGGTATAAGAATCGTGATCATTGAATGTATACAATAACATTGAATGATATGATATTAAAAAATATAATACTATGATAGAAAATATTGAAAAATTAATACAACCAACCTTATCAAATTCTGTAGTTACCCTAGTTGTGATTATCTCGTACATTAATCATAGAATATAATAACCACATTCAACATGTCCTTGTTGATGATGACACTACAATTATAAAACATTAAATTGATAATAAAAAACAATATATAGATATATATCAGAATAATATCTAATATAAAAAAGAATTATATTTACTTCCACATATTGGATTTCATTTGGTTTCTTTATCGACATGTGTTCTTTGAAAAAAATTTACATTGATGATATTTTCATATATATGAAATAATAATAAATGTATAAACAATGATAATTAAACATAATGAGATTATGAAAAAAAAATACCTATCTAATAAGGTGGAAAATCTTTTACAAAAACTCTCTAATAAAGAGAAAAACCAATATAAGGTGCATTGACTTGATAAAAATATGACTAACATCCAATACCCCCTATAAGAAAAAAAAATTTACAATTAATGACATTATAATAATCATTATTTCATAATTATGTTTTTGTTCTTACTTTTCAAGAAATGTAAAAAACAACATCCAATCTCTGTATCTGATAATCTCTCACATATATATGCGACTCTATTAGGATTATTCAGATTTTGCACTTATATGGAAATATATTTGGGATCTATAAAACTATAAATTCTTGTGCTCTAATTTTGTACAAGAAGCATGTGTAGATACCTAATTTTAAAAAAAATATAGTTATTCAATTTAAAACATATTTTATTAAATAAATAAAAATTCAAACATCAATTTACTTAAATGGAAAACAACTACAACACATTCAGGCTAAGCTCTTATAAATCATCTAGATGCATGATATATTCTTTGAGTAATATCAATGGATAATATCTTTCTTATATATCAGATGACATATGAAACTCATAGATATTTTTCAATGAAGAATAATCCTGAGATAATCTTTGTATTCTATAAGAAATATCAAAATTATCTATAGTCAATTGTTCCAAAACTCTTTGTTTTAATTGTGAAATTTATTTTTCTTTCAGATAATCTTATATAAGTAAAATTTCAGAAAACATAATAAGTAATTTTCAATCATATGTAATTAATATTAAAAAAATCATACCTCGTATAAAATATAACGAAGAAGACCAATTGGATAAAATAAAAAATGACCCAGACAATCCCCAACTTTGGTAATATCCTCGGTAGGAAATGGTAGTAGAACATTAGGATCGATAATATCAAGTAATGAGACTATAACATGAATCATCTACTTAAGAAGATGATGTACAGAACCCCCTAAAAATGGACGAGTCCTAACACAATAATATATATATCAGAATCTCCAACAAACAACTCACAGTATATAGTTTGGTCTGAGTGAGGATTTGGAGAATCAAAGAAGGCAGGTTGGGAAGGGTAGTCTGGTTGGGATAGATGTAGAGGTTGCAAAACTGGAAGAGTAGTCTAGGAAGGCTGGGAAGTCTACAAAAACTATGAATATCCTGTCAAGTGTTCTAACAAAGCCTTCTACAAGACTTATTGAATATTATCACCCATAGATTGTTTCATATCATTTAGTTTGACTTTTAAGGATTCTATTTCTAGGTCCCTTGATTGGTTACTCTGACCAAAAACATTCTGAATACTTACACCCACCTAATATCCTCTAACATGGATGGGGTGTTATTCCTTTCCTAAAGTAGTGTCTAGGATGTGCATCCTACCCTCAGGGATAAAAGATCACTATGACTCTTTCCCCTGAAGTTTATCTTAAAATGAAAAATGAAAAAGTTATATTAGTCTTTATAATGTATAAAATTGAAAAATTCTGGAAAAATAAATAATATTTACTTATAATTTTATTAGAAACTTCCTTATATTTCTTTATAAGATACTTTTCATTTTTACTTCTTCTCCCTCATTTTAATTTTTTCATGGCAAGTGGGAGGAGATGGAGGACCAAACTTGACCTCTTCTAAACCAAAACTAGATCGATCTCTTATTGTTTCAAATTTTTCTTCAATCATTTTATACTCTTATAATGGATACCCTCCTTATGATAAAGTATGAGTATATATATTTTTCCACTGGATATCTTTATGAGATCTCCTGGAGGCCTATTATATAAAAAACTAATAAGTAAATAGATAAATATATAAAAACTTTTACAATATAAAATAATTATCATACCTGAAATTTTTCTTCATGACAACTGTCAAAAAATTGTTTCCATGAATATGCATCTATAAACTGATACTTATGGTATGGGCTTTCAAACCTTTTCTTTCCAAAAACATATTTTTGTCAGTTTTTTCTTAAAATCTCTCCATCGAACCACCGCTAAAGAGAGATGTCTTTTCATAATTTCTTTGTTTTACTCAAAATTGAATGTTATCTGTAATTGAATAAATTAAATATATCATCTAAAATATTTAATATTTAAAAAACGAGATAAAATAAATCAATTGAGATATTTTACCATCACAGCCTCCCAAATCTTTTGTTTCTCCACCCTGTCCATGTACATCCAATCAGGATATAAAATACTAATCTTGTAATGACTCTGCATTGAGATATAAGTGATAAACTAAATTTTATTTGGTCCAGTTGCATTATTATCATCATCAAAAAAATATGTAATCTCTCATCTCTATGATCAAGTGATAGTTTTGGTAAATGTGTAATACCACATTTACTAACTTGAGAATTTTATTTCAATTTAGTAATAGGAGAAGTCTCCTCCACTGAGGATGCATCAGTAGTCTATAAAAAAATTTATGAATTAAAAGTTTTCTTTTATTAATAAGTATATTAATGAATATTTAACAATATGAAAAAATCGATATACCTCGGTAACTAATCCTCTCTCTCTCTGTATCTGAAATTGACACAAGAAAGTGTAATTAAATTTTTTCTACCTGTATATCATTAGAAAACTGAATATTTAGAAACAAGGATGAAGAATATAAGTAAAAAAAATAGTCATGCATTTTTATGTTTCAAAAATAGAAAAAAAATATAAATAATTACCAGAAAATTTATGAGACTAATTTAGTGTTTTCCCATATGCCTTCATCATGATCATTATGTACTACATGCACAATGTTTGACTTGTAGTCATTGTAATCATCTGAAAATCACGTAATAAAAGAATAAGAATCATGTAAATAAATAACGTCAACAAAATCATTCTCATCACCCAAATGGTATCTTTTTTCCTTGAAAAATGATGTACCACTGATCATTCAATGGATTAATGACATAAAATATCTACTTTTCATATGTCACCCTGATAAATGGTTCCTCATTGTAGTTAAATATTTTCTAATCAACTAGTGTAAATCAACCATTATCATGTTTCACACCACTATTTATATCAACCTAATTACACTTAAACATAGTGACTCAAAATTTTATATAATCAATTTCCCATATATCCTCAAGAACTCCAAAATATGTTGAAAAAAGTAGAAATTGGGTTTTTATTTTTTTCACTTAAAAAATGCATTATTTCAGCAATAACCATCACACTACTATTTTGAATGACACTCTTATCATCCATATTTTTGGTATAAAATGTGTACCCATTAATATAAAAACTAGTCCATGTTATCACATTAATTGATGGCCCCCCTTCCAACCATGTAAACATTTCTGATTCAGATATATATGTTCTCACTTTCTCTTTAAGCCATGAAAAAATTTCTTTTTATGCTCAATCATCAACGAATTTTCATTTATTTTTTGATATCATCTCTTTAATTCAGAAATATGTGATGATATATATGATTGAATATCATTTGTGTTGTTCAAAATATATAAATGTGTCTAGATCACTTCATCAAATGGAATTAACTTTACCTTTAATCCTCTAATCTCTCTACCTTCACTATCAACTGTCAAATTTCGAGATATAAGGAGACCAATATGATCCACTTCATAAAAATAATTAGTACATGACTCAATGACCTCTTCCAATACATATTTTTGAACAATAGAGGCCTCCGGTTGATAAATATTTTTAACCTATACCTTTAAAATTTTCATATACCTTTCAAAAGGATACATCCAACATAAATAAACAGGCCCACATATTCTTATCTCACACACTAGATGAATCACTAGATGAACATTATATCAAAAAATATAGGTGGAAAATACATTTATAGTTGAAAAAGTATAAGATAAGCTTCATTATCCAACTAATCTAAAAAATTTGGATCAATAACTCTGGTACAAATGGATTTGAAAAAAATTACATAACCTGATGGTAGTATTTCTGACAGCTGACGACAATATACCATGCAGTGAGATCAGTAGCAGTTGTTTCATAAATACATGTCAGTCATGAGATTTCATACCTATTATTTTTCAATCCTTCACTAACACAAAATTCTTAACATTTAAAGAATATACACTGGGTACTTTTATACCATACATACACTGAAAAAAAAAATTCAACTTCTCACTTCTTATTAATGTGTGACAAGCTGAAGGTAAATATGTTCTATTTCCTTTCATAGTGGGATCTAACTCCAAAGGTATTCTCATTGCTATCAAGTCTAATATAGAACTAAATCCATCTTTTGTATTTCATTTTATGTCTAACAAATTTCCAATCAAACTATCACATATATTTTTCTCAACATGCATAACATCAATTTTATGTTTTATCTATAATAATATCCAATAAGGTAGTAAAAATAAATAGACTATTTCTTCCAGATATTTTTTTAAGACCAGAACTACTTTTCTTTACAAATGTCGAATCAATATTTTTCACCTTTTTATAATATTCTTCAACTGAAAATAGTTATGTGGGAATATTGTATTCCTCTAAACTGTTAAATTCCTTTTTCAATCCATGATAAGGATGATCAATTCACAAAAATTTTGATGTCCCATGTACAATGTATTTATTACATTCTGTAATTGATAATATGAAGTCTCTTCTTCACAAATTGGACATGCTTTATATCCCTTAACATTGTATCTAGACAAGTTTCCATATGCATGAAATTCATTTAAACTGAACATTATCATAACACACAAAAGAAAATACTCTTTCTTGTAGGCATAAAAAACATTAACATCTACCACCCATAGAAGTTTAAAATCATCAATCAATGGTGAAAGATACACATCAATATCATTTCCTGGCTATTTTGGTCTAGAAATTATCAAGATCATCATAACATATTTTTCTTTCTACATATCTATGGGGATAAGTTATAAACTACCAAAAAAATAGTCCATGAACTATTTTGGCTACTTAGGCTTCGATATGGATTCATCCCATCTGTACACACTCCCACTCTGAGATTTCTAACTTCACTTCCAAAATTGAGAAATTTTTTATCAAATATATTCCATTATGATGAGTCAGTTGGGTGAAATAATTTACCACCAGAGATATGTTAATATATATTCCATATTAACATTTTTTCATCAATTGAATTTGAATATATGTGATTAAAATGAGGAATTATTAGAAGGTACCAAATTTCTTTAGCAGGATAATTGATTTTAGTACCTGAGAATGAATAAGAGTTAATTTATTGTAATTATATGAAGTGATTATTGAAAGGAATGATTTGATTTAGCATGAGGTTATATGTCAGTACATAAGAATGAATATAAATGGATTTTTACATCCATATTATAGCATAATGTTCCACATGTAGGACAGTTTGATAAAAATTCATATTCTTTTCTATAAAACACACAATCATTGGGTAAAGTATGTATCCTTTTATACCCTAATCCCATTGGGAAGAATATTTTCTCCACATCATAATTGTAATTTGGAATCTCATTGCCTTTTGGATTTAGATCTTTTAGAAGATCAAGTAAGTTAGAGAAACAATTATCACTCCAACCATTTTTTTCTTTCAAGTTAACCAATATCAAAACTACTAATAACATTGTATATTTACAACCTAGGAATAATGGTTTTTCAAAATCTCAATACAATCATTCAACTATTGTTATATTTTCAATGGTTTCAACACCAAAATAATGAATTAATTATTCAATATGATCCTCTATGTCATCATGAATATTTTCATTAATATTAGATGTTGAATTTATAGTAATTTCACCATGTCGAATCCAATATGTATAATTATGGATAAAACCATTAAAAATGAGATGATCCTTAATTTATCTAGAATTTAACTTTCTCATATTCAAACACTTCACATATGGATAGAAAATAAAATATTTTTTTAATATTTTGTTTAGAAAATTCCAAGAAATCATCAACCCCTTTTTCATATTCATTACCAGTTCTTCTTAAATTTATCCAATTACGATCCATTCAATACCTAAGATCATACTATATTTAGTGACTATATTAATACATATAAACATTTAAAAATAGAAATATATAAAGATAAATTTTAATCATAAAAACATACAATAAACTAGTACTACCCTTATGTTATATCATGTTCATTTTTTACTATTCAAAAAAATATGAAAAAGATTCATTGAATCAATAATAATTCACCATTAAAACTCAGTGTCATATTCACACATAACATGCATGTTAATTTCATAATTGAATTTATTTAAATATCAACTCATTTATAAAAATCAGTGTCAGAATCACACATAACATGCATATTACTCATATATAATAATTCAAATAATTTTAAAGTATATGATTGACATCAACGACCATTCAAAAAATTAAAAAACTAGGACATGAGTAGTCATCAATTTACTCCTAAATTAATGAAAATCAATAATTTAATCAAACTAAAATGATATGAGTTTATTAGATAATAAAAGAATAAAAAATCCTCAATAATTGAGTAAAACCAAATGATATGAATGAATTAGATAATAACTAAAATATTCAGATTTAAAGATGATAAATTGATAACTAATTTAAATTTTCTCCTTCAAATTATTTGGAATAATAAACATTGAAAATTATAACAAAAAAATCAATATATATGAAAGGTAATCATGAAAAAACAATCACATGAGCCTCAAACCAGTTGGTGAGGACTCTTAAGTGCATCCAGGCGACTCGGGACCAAATCCAGGTGGAGGCACAATTTTCGGGGTACTTTAGTAGTACTGTAGCAGGTAATGTAGCGAGAACTATGTAGTACTGTAGCAGTAACTGTAGTGGGAACTATAGCAGGCGTTTTTTGGCACTCTAGCAGCCAGGAATTTTCCCTCGTTTGGGCCTTCAGGCCACCGATTTGGTCCCCGAGTCCTTTAAGGCCTTTGGGCCACCCAAAACTTCAGGCCAGTAAGGCCTTCAAGCCACCTCAAGGCATTCAGGCCACCTTAAGTGCAGATGCAAACTAGACAACCTATAAGGAACAAGCTCTATAAGGAGGATGAGCAAGGATCTTTCACCATAGTAGAAGCTACACGGATTGCAAGAATGAGAGGGTATGGCACCTGCCATCAGGACAAGCCTGTGCATGCACGAGATAGCCTAGCTGAACAATCATGCGAAGGTGGAGAGCTGATTTAACGATGAAGATGTTGGGGAGGAGCAGTTCCAAGTAGTTAGTATGGGTTGTATGTAATTTTTGAAGCCTACAGGCAATGAATTCCTCTAAGGCCAATGTGCCATGTAATACTTACACCTATGGGCCTTGTAAGGGTTCCAAATCACCCCTTGAAAGGTGGATTATCAAAAATTAATAAAAAATGAAGGCCTTCAAGCCATTGAATGGATGGATCGTGAAAAAACAAAAAAAATCAAACCCATTTAGGTGAGGCCATGAAGATTATTCAGATCAAGAAATAAAAACATAAATGAAAAACCAAAGATAAAGGTTGAAATAATGAGAAACAATGATCGTGAAATAAAACATAAAATATTATAAATCAACCAAAATAAGGCATGGTGGTGGTTTGGGTAGCTTTCAATGTCGTCACGAGTTAGGAGAGACAAGAGAAATGAAACAAATTTTGGGTTTTAGGGGGGCCAGACACGCATGTTAATTTTTTAATACTTTTTTGCATCAGTTCTACAGAAACCGATGCTAAAAATTTATATTTTTTTTAATTTTCAACATCAGTTTTTACAAAAACTAATGCCAAAATATGTTTTTGGGTTTTTAGTGTTAATTTGTTATAAATTTTACACCAAAATAATTTTTTGGTGGATTTTTTGAATTAGTTTATTAAAAAACTGATGCTGAAAATATTTTTTTTATTTTCCAGTGTCGGTGTTTTGGAAAAAGAAATAAGAAAACCTTACGATTTTAGTTTTTGGGATCGGTTTATTGAAAAATTGATGTTGAAACTATTTTTTTATTTTTCAGTATCGATTTATTGGAAAACCGATGTTGAAAACCTTACAGTTTTAGTTTTCAGCATCAATTTTTATGAAAACTAACATCGAAAAGTTTTTTGTTCACTATTTTGCATCATTTTCTTAGAACCAACATAAAAACTAGACGTTAAATCTATCATTTCCACTAGTGACTTATAGGATGGATAAATTTTATTTATACTTTATTAGTTGAGGGTACTATTCTATTTTCTAGATTACTATTCCTAAGGTCAAGTTACTATTCTATTAATATAAATTCCTTAATTTCTATAAATATCAATTACTTCATTATAAATGTATAATGAATTTAAGTATTTAATTAATGAATGAAAAAAAAGTATTTTATAATTACTTGGGTTGTTGCACCTTTCATAGTCATTTTCCCAAGTTATCCCATATGGTTTTAAGTATGAAGGATTATTATAAACATGATAAGGAGGTTTTAAATAAGGATAATGTATTCCTTATTTTAAGTTGTTATGTAATGTACCTAATTATATAAGACACTAGAATTATTTATCTTCCGGGTTGTATTATGTGAAATATTATATAATAAATAATATATTAATATTTTATAAAGATAAGGGTTTTCATAGTTGGTATCAAAGTAAAAGTTTAGTTATTTTTGGGACTAGGGTTAAAAATCTCTAGATAAATCTTTAGGGATACAACTAAGTATAAGAAAAAGTACCTAAATTTTTGTAAGTATATATTATGTGGTATACCAATAAAATAAATCCCTATCTTGATACTATAAGTGGATGTTGCTCTGACACAATTTTACATAGGGGTAAAACTAGAAAACACTGAATTGAGCTAGAATCGATCAAGAACTGGTGGATGAAAATGGGCCTTACCACACACATGGTTTGATACTCTTTGGGGATGTGATTTTGTAAATTTTTAACTAATTAATAACCATTATTAAGGGGAAATGATACCCATAAGAATATATGTTAGGAAATAAATCATCGATAACATATATTGAATCCTATACATTCATAAATTAAGGAAATAAATGTAATTTATAATTTATATATTTATTGTCATTGGATTACCATTTATGTGTTTAATATATTAAAAATACGCAACCCTAATTTTCTCTTTATTCTAGAAAATGGTTGGAAATGGGAGGAATCGGGTAAACAATCAATGTAATGGGAAATGTGATAACTATCCCAATGAGATTAGGAATCTTAAAATTTATGATTATACACTCTTAGCTAAATCAGGTTTGCAATGGAAACTTGGATCAGGAGGAGTACCCAAATTCCCTAATAAAGAACAAGCTGCAATTGACATATTTATGCAATAAATGCCTCCAACTTTCAATGTATCAAATGATCCCCTAATCATGAAACTATGTATCAACTCCATTAAAAATATCTTCTTCATAATGTTATGAAAAAGAGAAGGATCTATTGGATGTTTATCATATAGAGGGAGAAGTTGATAAATGGTGGACATTGATCAAGAATATGAAGATTAAAGAAGAGCTCAAAGTACTGGGGTGAAAGGAATTTTTATTTTTTTGATAAATATTTTCCTCACACTCTCCGACATAAAATGGAAAGGGATTTTATTTCCCTAAAAAAGATGATGAATATATCATGGATTATGAGGAAAAATTAAAAAAAACTTGCATGTTAAACCTTTGTATTTTTTGTTTCCACTGAATGCATGTTTGTCCACATATTTAGTGGGATAAACCCTAGTGTATGAAAACCCCGAGCAAACCAAGACTTTGATAGCTATGAGGAAATTGTATGATGTCCCTTAAAGTCAAAATGGATATCATCAAATATCAAGGTTATCATGGGGATAAGAAGAAGAAAGTGGAGTTTAATTCTGGTGGTCTAATGAAAAAATATAACAGTGCCAAGGAATTTCAACATCCCACTTTTCAATGGTGTAGAAAGAAGAAACCTGGAAATTGACTAAGGGTGGCAAACAAATGCATTAGGTATGGGATGGAATAAAACCTATCTAAAGATTTCTAATAGGATAAACCCATTAATGAATTATTATATAGTAATTCTTTCATCGACCCTCAATGCATTGTTCTTTGATTTAACTGTAAGGAACCATGACCCCTTGAAAACCAATACACTAAGCCAATGTTTTCAGAGACAACCAACAACCTCCAAGGCAACAAGGGAGAAATTTTTTCATCAAAACTACTTAGGGGGATCCCGAAAATGAAGTGGTGACAAGTACGCTAGTTATTTATTAAAAAATTGAAAACATACTTTTTAATTATAGTTATACACATTCTTTCTCATCACAAAAGTTTAGTAGAACTATTCAAACACCAATAAAAATCATGGATTTAGATTTGTGAGTGAGAATGAAAATAGGGAAACTATTGAATCCCAAGTATATAACTACCCCTATCAAATTTTTTGGGATAAACCTCCCAATTAACCTTGTTATAATCCCTTGTGGAATTTGATGTAATTCTGGGTATGGATTGGTTTTACCTATATAGAACCAATATAAATTGTAGTGAGAAGAAAATTACTCTATGTATCGTGAATTGACCCTCGATTATGTAAAAATACAAGAAGATAGATGAATCTTATTGAGAACCAAAATGTCATGCATGGGAATTATTTCCCTACAAGAAATTATATCTAGATCAAATGATTGAGTCTAAGGAATTAATCATCCTTGAAGACATGAACATTATGGGGAAATATGATAACATGTTTCCCAAAGAATTTACATGTCTTCCTCTTATATGAGAGGTTGAATTTTAAATTGAGATTATACTCAAGGAATTACCATTATTCAATAATATATATATAATGGATGTTTTATAAATTGAAGAGATAAATAAACAACTACAATAGAATATGAATAAAGGGTTCATATTCCCAAGTGCTTCACCATGGGGTGCACAGTCCTCTTCATTAAGAAGAAGGACGAGTCAATGCGCCTTTTCATTGATAATCATGAGCTCAACAAGATCACGATAAAGAACTAGTATCCCCTTCCATGGATTAATGAACTTTTCAATCAGTTACATGGAGAACAATAATTCCTAAGGTGGATCTACGGTCAGGATATTACTAAGTTAGGGTGAAAGAGGATATCCCCAAGACAATTTTTCATATAAGGTATGGGCACTATGAGTTCATAGTAATTCCACTCAGAATCACCAATACTCCAGAAATCTTCATAGAATTTATTAATAGAGTCTCTATATATTTCCTTTTCAATTTTTTTGGTAGCCTTTATAAATGATATTTTAATATACTCCAAAAGAAAGAAGGAGAATGAGGATCATCTAAGCATTGTGCTAATGACCTTATGAAAGGAGAATCATTATGCCAGTACAAGAATTTCTGGTTGAAGGAAGTATCATTCTTAGGGATTATTATCACAATAAATAGGATATATATGGACCCTTCAAAGATATAATCAATTGAAGGACATATGAGGCTAACATCTATGACACATATCTATATTTTTCTTAGATTTTATGGGTACTATCGTTGATTTGTGACAAATTTTTCATGGTTGTCAAACCATCAAACCAAGATAACTTGGAAGGGAGTCAAGTTTTCTTGGAATGATGAATATGAAGAGAGATTCAAGGATTTTTGAATGAGGATTATCACTACACCTATACTCACACTACCCACAAGTGGACAATTTTTTTTTATTCAGCAATGCTTTGAAGAAGGGATTGAGCTGTGTGTTAATGAAAAATGAAAAAGTGATAGCCTATTAATTAAAGAAGTTGAAATTTCATGAATAGAACTAACCAATTCTATATCTAAAGTTGGATAAAATGATCTTCACTTTGAAACTATGTCAGAATTATCTATTTGGGGATAAGTGTAAAATATATACGGATCAAAAAAGTCTCAAGTATATATTCACATAGAAAGAGCTTAATATGAACCAATGAAGATGCTTAGATCTGATCAAGGACTATGAATGATCAATCCACTACCATCCTAGGAAAGTGAATAAAGTGGAACATGCTCTAAGTAGAAAGGATCCAGTAATTTTATCATTAATGGGAATTGGGAAGGATCTAATTTTTTAGAATTAAAAAGGATGGGAATGGAAATCATAAAGGAAGAAACATCATAAATACTTTTACAAATGATTTATGAACAATCCCTTTTGAAGAAGGTAAAGGATTATCAAAAAGATGATATGGTAATTCATAAGAAAGTGGAAACAATAATAAAAGGTAAATCCTATGGGTTTAATGTTAATGAATAACATGTTGTAAGATTTGGGTCATGACTCAGTGTACCATCAAATCCTGAGTTAAAGAAAGAGATATTAGATGATGCATATAGATCAACCTTGTCCATATATAAAGGAATCACAAAGATGTATCGAGATCTATAAGAGGACTATTTTTGGAAAAAATGTGAAGAGGAAGATCATGGAATATACATCAAGATGTCTTGTATGTCAGCAAGTGAAGGAAGAAAGGAAAAAATATAAGGGGATGATGCAACCATTACCATACCTACATGGAAATGGGAAAACATCACCATGGAATTTGTCACCAGTCTTCAAAATAAATCAAGAGAAAATAATTACATCTGGGTTGTGTTGGATAATCTTACAAATACTATGTACTTCATTTTGATTTGAGATGATTTCTTACTTTATCAACATGCATTCATATACATTAAAGAAGTGGTGAGGCTGCATGGAGCACCACTATCGATTGTAAATGATCAAGATCCAACATTTACCTATATGTTTTGAAAAATTCTTCAACATTATCTAAATACTAAGTTGAACTTTAGAACATCATATTATACACAAGATGATGAACAATGTAAGCAGGCTATCTAGAAACTCGAGGACATATTGAGAGACTGTTCAATTGAATTCAATGGAGGATGGGACCAAAATATTCCTCTAGTTGAGGTATCATAAAATAATAGTTTCAACTTAAGAATAAAAATAGATCCACATGAATACCATTATGGTAAGAGGTGCAGAACACCTAAATGCTAGGATGAATTTGGGGAAAAAATTGGTAGGTCTTGAAATGGTCAAGGAAATGGTGGAAAAGTTCAAGACCATTCAGCAGCACATCATTGATGTTCAGAGTCGACAGAGGATCTATAATGACAATCATATACAAGACCTATAATTTGATGTTGGATACATGGTATTCCTCCGCATATCTCCATGGAAGAAATTCATAAGAGTTTTGAAGAAGGGAAAGGTTAGTACAAGATACATCAGAACCTTTGAGATCTATGACAGGTTCAGAGCAGTGGCCTATTGACCAGCACTACCACCAAACCTATCTTAAGTACATGATGTATTCCATGTATCCATATTGAAGAGTACATGTAGGTTCTGGGCGTAGTGGAAGCATGGCTAGGACGTAACCCAACTTTTATTTTTACCATGATCAATTATTATTCTAGGATCAATATGACGATGAACACCAGTATCCATGGAATAGAATCAAAGATATAGATAAAGAAGGAAGAGGCCTGAAAACTTTAGAGAGGATCTTGAACATGATTTTTATAATTAATTTAATTAATTTTATAAAGAAAAATAATTCATGGATCTTTGGTATTTTTTTTCATTTATGATGTTGATCATCTGGAATGACCCTTACAGATTATCTCATTGTGTATGTAAGGATCCAAACTATAAACCCTCTAGTGGTGATCTACATGTGCTCTGATGGCCTCTGATCGACACCACTCGTTCTCCGGGTGCTAGTGTGGTGAAGCGAGTGTCTTGTGTCGGTCATTATTGATTTCTTGTTCTTTGGTCTTGAAGAAAGTCTCTATTTCATTGAGAGGGGTGTGAAGAGGATTCAAGAGCGAAATTGTTTAGCTCAACAATTCTCAATTCATCGGGTGTACAATTCGATGTCGTGTGGTGTCTGCCACAATAGGTGTACTTGTCTATTTATATGTATGAAACTTTAGTTATAATATTTAATTGAAAAATAGCAATTAAATAAATTCATGAACTTAGAGAAAACCCATGATCATAATAATAATATTGTGTTATTATTTATGGTGCACCAAATTGTGCAAAACAGAATTATAAATAAAATTATGCATCATAAAATAATAGAAGCGTCATTATTATTTTAACTTGTGCCAACTAGTTAAATAATTATTTATTGTCTTGCAAATAATTATTTTATGACCAGACTGTCCTTGGTCCACTCAAACTCCACTTCTATTTATTGAATACCCAAATAAATAAATAAATAAATTATTCTCTTAAATAAATATTTTATTTACAAACTAGTAAATAAATATTTATTAAATGTTCAATAAAATAAATGAATATATTTTATTTAATTTATAAGATCATTTTAATTTGAATAAAATTATTCCACGGTCTTGAGAATAATATTTATTTCATTAATTAAATTCAAATAGAATTTAACTGAGACCACCAAAAACACTTAGTTTGTGACCCTCTAGGATTCTTTCTCATTGGCATTAGACGAGCTTACCTAAAGTCTAAGAGTGCTATCTAGAAATGGGTCAAGGAACCCAAGATAAAGAACATACTGTCATAACAATAACATCCATATACGAATGCTCACTATGTAATATAATCTCTTTGTCGCAATATCTCATCATGCAGGTTTCATGATAGTGTCATCAACTTTTATGCTCGATCTGTCATTCTTTGACAACCTGAAATAAACTCATCTTTACACCACGGATATGGAATTTTGTGTGATATTTATATTTAAATCAAAGGGCCAAGATATCAAATTACATAAATGGAAGGGAAAAATCCTTCCTTGACTAATCCATTAATAACATGCCACTCATGACTCACCCAATGTACCCTACTTCTCACCAACTGTCTGCGTGACGATTTTCATCAGTAAATAAAAATGCGTGAGTCATGACACATATTAATGACAATATTAAAGTCTAAGGATCAATACACATGATCGTAGATAGAAATATCTGATTTCACCAAAATATGAGGAATTATTACTAGAGGGTCTGTTCTCATAATCTCTTGTCTTGGAGATTACCAAGTGATAACTTCCTAAGAGGAAGTCTCATATGCTTTTGAGTACTCACACCTAATGGTTTTCATTCTATGTGTCCCATCATAGTATGTCATCCAACCATAGAACTATATTTAACAATATTGTTATTTCATTTCAAGGTTCTCATCATAGCGATGAACTGTCATGACCTTATCAATGCAAAAAATACTCTAGGACATTATTACATCATAGTCATGCAGAATAATGAACTATATGTAATAAGATGTTTAATATTTAAATAAATTAAATATACATTTAATAAAAGTACAACTAGTTGGTTTTAGGACACCAACTCCTACAAACTCCCACATATACTAGAGCCAACTGCCTATAACTTTCAGTCTGTTAGACCTCACATGGTGATCATGTTTCTGCAGATTCAAGGTTTTAGTCAAGGGGTCTTCCACATTGTCTTCCATGGAAATACTGCTCACTGCAACTTCACCTCTCTGAGAAAAATCCCTCAAGAGATGATACTTCCGAAATATGTGCTTTGTCCATTGATGTGACCTTGGATCTTTTGCAAGATCCACCACTACCATATTATCACAGTACAATGTGATGAGATATTTACTGTTAGGTATCACATCCAGCTCCTGGATGAAGCTTCACATCCAAACTACTTATTTAGCTACCTCAGAAGCTGTGATATACTCGGACTCTACTATAGAATCTGCGACCACACTCTACTTTGAGCTCTTCAAGATCACTACTCCTCCATTCAAAGTGAAGATGTATCCTATTTGCGACTTTATGTCATCTTGATCAATCTAGAAACTAGAATATGAAAATCCTATGATGACTAGTTCCTCATATCCTCCATAAACTAGGAACATATTCTTAGTATGCCTTGGATACTTTAGGATAGTCTTGACTGCCATCCAATGATGGTCACCTGGGTTAGCTTGATATTTGCCTACCACACTCAATGCATAGGAAACATCCAGCCTAGTACATAGAATTGCAAACATGACTGGCCCAATAGCTGATGCATATGAATTCCTTGCCATTATATTTCTTTAATCATGTGTTTGAGGACACATTTTCTTAGAAAGACGAATGCCTTGTGATACTAGCAACAATCCCCTCTTGGATTGTTCCATACCGAATATCTTCAGTATCTTAGCAATGTACTTTGACTTCGGCCCAAAAATCTCTTGGATCTATCACGATGGATCTTAATCCCAAGAATATATGCTGCCTCTCCCAAGTCCTTCATGGAGAAGCATTGATTCAACCATGCCTTAACAGACTATAAGATTGCTATCTCATTTCCAATAAGTAATATGTCATCAACATATACTATTAAGAAAATGACTGCACTCCCACTAAACCGTTTGTAGACACAATGCTCACATTCATTCTTGAAAAAAATGTTATAGATTCATCAAAATGAATGTTCCATGACTTGGGTGCTTGATTTAATCCATAAATGGATTTCTGAAACTTGTATACTTTATTGGAATCCTTTGGAGTCATAAAACCTTCAGGTTGTGTCATGTTGACATATTCCTAAAGGTTTCTGTCAAGGAAGGTTGTTTTGACATCCATTTTACAAATCTCATTTTCATGGTAAGTGGAAATGGACAATCGAATTCTGAGGGATTTCAGAATTGAAACTGCTGAAAAGGTTTCATCGTAGTCAATGCCTTGATGTTGTTTGAACCCTTTTGCAACCAGTTGTTCCTTATAAGTGTTGACTTGTCCTTCTATGTCTAGTTTCTTCTTGAATATCCATTTTCAACCAACAGGCTTTACATCAACTGGAGGATATACCAAAATCCATACTTGGTTTTGGTACATGGAATCCATTTCATAATTCATGGCTTCTTACCACTTACTACTTCCTTGTAGGTTAAATGATAATTATTATCAACTAATAATGAGTCACCATACTCGGTTACTAGAAAACAATACTGTTATGGTTCTCTAACCTCTCTTGTACTCCTACATAGTTCTTGTGTCTTTGAAATAGTTATTTATTCTGTGGGGCTTTGTGGAATCTATTCCTGTATCAACTCTTGTATACCTTGAGCCTCAAATTCATCAAAGTCTATCTTGCTCCCACTATCTCTTTTGGAGATGTGCTCCCTATCAAGGAATTTGGTGTGTCTTTCCACTATAACTATTTTGTATGAGGGGTTGTATAGGTTATATCCCCTTGTTTCCTTGGGGTATCCTATAAAGGTACACTTTTTTCCTCAGGGTGAAAGTTTTTTACCTGAAGAGGCCTTAACAAACGCATCGCTTCCCCACACATGTAAATTCGATAATATGGATTTATTTCTACTCCAGAACTCATATGGAATACCATTTATCAAATTAGTTGGTACTTGGTTTAGTATGTGTGCCTCTATTTGTAATGTATATCCCCAAAAGGATAATGAAATACTTTCATGACTCATCATTGATCTAACCATGTCCAATAGGGTTCGGTTCCTCATTTCTCTCACACCATTTCACTGGGGAATTTATGGAGGAGTGAGTTGGGATAGGATCCCAAACTTCTGTAAGTAATCAATAAAGTCTTGATTAAGATATTCTACACCTTGGTCTGAGTGGATTTTCTTAATATTCTTACTAAGATGATTCTCAACTTCATTCTTGTATTCTTTGAACATATAAAAAGAATACAAATTATTCCTCATTATGTAGATATATCCATATCTACTAAAATCATCAGTAAAAGTTATTAAGTATGAGTACCCTCCCCTTGCTTCAATGGGAAATGGTTCACACACATCAGTATGAACCAATTCAAGAAGTTATTTAGCCCTTTCTCCTTTCCCACTTAATGGGGATTTGGTCATTTTTCCTTATAAACATGCATGACATACACCAAGTGGTTTTAGTTTGAAAGAATCTAAATATCCATCTTGATGTAAATTTTTCAAGTGTTTCTCATTTACATAACCTAGCCAGTGATTCCAAATTTTGGTGTGGTATGATTCATGTGAAGTATCTTTGTTATCGATTTCCATTACTTGGTTTGTGTAATCCAACAGGTAAAGACTATTGTATAAATGTGTTGTCACACCCCGAACCTTTTTATTATAATTTTATTTTATTTATTGACCTCTGTTAGCTTCTTCAAGGCACAAGTTGAGCGCCAGTCTAAAATTTTTATCGTTTAATAGTTTTGGCGAGTGTCAGACCGGTGCGCGGACATCGCATGGTTGACGGTGACCGCGTGATCGGCCCAAGTGCCCACACAAATGTTTAATGTTTAAAATAAATAAAGTTTAGTGTAAATAAAATAAGTTAAATGGTTAAATCGTAATAATTATGATATTATTGCATAGATAAAAATAATTTTATTATTAAAATTTCTTAATAAGATTCTTATCATTAAAATTGTTATAGATATAATTATTATATAGTTGTTATTAATATTGTCATTATTTAAAAGAAAATGAATAAATTAAATTGAAAAGAGTTTTATAAAATGTTTAATAATAATAATAACAATAATTTATAATATTGTTGTTGTTATTATTATTATTATTGGATTATTATTATTATTATTTATATATTATTATTCATTTATTTTACTTTTTTTTTATTTTATTCTGTCCTTTTTTTCTACATTATTCCCCTTTATTCTTTTCTTTTTTTCTTCCACACGTTTGTCCCACCCCCCCGCACAACACAACGCCTAGGATCCTCTCCCCTCTCCCTCACGCTTCATCCGGCAAGGCGTCTTCCCCCTGTGGTCTCGCCCGAATCCTCCGCCAGGCTTCTGTGATCCAGTGCCCCGGTCAGGCCTCCGCCAGCCCCCTTCCCTGTCCAACCAGCGCGACGCCCTCCCTATTGCAGTCCGCCAGCACCAACCAAGCCTCCCTTCATGCCCGCGACCCCGCGCCCCCATTCGGCTCACCTCCCTGCATGGCCGCAACACCCAGCCTCCCGCATCTTAGCCCTCCTGTGCCTACACCTCCTGGTTTTCCCCTCTGCGCACGCTGGCCTCGTCCCGGCATTCCATGCGTAGTGCCGCAAGCAAGTCCGCCCTCTTCCCTAACCTCCTACAAGACCTCAGTCGACCACCCCCTCGTACCCCGGTCTCTACAGCCCCTTCCAGCAGCTCCCGCAGAAGCCCCATGGTTTTCCCTGTTCCAGCGCCTCCCATGTGCTCGGCCTCCTTCAACGCCGCACCCAGCCATCCCGGAAGCCCCCTGGTCCCTCTTCCTAACTTACAGAGCGCCGATCGCAGTAGCTCACAGCTCCTCCTCCTCCTCCTCCCCGCAGTCACCCCCTGCTCGTCACGCCCTCCTGCCGCCTTCGTCCTGCACGCACCCAGCACGACGCCCAGCCTCCTGTTTCCTCTCCCTCATACCCCGCTCCTCCGGTCACGAACCTAGCCAGCCCGCTGTGGCTCCTTTTCCTAGCGCCGCATCACCCTCGCTCCGCCTTCCTTCCAGCCGGTGCACCTGCTGCAGTGCTCCACTCCGGCAGCGCCTCCGCCCAGCAGCTCCGACACTCTCCACACGCCGCTGCTCCCTCTTCCGTCTCCTCCTGTCACGGTAGCCAGTAGCCCTCCCCCCTTGTAGTGCCGCCTTGCACCGCAGCTGATCGGCACCCTTCCTCTCGTCCGCCTCACCTGCGTGCTGCCCGCCGCTGTCTGACGGCCCTTGCCGCACCACCTAGTCAGACCGCATCTAGCCATGCGCCTTCCGTTGTTTCGGCGCGACGCCCTCCGGCGGTCCGTTTCTTGTCGCAACCCCCCCCCCGATGGGTATACCCTTTTACTTGATGCTCTGTTTGATATTTTTATTCGATATTTATATATATACCCTGGTTTGATTATAATTTTTATTAATTAAATTTTATTTGGTTCGGTTTGACTTTCTGGGACCCATGCGGGCATTTCCGAGTGAGCGCCATCGTCGCGCCTGGTTTCCGAGTTTGCATCGTCGTTGCACTTTAGTTTTGAGGTGAGGGTTTCTTCTCGCCTCTTGGTTTCATATACTTTAATTGGGGTTTTTAGTTGTATTTTGAGTTCTTAGTGTTTTTTTTTGCAGTACGTTGGACCTTACTGTGTAGTGTTGGATGTGCATCTTCCATTTCATCTCGGTCTCGAGGTAGGTCTCCCACTTCACTCACCTTTAAATTTAGAATTTATTAATTGCTTGATGTTTTATTAATTTTAATGAATGATAAATAATATAGGATAATGAATTTTTAAATGATTATTTGGTGTGAAAAGAGATGTTTATTTTATACCGAACACTTGAAACATTTTCTTGACGAGCAGACACCCAGTATTGAAAGAATGCTTGTTTGGCCTTTAAATATAATTCACAGAATTTCAAATGTACTTCTAGTTTTAAAGATAAATGATTTCTTCTGAACAAGTTTTTTGGGTCTTCTCGAGAAATGAGGTTTTTCATTAAAATTGGTTAAGGCCCGTTTGACACTTTAATAAAATAAATTATTTTGGAAAACCCATTATAGGGTGATCTTTGGTGTGCGTTGATTGTGTGAGATGTATGTGATGTTTGTGCATCGTGGTTAATTGATTTACATTGTGGACGCACCCCTTTTTATTGTATGTGTTGACATGGGAACCTGGCATAGTGAGTGAATCTTCTGAGAATGATCACTGCACTAGTTTAGATTACACACTGGCTAGTGGTCCCATAGTAGGGGGATACTGAGTTATTGCTGCTATGGGGATTGGACCCCTCGGTTAGGCCATATAGGTTTATACCGAGCGTTAGGGAGTTATGACGTCATCGAGTTAGAGCATGCTTTCAGGATGAGTCAGATGTATAGTATGTTCTGTATTGTTCACAATCTCCTAGGTTCGACCCATGTTTTCTTTGGTTTTTTTTGTATGTGGTGGATGGTTGAGAGGACTAGTTTGGTTGCTGGCCCCTGTGTGCCACTTTTTTCATTTCCCTTAGTGTGTGTTTTGTGATATGTGTGGTTTTTCCTTTTTGGCTAATAATTGAAGTTTGGATTTCCAAATGGTTCGCGGAAAATGTTTTAAAAAGAAATATACCTATTCTTTTCAGACATTAAACTTGATTTAAAATTAAATGGGAAATGGACTGATACTTGTTTTAGAAATGAAATTTTGTGTGGAAACTAATATTTTATATAATTTAGTTCAAACCTAGAATTAGTAAATTTCTTTATTTAAAGGTAGTGCATTGGGAATAGATATCGGGCTAGCCTACTGAGTTTTAATACTCACGCCTATAATTCTTTTCTTTTTTTAGTGTTTGTTCAGGCTACAGCTTGGGTGTGTTCGCCTTGGGAGACGTTTGGTCGTGAGTTAGAGAGTGACCCATGAGGTCACACGGAGATAGTGGTTGTCTCTTTCGGTTAGTTTTATTTTCTTTGGTTCTTGTTAGTTGCATTACTCTGTTTATTTATCTTGCGCTGCTCTGTTTTATTTCTGCTGCTTTATTTATTTATTTTTACTAGGAGAAATCGTTCCCACATCCTCTGTTGATGCCTTGGCGCTTGTCGCCAGCCCGAGAGGATCGGGAATGCCTCTCGGGCCATGTCGCGGACCAACTCGGGTGACCGGTTCAGGGTCAACCCGGGTTGGTTCGTGAAAAAATGGTATCATAGGAGGTCATCCCTTAGCGTACCTCGCTTTTCAGAGCACCCTTTGTTATTTGGGATGTCCAGTAGATGGAGATTAGGACTGTCGGGCTTAGGAGGTAGGTTACGGGTCGGTGCCTGATCACCACTGCTCGTAATGAGACCTGAGTTACCAGGGTTATTTCGGGATTTGAATCTTTTATCTTTGGTTGTTTTGGATTGAGGAATGAAAATGGAGGCGAATCGGTTCACTTTCCGGACTCACATGGGTTGATGACCCATGTGAAGTCCAAGTGTCCGGATCAAGGTTCTCTTAGTGTTATGCTTTACCTGGGGCACGGCTCACCACCATGTCGCTGGGTCAGACATATGCACTAGTTTCTCATTCTAGTGGGTTATTACTGCTTGTGTTTTGTTTTAGTCTCAGTTGATTTGAGTGTGCGTTAAAAGTGAAATTGTTTTTTTTAAATGGAAAAGTGTTTCTTCCATTTTTTTTTAAATTACTAAAGTGTTTTTTAAAGAGAAGGTGTATTGGTTTGGAAAAAACTTGGTATGTGTTTGGATTTGGTAAGGAAAAAGAAGTGTTTGAACCTTGGCACTCCTTATGGAGGGTCACACGTTCGTGGGTATGTATGGAAAGTGTGTGGGGGTACTTATTCGCGGATGAGGTGAGAGGGATTGAAATAATGGTTTTGGAAAAGTGATTTCTCCTTGTGTTGTATATGTTTGGATTATGGGCCTATTGCCCTTAGCTTGTGTTGTTTCTTTGATTGAGTTTTGGCTTGATGCCGGTTTCGATGGTGTTTTTCGTATTGTTATGAGTATGGCAGCCAGAAAGCCTCCCAAAGTTGTCAATGAGTTATGATCAGTTCTCAGTTCCTTTTGCGTGTTGCTTGCTTATCGAGGTAGTCGAAGTCTGTTAGAGGTAGTTGTATTGTTATGAAAGATAGTGTGTCTTCGAGTTGTTGGGAACTCTCAGGGTAGTCAAGGTTCATACCGCCCTAGAGTTATTTGAGGGTTCAGTTCTGGGTTAGTAAAGATGAAATGTCTCATCGTCGTTAGAGTTTTGGGGGTGATTAACAGTGGTCGACTTCCACGAAGGTTCCCCATCTAGCAAGGAGTGCGGGCCGGTGGAACCTGTCTCTAAGAAATCATCCTTGTCGGTATCGGCTCCTAGTTCGTCAGACCGCTCTCTTGTGTGCCACCAGTATGGCCTGTCTAGACATTCTAAGTCTTCATGTTGCATCCCTTTGAAAATGTATAACCATCGAGGTTGTTTGAAACATTGAACAGAAGGAGTTAGAGAACAGAAGATGAAAATTCCTGATTATGAGGCAGGAGACGCTTCAGCTACCAGGGCCCTGTAGGATCGAAATAATGATGTAGATGCTCAATATACAAGAGGGGGGTGAATTGTATACTTTAAAAATTCCTTTGGAACCTTTAAAGTTAGTTACGATTAACTATGTTTTCCTTAAGCAAAGGAAAGGGATAAGTTTAACAAAGTTAAACTAAGAAAATTCACAACACCTCTAATACCGAATGCAAACTTGGAATGAGATTCCGAAAGTGGGTTCCGGAAATATGGTTCTGGAAAATGAAACTTAATGAAAGATTACAAAGTGAGATTCTACCTTAAAGCGTATAAAATCTAAATGAATCAGAGTACAAGTAAGGAAGTATAAGAAAGTTATACTTTCCTTATAATACAAAATGCAGCGGAAATAAAACAAGTAGTTAAACTACAAGTAACAAGATATAAGTCTTTTAACCCAAAGAGAAGGGTATCCAACAACCTTGGATAAAGGTCCCTTGATTTATACTTTCAAGAAAGTCTGTCTTACCCACACCAGGGTAAGCCCTCGATACAAAGATCGGAGTCTCTATCTTGCTATCCCCGCAAGCCCTCAACTTCAAGGTAGTTGGCGACCTCTATCTTCCTCAGTAAGGAAGCCCTCAAACTTCAAGGTAGTCAGCACCTCTGTCTTCCTATCCCCGGAAGCCCTCGAATGTAATCACCAACATTCGGAGTCGCACAAAGCTTTGAGAGTTAATAAGAGCCTCTCTCTCTAGAAATCACTTCAACAGCATGTATGCACAAAACCAAGTTGTTCAGTATCGAGCTCTTTCAAATGAGCTCCTATTTATAGGTAAGGTTGGCTCCTTCTCCAACGGTCATATTTTCCTTAAAGATCGGAGGGACTTGTACACGTGTCACTTAGACAACGGTTAGTTTATAACAAAATAGACAACATCGTTTTATAACAAAACAAGTGTAACTGAAAGTACGACATCGTTTTAATTTTAACTCAAAAGTTCGGAATGAACGCTTCGGAGTAAATGTTCGGAGTGTAATGAAAATAATAAAGAGTATAAAAATTATAGAAGTGTAAGTAAAATAAAAGTTCAGAGTCTAACCAAAATATTTTTCGGAGTCTGAATTAATTCAGAGTGTATAAAACAAAGATAATCAGATTCTGTTTAATAGGTGAATTCGGAATGAGAATTCGGAATGGGAATTCGTCATCAGAATTCGTAATGAGAATTCATCATCAGAATTCGTAATGAGAATTATTCATTGGAATTCATAATGAGAATTCATCATCAGAATTCGTAATGAGAATTAATCATTAGAATTCGTATTGAGAATTCGTTATCGAACTTCATAAGAATTCATATCCTGAATCTGGAATAGAACTTAGTCAGAGTTCATATCCGGAATTCGGAATGAAACTTCCTTATAGTTCTTATCCAGAATCCGAATCCTAAAACAGAATGCTTCATATCAAAGTTTCAACGATTCTGAGAAAATAGAAATGAATCTGAATCTCATACTTAAGAAAAATATGGATGAAAATAAGATAAGGATAATTTTTCTTATAAAAGCGATTTTTCTTATAAAAGCAACTTTCCTTAAGAAAGCAATTTTCCTTATAAAAGCAATTTTCCTTATAAAAGCAATTTTCCTAAAGAAAACAATTTTCCTAAAGGTAAGGTGTTTGTGATTTTCAAAATAAGAAGGAATGAAAAAGTCATAAGGAAAACCTTATTGACTCAACAATCTCCCCCTTTTTGGAAAGCACAAACATCCTTACAAAAAATAAATTCTAAGAAGAAAAAAAAACATTAAGGCTTATCTCCCTTAGCTTTAAGGAAATTGATGAATACGACTAACTCCCCCTTAGGCTTTGAAACACTAAGGATCGTATTCTAGATTTCCGGAGTGACATTTCATTACGAAAAATAAAGTCTTCTTTAATGAAAAACTCCCCCTTAGATAGACTCTCATTGGAGTTCTTCTTTTTCTTAAGGATCTTTTCCTTCTCCCCTTTAGATAGACTCTCATTGGAGTTCTTCTTTTTCTTAATAATATTTTCCTTCTCCCCCTTTGTGATTTTCAAAAATAAATCGAGGGAATGGAAAAAAAACAAAGTACCTGAAATATTAGTAATGACAACAAAAGAAACGATAGGCACAATTTTCATTAGGTTTGAAATCTTGACAACAAAGAAAATATTACAAAAAAAAGATCGGATTTGGTTATTTTGGATCTTTTTCCTTCGAAATGAGCCCTTTAAGAATAGTCTTGATCTTCTTCAGGTCTTTATGATCTTCTTCAGCTTGCTTCTCTAAGACAACTATTCTTGCGGATTGAGCTTCAATCTTTTCTTCCTAGGCTTTCAGCTTTTATTCCTGAGCCTTGATCTTTTCTTCTTGAGCCTTCATCTTATCTTCCTGAGCCTTCATCTTCTGATCAAACTCAATCCGATGATCCCTTTCAAATTTCCAGTTCTGAGAAACAGAATTCAACTTTCCATTCAGATCTCTGACTTCTTGAATCCGGAAGTTCTTTTCATCTGTCAGCTTTTCTTCAAAGGAGGAAGTCAGCTCATTTATCTTCCTGTCCTCAGTCTCGAAAGCATATTTAACATTGTCTTGAAACTCATCGAATAACCTCATATCTTCAATAGTGTTCTTCAACCGATTTGTCATCCTCTTGCAAGATTTTCTATGAGCTTCGTAGCCAACAAAGAAGGTTTTGAACTGAGCCTCAATCTCAACGCACTTGTCCATAACCATAGATACGGAGTCAGTTTTATGATTTAAAGCATGTTGGAGCATCTGACATCTTGAATCAATACTAGAGAATGTCGGAATGGATCCCACCAACTTCTTTAAAGACTGGACAACAAAGTCATGCCCCACAGAGGATGACTCTGAATCTGAAACTTTGCTTGGAGAGTTTTCTTCCCCAATAAGCTCCAACTTCCTTTTAGACGAATCACCATATTCTCTTTTCTTGCTAGCCACTGATTTTGGAGTCTCAACAAGGAGTTGCTTTCCCTTGTCTTTTTTCGGAATCGATTCTTGATCAGGGGTTTTCTGCTCACCAGTAGACACTTGAACAATATCATCAACTACTTTTTGAACAACATCTTCCTCATTCTTATCCTTCTTTGGAGTTATTAACTTAGAGGATTCAGCCTCTGAATTTCGGAGTGACAGGTGTTCCAAAGGCGACCCCTTATACTCATCTACTTCTTTCAATAAGTCTCTTGTTTCACCACTGGCTTCAGCAACTTGTTCTTCCTCTTGCACTTGTTGAACCTGCTCGAGTTGCTCAACATGTTCGGTTGTAACCTCTTCCGGAAAATCAAGGTTTCTTCCTGGAGTCTCAGGTAGAGATTCCAAGGAGAAAGATCTCGGAACTGGAATGCTTCTGGATACCATCTCATTAAACTTTAACAACACTTGGACTGCCTCGGCTTCTGACATCTTCTTCTTGAGCTTCTTTTCCTTTACTTGTTTTTGAAGCTCATCAGCAGTTCTCTCCTTTAATGCCTTAGCTTCCGCAGGGTCCAATCCGAACTGCAGATCCCCTTCTTTCCTTTTCTCTTTATCTGCTCTCCACTTCACAACAACCTCATCAGGAAAGGATTTCTTCTTCTTTGGTTTGGGAGGTGCGGTTTGAGCTTCCTTAGATTTAGGATCTTCAACTTCAGCTGCAACTTCCTTCAACTTTCTTTTCTTTACTGGTTTAGATGATTCCGGTTCAGCAGCCTTCAGAGCCACTTCGTCTTGATTAGGCAGATCGGAGAACTCACCAGTCTCCTTGTTGAAGGCCACATCCATCATCTTAATGGTATCATCACTGACCAACAAAATTTTACAAACCCTTGGCTTAGATATGCAAGCTTCCTTGAAAGATTCAAGGCACCGAACTATCAATCTCGATAAAATTGCTGGGTACATTACGATCTGGGATCTGAGATTTCCTTTCTTAAGATTCTCAATGGTTATAAGAATGTGCCTCATGAAGTTAAACTTCCTTAGATTTATCAGGAAATCTAAGATGTAGATCTCACTCTTCTTCAAGCTGTCTTTATCACCTTTCCTCGGTACGATAAGCCCTTGCACCCACAACTCTAGAATTTGGAAATTTGTGGACAAACTTGCAATCTTCGGAGCCTTGTCATCAGCCAGTCCGAGAGTTTCTAAGGCTTTTTCCTTGTTGAAGCTACCCTTAGAGTCTGGCAACACATGAGATATAAACTCGGCTTCTCCTTCATAGGACAGCCCTACCAAGCTTGCTGCCTTGGTATAAGAAAGTTTGTAAGTCTTACCATAAGACTTAAAAGAAAATTTCTCCCTATTATCTTCCTGAAAGAAGGAAACTGATTCATAGAACTCAACAAGTAACTCTGAAAAGACATCATCTTGATTCCCTGGTTGGGACACAGCAATATCTTCCCAGCCATTCAACTTAATGTTCTTCAAAATAAGAGAATCATAGTTGTTGAAAAAATCCGGATGGACTAACCTTTCTCTGTAAACTAACCATTGTGAAATAGGCTTAGTGGATGACATTTCTTGAGATGCTAACTCCGCAGACATTCGGATCTGAAGTCCTTTGGGAAGTTCAAAATGGAGAAATCTGAAGTTCGGAACAGCTTTAAAATAGAGAGGCAGAGATTCGGGACGCGAGAGCTTGAGATCGATGTGGGACGAGTATTTGGGTCCCCTTTATATAGGCAATGAGATGACGGTTGAACTTCTACGGTTGATCAACGGTTGGGAGAAGCTGAGATCAGATCTGACGGTTGAAAACTTGAATCTAATCTTTTTGAGGTTTTTATTCAAACAAGGAATTAAGAAAACTATAATCCGAAAACATAATACAAGAAAATGCCAGCAAGTAAAATATGACTACGAAAACTTGAGTAAGGTAATCATACCTTTCAGATTGGATTAGGAGGATTATTCGTAATGGGTAATATAACAAAGACTTCAAAAAAAACTTTATTATGAGAAGATAGATTTCGCAAAAACTTTGCTTCGGAAAATAATCTTAGTACGAAAAACTCATTACGGAACACTCATTACGGAAAACTCAGTACGAAAATTTTGTTATGAAAATACCAGTACGAAATTTTCCATTCCGGATGTTTTTAATACAAATACTTCCATTCCAGAAGTATTCTTTACGAAAATGTCCATTCTGGAAAATTGTATTTCTGGAAATTCCATTCCGGAATTTTAGTTTCGAAAAGTTTGAAAACAAATTTTGAAAAACTTTTTTAATCTAACAATCAGATGTACTCCCCCTATGAAAAGGAGTTTATTGCGGTAAGGAGAGTTTTTCAACAGAAAGTTACCTAAGGAGGATTATCTTACGGTTATCATTCCTAACTTCTGTTTAATGTATTCAAATCTATCAGAAGGCAAAGATTTTGTGAAAATATCAGCAAGTTGATCTTGCGTTTCGATAAACTGAAGAATAATATCTCCTTTAAGTGTGTGATCCCTAAGAAAGTGATGCCTAATATCTATGTGTTTTTCACAGGAGTGTTGTGCAAGGTTCTTACTAAGGGCAATGAAACTTGTGTTATCACACAAAATTTGAGTTTTGGTAAAACTCAAGCCATAGTCTGTGAGTGTGTGTTGCATCCACAACACTTGAGCACAACAACTTCCAGCTGCTACATATTCAGCTTCAGCAGTGGAAAGTGCTACAGAATGTTGCTTCTTGCAGGACCAAGAAACTAATGAATCTCCTAAGAAGTGACAATTTCCAGATGTACTTTTTCTATCCATTCTACATCCACCAAAGTCAGCATCAGAAAAGATTTTAAGAACAAAATCATTTCCAGAAGTATAAAATAATCCTAGATCCATGGTTCCCTTAAGGTAGCAAAAAATTCTTTTTACTGCCTTTAAGTGAGATTCCTTAGGATTGGATTGATATCTTGCACATAAGCATACTGAAAACATTAAGTCTGGTCGACTAGCTATTAAGTATAGTAGGCTTCCTATCATACCTCTAAAAGATGTTTGATCTACTGGTTTCCCAGCTTCATCAAGATCTAAAGAGTTTGAGGTACCAATGGGAGTACTTATACTCTTAGTGTTGTCATAACCATACTTTTTAAGAAGATCTTTAATATACTTATGTTGAGATATGTAGGTTCCTTCTGGTTTTTGAGAAATTTGAAAACCAAGGAAAAAAGTTAACTCACCCATCATACTCATTTCAAACTCAGATTTCATTAGACTTGCAAAAGAGTCGGTCAAATATTGTTGAGTTGAACCAAATATGATGTCATCAACATAAATTTGAACAATCAAAACATTTCTCCTATCTTTCTTTATAAAAAGGGTTGGATCTTCATTTCCCTTAACATAGTTATTTTGAAGCAAAAATCCAGTAAGTCTATCATACCATGCTCGTGGGGCTTGTTTAAGACCATACAAAGCTTTGGTAAGTCTAAAAACATGATCAGGATGTTTTGTATCTTCAAAGCCAGAAGTTTGTTCAACAAAAACTTCCTCTTGAAGATAACCGTTAAGAAAAGCACATTTCACATCCATTTGGAAAAGTTTGAAATTAAAGAATGCTGCAAAGGCAAGTAGAATACGGATAGATTCAAGTCTAGCTACTGGAGCATAGGTTTCTTCATAGTCTATTCCTTCTTGCTGATTATAGCCTTTAGCAACAAGTCTAGCTTTATTTCTTACTATGATTCCATTTTCATCGCATTTATTTCTGAAAACCCATTTTACTCCAATAACAGAAGTTTCCTTAGGTCTTTTAACCAAGGTCCAGACTTTATTCCTTTCGAATTCATTTAGTTCATCTTGCATGGATTTAATCCAATCATCATCACCTAAAGCTTCATCAGTGCTTTTAGGTTCTAATTGGGAAAGAAATGATATATGTTCTACTTCATTTCTTAAGGAACTTCTAGTCCTTACAGGTTGATTTACATCACCAATGATACTATCACTGGGATGATTCTTAAGAAACACCTGATTTGGGTTTTGTAAAACTTGTTCATCAACATAGGGTAGAAAGTCTTCTGGGGTAAATGTTTCAGAAGTATCTTCTAGAACATCATCCTTATCAGAAGGTTTTTCTATCAAAGGTTGACAATCAGTTTTTGAAAACACATCCGAGGAAGAAGGTAGGGATGGTTTAAAAACAAAAGGATCTGACTCATCAAATCTTACATGTACTGTTTCTTCAACAGTACAAGTATTTTTATTAAAAACTCTATAAGCCTTAGAGGTTGTGGAATATCCTAAGAAAATTCCTTCATCATATTTTGGTGCGAATTTATGTAAGTTATCTTTAGTATTCAAAATGAATACTTTGCAACCAAAAACTTTGAAGTAGGAAAGTCTTGGTTTTCTACCATTCCATAACTCATAAGGAGTTTTATTAAGAAAAGGTCTAATCAAAACTCGATTTATAGTATAGCAAGCAGTACTTACAGCTTTAGCCCAGAAATGTCTAGAAATAGAATATTCACTCAACATGGTTCTAGTTATCTCTTGAAGAATTATATTTCTTCTTTTAACTACACCATTCTGTTGAGGAGTTCTAGGTGCTGAAAAATTGTGAGTAATACCGTTCTTACTACAAAAAGTTTCAAAATCAGAATTTTGAAATTCTCCTCCATGATCACTATGAATAGTTTTCAATGGAAGGTTTTTCTCATTTTTAACTTGAGCTCTAAAACTTTTGAAATATGAAAAAGCTTCAGACTTCTTTTCTAGAAAATAGACCCAAGTAAATCTAGTGTAATCATCAACTAGAACAAACACATAGTATTTTCCTCCAATACTTCTAGTTTGTGTTGGACCAAAAAGATCCATGTGCACTAACTGTAATGCATCAGTTGTTGAGACTTCACCGACTAATTTAAAACTATATTTATATTGCTTTCCATATTGACAAGGATCACAAACTTTAGAAGAATCAAATCTAAGCTCTGGTAGATCCTTAACTAGTTTCTTCTTAGAGAGTTTACATTGGTTCCTAAGGTTACAGTGACCTAGTCTTCTATGCCATAGCCAAGAATGATCTTCCATTGCACTTAGGCAAGGTAAATCTTGGCTTCTGAGGTCTTATAAATTCAGAGTGTAAACATTCTCTTGACTATTGGCTGAGAGAATAAATTCTTCCTTGGAATTGTGAACTAAGCACTTGTCATTCCTAAAATTCACAATGTAACCTTCATCACATAACTGACTTATGCTAATGAGGTTGTGCTTAAGACCTTTAACAAAAAGAACATTTGAAATCAATGTTTTACCAAGAAGAACAATATTACCAATACCAACAATCTTTCCCTTAGCATTATCTCCGAAAGTTACCTTTCCTCCTTTCGTTTTGATAATATTTTCGAAAAAGATTTTGTTACCAGTCATGTGTCGGGAACATCCACTATCTATGTACCATGTATTGTTGCTGGTACTCTCTTTGTTTTCCTGAAATCAAAAAGAAATTAGATTTTCGGAATCCAAACTTGTTTGGATCCGAGATTTCCAGACAATAAAATTTTAGGAACCCACATCTTCTTAGAAAAGTAAGCTTTGTGAAATCCTAGAGATTGGGTTTTGTTTAAGGAATAATTCTTTACGCAGTGAACACCACATTGACACTTGGTACAAAATGGGGCACTTTGAGGAACAAAATAATTGTTACTGAAAATAGGTTTTGCATGGGTATAACCAAATCCGGATTTATTTCTTAAAGGTCGTATTTGGGAATACATCTTATCACAATTTTCCTTACCATGGGTAAAGTTTGATAAACACTTCTTTAAGGAAAAAATTTCGGACTTGAGTTTTACAACCAAGTTTTATCCTCAAAATCATTAGTTTTTGAACTAGAGTTAGTCTCGAAAACATTTTTCTTAGAAATTACTTTTTCTAACTCTTTAGAAATTTTGTTCTTCTCAGAACTTACTTCCTCAATATTTTTTGAAATACTTTCAAAATCAGCATTTTTCTTATTAAGATCTTTAGAAATATCTGATATCTATTTTGTAAGAATAGAATTCCTAGAGTTTGCCTTATCAAGTTTCTTATTGAGTTTGGAATTCTCAATCTCAAGAAGTTCAGCAAACCTAGAGACTTCTTCAAAAGTAGGTAAAGTATTTTCCTCATCAGAATATGATTCTTCATCAGAAGAGTTATAATACTTACTATCATTATAATTTAAAGAAAAATTGGTCAATGATTCAGCATTTCGTACCTTAGCCATAAAACAATGATTATCAATAGGTAATCTGGCTATAAGACCAGGATTCTTCTGTCCTGAAGATTCATAATCAGAAGATTCATATGAAGAGTCACCACCACTGGCACTCCAGGTGTCATTAGATTTCAGAACTTTCTTAGCTTTAGCTTTGTAATACCTTTTTCTTTTCCTGTCTGAATGCCTTTCTTTTCTTTATTTCTTTTTGAGCATAAAGAAATCTGGTCTAATATGTCCAGCTCTTTTGCATTCATAACAAGTAACTTATCCATCTTTCTTATCTTTCCTGTCCTTTTTCTTATACTTGGATTGGAAATTCCTTTGGCCAGCTATCTTGTTCATCCTTCAAGCAAGATTTTCTAGTTCATTTTCTAAGACTTCACTCTCACTAGATTCGGATTCAAAAATAACTTTCTTAGACTTGGATCTGGTTACTCTCTCAGGAGTCTTAGCTTTTGTCTGATTTGAAGTTGTTGTAAAAGCAACAGTACCATTTCCATTCTTCTTCTTGATGTTGTCAGCATCTCTCTTCATTCTAGTCTCATGTTGTAGAAGAGTTCCAAATAAATCATCAAGAGTAATTTGAGTGACCTTTATGTTCTCATCTATAGCTATTCTCTTGGATTCCCACTCATTGGGCATAATATCAATTATCTTGTCCACAAGAGCTTCATCATCTAAACCTTTTTCTCCCATAGACTGTAGACTATTGACGATAGTCATAAATCTCTGTTGAACTTTACAGATAGGTTCACCATAAGGAAAATTGAAGCCATGATACTCAGCTCTAAGCATAGATCTTCAAGTCTCAATCACTTTATAAGTCCCAAAGTGTGTAACCTCTAACTTCTTCCAGATACAGTTAGCTTCTTCACAAGAAGAAATTTGGCTATATATATTTCTGGTCATTGAACATAGTAGAGTATTGCGTACCTTATAATTGAGTTGATATTCTTGCTTTTCCTGGTTAGTGAAAGTTCTAATTTCCTTGTCAGGAATTTTATAATCACCAGTAAGCATAACAAAGTTATCTACTCCAGTGTTGATAACAAAAGTCTTCATTCGATCTCTCCAGTACTCATAGTCATTACCATCAAAGATTGGTGGTCTTTTAGGATTTAGATTATCAATCGAACCAACATTAATTCCTTCCATACTTAAAATAGCCTTTGGCACACAAACTTTTTAGTAGCAAAAGATTCGTAATAACAAAGTTCGGAATGGACAAGTTTGGAATGGGAAAAGTCGTAATAAGATAGTTCGGAATGATAAAATGAGCCAGAAAAACTTATTTGTGAGTATAAGTATTTCAGAGACCTCCTCTGATACCAATTGTAGGATCGAAATAATGATGTAGATGCTCAATATACAAGAGGGGGGGTGAATTGTATACTTTAAAAATTCCTTTGTAACCTTTAAAGTTAGTTACGATTAACTATGTTTTCCTTAAGAAAAGGAAAGGGATAAGTTTAACAAAGTTAAACTAAGAAAATTCACAACACCTCTAATACCGAATGCAAACTTGGAATGAGATTCCGAAAGTGGGTTCCGGAAATATGGTTCCGGAAAATGAAACTTAATGAAAGATTACAAAGTGAGATTCTACCTTAAAACGTATAGAATCTAAATGAATCAGAGTACAAGTAAGGAAGTATAAGAAAGTTATACTTTCCTTATAATACAAAATGCAGCGGAAATAAAACAAGTAGTTAAACTACAAGTAACAAGATATAAGTCTTTTAACCCAAAGAGAAGGGTATCCAACAACCTTGGATAAAGGTCCCTTGATTTATACTTTCAAGCAAGTCTGTCTTACCCACACCAGGGTAAGCCCTCGATACAAAGATCGGAGTCTCTGTCTTGCTATCCCCGCAAGCCCTCAACTTCAAGGTAGTTGGCGACCTCTGTCTTCCTCAGCAAGGAAGCCCTCGAACTTCAAGGTAGTCGGCACCTCTGTCTTCCTATCCCCAGAAGCCCTCGAATGTAATCACCAAAATTCGGAGTCGCACGAAGCTTTGAGAGTTAATAAGAGCCTCTCTCTCTAGAAATCACTTCAACAGCATGTATGCACAAAACCAAGTTGTTCATCTGTCATCAGTATCGAGTTCTTTCAAATGAGATCCTATTTATAGGTAAGGTTGGCTCCTTCTCCAACGGTCATATTTTCCTTAAAGATTGGAGGGACCTGTACACGTTTCACTTAGACAACGGTTAGTTTATAACAAAATAGACGACATCGTTTTATAATAAAACAAGTGTAACTGAAAGTACGACATCGTTTTAATTTTAACTCAAAAGTTCAGAATGAACGCTTCGGAGTAAATGTTCGGAGTGTAATGAAAATAATAAAGAGTAGAAAAATTATAGAAGTGTAAGTAAAATAAAAGTTCGGAGTCTAACCAAAATATTTTTCAGAGTCTGAATTAATTCAGAGTGTATAAAACAAAGATAATCAGATTCTGTTTAATAGGTGAATTTGGAATGAGAATTCGGAATGGGAATTCGTCATCAGAATTCGTAATGTGAATTCATCATCAGAATTCGTAATGAGAATTCTTCATTGGAATTCGTAATGAGAATTCGTCATCAGAATTCGTAATGAGAATTAATCATTAGAATTCTTATTGAGAATTCGTTATCGAACTTCATAAGAATTCGTATCCTGAATCTGGAATAGAACTTAGTCAGAGTTCATATCCGGAATTCGGAATGAAACTTCCTTATAGTTCTTATCCAGAATCCGAATCCTAAAACAGAATGCTTCATATCAAAGTTTCAACGATTCCGAGAAAATAGAAATGAATCTGAATCTCATACTTAAGAAAAATATGGATGAAAATAAGATAAGGATAATTTTTCTTATAAAAGCGATTTTGCTTATAAAAGCAACTTTCCTTAAGAAAGAAATTTTCCTTATAAAAGCAATTTTCCTTATAAAAGCAATTTTCCTAAAGAAAACAATTTTCCTAAAGGTAAGGTGTTTGTGATTTTCAAAATAAGAAGGAATGAAAAAGTCATAAGGAAAACCTTATTGACTCAACAGGCCCCAGCCACAGGTCTTCGGGTGAAGCTCACACACAGTCAGGAGTTGCTGAGGGTGTGTGGAACCTCGGTCCAAGTAATGTTTTCGGCTTTGGGAGGGAAATATCAAAAGTTTCATTGTTTTGTTCTTGTCACTGTTGTAAGCTCATCATAGTTGTGGTGATGTGATGAACTTGTTCCACCACAGTCTAAGCGGTCTTATCTGTTCTCAGTGTGTTTTCAAATCGTTCGGATTTCCTTGAAGGGTGTTGGGCCCACGAATAAACAGGTCATTCTAATTTTGATTTGGGTCTCAATTGTGTTCGTTAGGGGGATGTTTGGTTTCATGAAATTAACGGGCGGTGTTTCGAGGTCCTTTCTGAGTTTGGGCTAGGAATTCCCTAGTCTCTGGTTGCGGTGAGGATTTTATTCAGTCGGTGTGTGAGGGGTTGAGTTAATTCCTTATCCTCGGGTTGTTGGTTCATTTCATAGAAAGCTTTCTGTTTAAGTCTCTGGGTATTGTTTGGTCCATGTGGAGAAATTAACTGGGTTCGGTTCGGGAGTTCCCGCGTTGGCCCCCCTCAGGGGTGGTGTGTTCGGGTTTCAAGGGTTTTGTATTAGTGAATTCTTGTGGTGGGGAGAACCCTCCCATGTTCTCCTCTCAACCTCAGGCTTTAGTTTTCTCTTGAATTGGTTGGGTGTGACCTGTTGAGAGTAAGGTCATCCCAGGATTCACTGTTTTTCCTTGGTTTTGTCTGGGCATGGACTCGTTATGTTAACTGTCGGCTTGGTGACTTTCCGGGGGCAGAAAGTTTTGTGGTGGGGAAAATTATCACACCCGACCCTTTTTATTATAATTTTATTCTATTTCTTAACCTCGATTAGCTTCGTCAAGGCACAAGTTGAGCGCCAGTCTAAAATGTTTATCATTTAATAGTTTTGGCGGGTGTCAGACTAGTGCGCGGACATCGCATGGTTGACGGTGACCGTGCGATCGGCCCAAGTGCCCGCACAAATGTTTAATGTTTAAAATAAATAAAGTTTAGTGTAAATAAAATAAGTTAAATGGTTAAATCGTAATAATTATGATATTATTGCGTAGATAAAAATATTTTTATTATTAAAAATTGTTAATAAGATTATTATCATTGAAATTGTTATAGATATAATTATTATATAGTTCTTATTAATATTGTCATTATTTCAAATAAAATGAATAAATTAAATTGAAAAGAGTTTTATAAAATGTTTAATAATAATAATAACAATAATTTACAAATTTATTGTTATTATTATTATTATTGGATTATTATTATTATTATTATTATTATTATTCTTTATATATTATTATTCATTTATTTTACTTTTATTTTATTTTATTCTATCCTTTTTTTCTACATTATTCCGCTTTCTTATTTTCTTTTTTTCTTCCACGCGGCTGTCCCACCCCCCCCCCCCCGCACAGCATAATGCCTAGGATCCTCTCCCCTCTCACTCACGCTTTATCCGTCAAGGCGTCTGCCCCCTGTGGTCTCACCCGAGTCCTCCGCCAGGCTTTCGTGATTCAGCGCCCCGACCAGGCCTTCGCCAGCCCCCTTCCCCGTCCAGCCAGCATGACGCCCTCCCTGTTGCAGTCCGCCAGCACCAGCCGAGCCTCCCTGCATGCCCGCAACCCCGCGCCCCTGTTCGTCTCGCCTCCCTACATGGCCGCAACACCCCAACCTCCCACATCTCCGCCCTCCTGCGCCTTCGCCTCCTGGTTTTCCCCTCTGCGCACGCTGATCTCGTCCCGGCTTTCCCTACGTAGCACCGCCAGTAAGTCCGTCCTCTGCCCTCACCTCCTACAAGACCTCAGCCGACCACCCCCTCGCACCCCGGTCTCTACAGCCCCTTGAAGCAGCTCCCACAGAAACCCCCTGGTTTTCCCTGTTCCAGCGCCTCCGATGTGATCGGCCTCCTTCAACGCTGCACCCATCCAGCCCGGAAGCCCCCTGCTCCCTCTTCCTACCTTCCAGAGCACCGATCGCAGTAGCCCGCAACTGCTCCGCCTCCTCCTCCCCACAGTCGCCTCCTGCTCGTCGCGCCCTCCTACCGCCTTCGTCCTGCACGCACCCAGCATGACGCCCAGCCTCCTGTTTCTTCTCCCCCATACCCCGCTCCTCCGGTCATGAACCTAGCCAGCCCACTGTGGATCCTTTTCCCAGCGCCGCATCACCCTCGCTCCGCCTTCCTTCCATCCGGCGCACCTACTGCAGCGCTCCACTCCGGAAGTGCCTCCGCCCAGCAGCTCCGACACTCTCCACACGCCGCTGCTCCCTCTTCCGTCTCCTCCTGTCGCGGTAGGCAGCAGTCCTCCCCCCTTGTAGTGTTGCCTTGCACCGCAGCTACCTGACACCCTTTCTCTCGTCCGCCTCACCCGTGTGATGCCTGCATGTTGCCCGCCGTTGTCCAGCGGCCCTTGCCACACCACCTGGTCGGACCGCATCTAGTCGCGCGCCTTCTGTTGTTTCGGCGCGACGCCCTCCAACGGTCCATTTCTTGTCACAGCCCCCCCCCCCGATGGGTATACCCTTTTACTTAATGCTCTGTTTGATATTTTTATTCGATATTTATATATATACCCTGGTTTGATTAGAATTTTTATTAATTAAATTTTATTTGGGTCGGTTTGACTTTCTGGGACCCCTGCGGGCATTTCCGAGTGAGCGCCATCTCCGCGCCTGGTTTCCGAGTTTGCGTCGTCGTCGCACTTTAGTTTCGAGGTGAGAGTTTCTTCCCGGTTCCTGGTTTCATATACTTTAATTGGTGTTTTTAGTTGTGTTTTGAGTTCTTAGTGTTTTTTTTGCAGTACGTTGGACCTTACTGTGTAGTGTTGGACGTGCATCTTCCATTTCATCTCGGTCTCGAGGTAGGTCTCCCACTGCACTCACCTTTAAATTTAGAATTTATTAATTTCTTGATGTTTTATTAATTTTAATGAATGAGAAATAATATAGGATAATTAATTTTTAAATGATTATTTGGTGTGAAAAGAGCCGTTTATTTTATACCGAACACTTGAAACATTTTCTTGACGAGCAGACACCCAGTATTGAAAGAATGCTCGTTTAGCCTTTAAACATAATTCATGGTATTTCAAATGTACTTCTAGTTTTAAAGATAAATGATATCTTCTGAACAAGTGTTTTGGGTCTTCTTGAGAAATGAGGTTTTGCTTTAAAATTGGTTAAGGGCCGTTTGACACTTTAATAAAATAAATTATTTTGGAAAACCCATTTCGGGGTGATCTTTGGTGTGAGTTGATTGCGTGAGCTGTATGTGATGTTTGTGAATCGTGACTAATTGATTTAAATTGTGGATGCACCCCTTTTTATTGCATGTGTTGACATGGGAACCTGGCATAGTGAGTGAATCTTCTGAGAATGATCGCTGCACTAGTTTAGATTACGCACTGTCTAGTGGCCCCATAGAAGGGGAATACTAAGTTATTGCTGCTATGGGTATTGGGCCCCTAGGTTAGGCCATACAGGGCTATACTGATCATTAGGGCGTTATGACTTCATCGAGTTAGAGCATGCTTTCAGGATGAGTCACATGTATAGTACGTTCTAGATTGTTCACAATCTCCTAGGTTCGACCCATGTTTTCTTTGGTGTTTTTTTGTATGTGGCAGACAGTTGAGAGGACTAGTTCGGTTGCTGGCCCTTGGGTGCCACTTTTTTCATTTCCCTTGGCATGTGTTGTGTGATATGTGTGGTTTTTCCTTTTTGTCTAATAATTGAAGTTTGGATTTCCAAATGGTTCGCGGAAAATGTTTTAAAAAGAAATATACCTATTCTTTTCAGACATTAAACTTGATTTATAATTAAATGGGCAATGGACTGATACTTGTTTTAGAAATGAAAGTTTGTGTGGAAACTAATATTTTATATAATTTAGTTCAAACCTTGAATTAGTAAATTTCTTTATTTAAAGGTAGTGCATTGGGAATAGATATCGGGCTAGCCTACTGAGTTTTAATACTCATGCCTATAGTTCTTTTCTTTTTTTAGTGTTTGTGCAGGCTACAGCTTGGGTGCATTCGCCTTGGGAGACGTTTGGTCGTGAGTTGGAGAGTGACCCATGAGGTCACACAGAGATAGTGGTTGTCTCTTTTGGTTAGTTTTATTTTCTTTGGTTCTTGTTAGTTATATTACTCTGTTTATTTATCTTGCGCTTCTCTGTTTTATTTCTGCTACTTTATTTATTTATTTTTACTGGGAGAAATCATTCCCACATCCTCTGTTGATTCCCTGGAACTTGTCGCCAGCCCGAGAGGATCGAGAACGCCTCTCGGGCCATGTTGCGGACCGACTCAGGTGACCGGTTCAGGGTCAGCCCAAGTTGGTTCGTGACATGTGCCCTACCAAAACAAATGCTATCTTTGTAAAAGAAGCAATATTAATTTCCAAACTTGAAAACAAATCCATATGTATCTAATATGGATATAGAAATAATGTTTTTAGTAATAGACAGAACATAATAACAACCCTTTAACACCAAGATCATCCCAGTTGGAAATGTGAGGTGGCAGTCCCTGACAACTACAATAGCAAGTATGGCTCCATTGCCTGCTCATAGATCTACCTTCCCTCGGTCGATATTCTTTAATCTACTTGGTTCCTATATTTGGATACATATTTGATCACCACAATATATATCTAATACCCAATTTGTAGAGACATATAGATTGAATTTGATAACAAACACACCTAAAGATTCCCACTGATTCTAAAGCTGGGTGTAGTTCTTCTTCCAGTGGCCCTTCTTGCCACATGCGAAACAAACATTCTTCTATTCCCTTACCTCCCCTTTGATCTTCCTTTTATTGGAAGGTCATGAAGAAGATTTGGGTTTAAATCTCTTTTCCTTCCCTTTACTATTATTCACCATAAGGAAAGAAGGCTTTTCTTGCTTCATATCTTTGTACACTTGGAGAATGAGGATAAGAAGATTAGATAGTGATTTCTCAATGTTGTTCATATTGAAACTGACAATAAAATTAGAGAAGCTCTGTGGGAGTGATGCGATAATGTGATCGGTGCTCAGTTCTTTGGGGAGTTTAAACCCTAGAACTTCTAGGTGCTCAATGTATCCAATGATCTTGATTACATGAGGCCTAGCTAGAGAACCTTCTCCAAGCTTACTCTGAAAGAGTGCCTTAGATATCTTAAACATTTCTTGTCTTTATCTCTCCTAGTAAAAAACATATAGGTGATCAAGCATGCTATAATCATCCTTGTTTTCATGAGACTTCATGAGCTCATTGAACATTGATAATAGCATCAAACATTTAATGTCGACCGCGTTGTTCATATGTTTCTCATAGACCAGGAAATCCTCATCACTCGCCTCTTTGGTAGGTGGATTAGGTAATGCTGACTCTAGTATGTGAGACTTTCATTCATGGTGTAGGATAACATGAAGGCATCTAAACCATTCTTAGAAGTTACTGTCAGTGAGGATGTTGTCTTTATCCAGAATTTATCACAGGGATAGTGTGGTTGATGAGTTCATCATTTGTATTCTATAATTAAAAGATCCAATCATTAGTACTTTCTTAATTACATTTTTTAAGAAATAATAAATTTTATTAAGTCTCCTGCTATTTTATAAAGTCCCAATAAACCTCACCATTGAACTCATAGTGTCCAGTTTCCATGACATTCTAGTCGAAAGGATCCATTTACCCCTTTTTATAACCCCAAAAGGGTTGTTCAAGCTATTATAAGGTATTTAGGAAGGTAGGTCTTTTCCAACTACGGGATTTCAACTCCTTGATCTGTTGAGTGGACTCACTAATCCTGAAATCATGATTTTGGATTTCCTTAACTCTTGCCTTTAATATTACACCAAGTCTAGAAAGGGATACTCCTCTTGATGTAATATGGTTAAGTCGAACCAAATCCTTTCATAAGGGCTTCCTGTATAAAAGTATGTGTCTCAACAAGGTTTGGTCAAACACATAGTTTTATTGAATTTTTTCCTTAATCAATTAACAGAAGGCTTGGACTGACTTAATATTTTATTTGAGGGATTTTTATCTCTTATGTGTGAATTGATTATTATAATTATCACATGATTTTTAATATTAAGTAGATCTTACTTAAGTGATTAACCATGTCTTGATAATATTTACGCATAAGTCTAGTTTATTTTAGTTTTATCTTGCATGATTATTTAATTATTTAATTATGTGATCGTGACAAAACATCCATAATGATAAACCATGCAACTAATAGAAATAAAATAAATAGAATGATCATGATATTTTATAATGGTTAGTTTATCTAGAGGTTTATAAACTAACCCTGACCTAGGGGAGAAACATCTTGAAACTTTTGGGTTTATGTTTACAGATTTCTACTTGTCTGCCTTTATATCTCCTGGGATTAGTTTTGTCTCAGATCTAGATTGAACTACCTCCACTAGCTTGGGAGTTCCATCCATTACATATGCCTATTTTTAACTCACATGCAGGTGAGGGGTAAAAAGGGGTTTACATAAAAGAAACCTTGGGCACGCAGGCCCAACATATTAATGCGGAGAGATGGCTCACAGGACAACAAATTTAATTTAAAAGAAAACACCCATATAAAAAGGTCTTGGTCTAGATCATGATCAGCCATACATGCAATGATATTTATGCATAAATAAAACTAGAATTCAATTATTTAATCATTATTGTTTAAGATAAATCATTCTCGAATCAATTAATTATCATATTTAATTAATCTACTCTTTTATCTTAAACCCTTTTTCTGAATTTCCTTGATATTCTCATCCATCATAATTTTAAACAAATAAATTCATTTAAAATTATCTTTGTACATAACTTGTACCTTGGAGGAAACCCAATGAATTCCTATTCATAACTACCCAATGAGTAGAAATGAACATTACACATATGTTAAATTAAAATCATATATATAAAACACCTATCATGTGTTGTGGCTCATCTTTACACCCACACGATGGTACATGTCTCAAGGGTTTCTATAATATAATAATCAATTTTAATAAATCTGTGTAATTTGCATGAGTATATGGCGTGTAGTTCCAACTATATGGAATGTACTATTTTCACCATCCATCTGAAGTACACACCCGGGGAAATGGTGTGTGAGTGTAATTCAAAAATCTTCAGATTATATGGCATGTTCGGTGGGACACACACCATGTAGTATCCAAATTACACGGTTTCTAGTCAGGAAAGTCATGTACAGGGGTACACGGTCCAACCCTAACCCGAAGGGACTACACACTGTGTTCAGTGGACTACATGGTGTGTAATCCAGTAACCATATACCACTTGTTCCTGGTCAACACACAGAGTCATTTAAGAATTAGAAAGACTCCAACACACGGCTTGGTTTGGAGGACCGGTTCAATGCATTGAATCATGACTACACGGAGTGTACTACCAAATACATGCCATTTGTTCTGGTGTTGTATGGCCAGGAAGCTTTTTTACCTCCAGATGAGATACTCTATTTTATTTTAATCAAAATTAAAAGAAAATATTGTTTCTGTAAGGTGAATGAGAAATGAAAGAGGAGGAATATATCTTGAGATTTAGATTTGTAGAATGATTAACTTGAATTGAAACAAATACATTATTAAATTCATAAGTCATCAACGAAATATTTAAATAATTATAAACTATGATGTAACCGCTCTGATACCACTTGTAGGTTTCGAGCACAGCAGAAGCATGGTTGGGACAGAATCCAACTTTGATTTTTACCATGATCAATGATTATTCTGGGATCAATACGACAATGAACGCCACTCTCCATGGAATAGAATCAAATATTTAGAAAAATAAGGAAGAGGCCTAAAACCTTTAGATAGGATCTTGCACATCATGTTTATAATTAATTAAATTAATTTCATACAGAACAATAATACCTGGATCTTTGGTATTTTTCTTCATTGATGATGTTGATCGTCTGGAACGACCCTTCTAGATTATCTCTTTGTGCTTGTAAGGATCCAAACTATAATCCCTCTAGTGGTGATCCACATGTGCTCCAATGGCCTCCGATCGAAACCACTCATTCTATGGGTGCTAGCACGGTGAAGCAAGTGTCTTGTGTCGGTCATTCTTTATCACTTTTTCTTCGGCCTTGAAGAACATCCCTCGTTCTTGAGAGGGATGGGAAGAGGATTTGAGAGAGAAATTGTTTAGCTCAACAATTCTCAATTCACCGCGTGTACAATTCGATATCGTGTGGTGTCTCACACAATAGATGTACTTGTCTATTTCTATGCATGGAACTTCAGTTACAATATTTAATTGCATAACAGTAATTAAATACATTCATGAACATAGATAAAACCCATGCTCATAATAATAATACCGCGTCATTATTTATGGTGCGTAAACTTGCACAAAACAGAATTATAAATAAAATTCCATGTTACAAAATAATAGCAGCGCCATTATTATTTTAACTTGTGCCAACTAGTTAAATAATTATTTACCGTCTTGCAAATAATTATTTTACCACCGGACCGGCCTTTGTCCACTTGAACTCCACTTCCATTTATTGAACACCTGAATAAATAAATAAATATTTTATTCTATTAAATAAATATTTTATTTACAAACTAATAAATAAATATTTATTAAATGTTAAATAAAATAAATAAATATATTTTATTTAATTTGTGCGATCATTTTAACTTGAATAAAATTATTACATGGTCTTGAGAATAATATTTATTTCATTAATTAAATTTAAATACAATTTAACCGAGACCACCAAAAACAATTAGTGTGTGACCATCTAAGATTCTTTCTCATTGGCATTAGGCAGGCTTTCCTAAAGTCCAAGAGTATTGTCTAGAAACATGTCGATAAACCCAAGATAAATAATGTAATATCGCAAAAATGACATCCACATATGAACAATCACTATGTAATATAATTAATTAGTCACAATATCTCATCAAGCAAGTTTCATGATAGTGTCATCAAATTTTATGCTTGATACGTCATTCTTTGACAACCTAAAATAAACTCATCGTTACACCATGACCATGTAATTTCATATGATGGTTCTATTTCAATAAAAGGGATGAGATATCAACTTCCATACATGGAAGGGACAAATCCTTCCTTGACTTATCCATTAATAACATACCACTCATGACTCACCCAACATACCTTACTTCCCGCTAACTATCTTCATGATGATTTTCATCAGTAAATCAAAGTACGCAAGTCGTTACATGTATTAATGATAATCTTAAAGTCTAAGGATCATTACACATGTTCGCATATAGAAATATCTGATGACACTAAAACATGTAGAATTTTTAAAGGTGGGTCTGTTCTCATAATATTTTATCTTGGAGATTATCAAGTGTGAACTTCATGAGAGAAAGTCGTATCTACTTACGAGTACTCACACCAAACAGTTTGCATGATATGTGTACCATCATAGTATGACATCCAAATGTAGAGCTATATTTAAGAATATTGTTGTATCATTTCAATGTTCTCATCATAGTGGGGAACTTCCATGACCTTATCAGTGCAAGAAATACTCTAGGACATTATTACATCATAGTTATGCAAAACAATGAACAATATATAATACGATGTTTAATATTTAAATACATTAAATGTACATATAATCAAAGTACAAACAGTTGATTCTAGGACACAAACTCTTACAGTACATACTTGACCCCTCACATGCACTAAATCTATAGGTGGTACTGATGGAGAATGATATTTTCTATGAAGATCGGTTAATGAAAATATTATATCACCAAGAAAAAGTTCAATGAAATAAGACAACACTTGTTAAAAGTACTATAGAGAAACCAAAAGTTTGAAGAAGTGATGTGGGAAACAGAGTAGGTGGTGAAAAATAATTAGAATTATCTATTTTTGTGTGGGAAATAAAAAATTTGAGGGTGAAATTTCTGAAGGGGGGAAGATTGTAACGACCCGATCTTTTATAAATAAAATCCCCATTATGTTTTAATAAAATGTATTATTATATATTATGTATATTGAAAAAACATGCACTTTTTGGTTTTATTATATCCTATTGGATTTAAAATACCATTATTCATAATTACCGTTGATACTATATCCATTGAACAATGATCATACGATTAGTATAAATATAGGGTTTTAACAAATCCTATTGACATAGACAAAGGAAGTAATGGCCTCAACCAGTAGTATATTACCATATTAATCCCATTTATCAAAGATTACAAGGCAGATAACATCACTGGGATTTTCCCTTGATGAATCCCAAGTTGAGATCTAAAAACTTAATCATGAGAGAAACCGCTTATGGGAGAAGTTTAAGCTCATCAATATCATGACCCAAATCATGTACATTTAAACACCCCAGGAATGTCTCACTATCACACACCTTAATCTTAGGGAATTTGATGGTATATTAAAGGGATATTTATCAATATCATAATAATATGAATATGAATAATTTATAAAATAATGAAAATATATTCATTTTATTATTGTTACATTATAAATGAATTTTTATTTTTATACAATAAAACAAAAATTGTATTTTCTGGTAATATTTAAATTCAATTAAGGAATTTATTTTGATGAATTAATGAATTTTTTAAATAAATAATATTTTAATAAAATATTATTATTAAATAATTTTTATTAAATATAAATGATCCTATAATTTTTATGAAGTTAAATGTATGTTTTAAAAGGGTTTGAAAACTATTATTCTCAAAAACACAATATTTCATAATAAGTGTCAATTATTATTTTAAATGTACACATATTTAGAAAATTATTTTGATAAAATAAATATTATTTTTGGAATCAAAATTTTAAAATTATCCAACATGTAATTTTTGATAATTTTCTGATCCATTCAAAATTTTGGGTAAAATTTAAATATGATATCAATATACAGTGTGTATTATGACATCAAAATGACCCAAAAGTGATGTAATTAATAATATAAATGGTATGATTAACCAAATATTTATTTCCCCTTTAAAATAATTTGATTTTATGCTTATTTTATTAATTTTATAAATCCTTAATGGATCATCCAAAACCATTAATATATTTTAAGGGTTTTAAATCATTTCTGTAAGAGTATGACTCACTTCCATATAATAAACGGTATTATTTTATTATGTTTGGCTCATAGAATCATAAAATAATGAAAAAAATCCCATTTTTATAGAAACTATGGTAAAAACCATGGGAAGAATTGTGTTTTTGGTTATTTTATTATATAGAGTCCAGAACTCATGTTTGAGAAATATTAAAGAAATCACCACTCATTTCCTATATAAACTCACCCAAGATCCCATTCCAATTTACTAAAAATCCTTGTATCACATACTTACTCTGACCTACCCCCCCACCCCCCCACCCCCTATATTCCTCTAAAGGTGACCCTAAGCTCTCAAGAATCTCCTACCAAGCATTTGGAATCATCCTCTCAATGTAAGGGACATCTCTCTTCTCATTTCAATTCAAACATATTATTTATTTTATGCCTTTTGTTTCCAATTACCAATGTCATGATATGTTATTCCATGTAAAAATTACTTAAAATCCTATTTATAAATTATTATAGACCCTCTTCACTCTCATTAATCCATCTTATAAACCTTTATGTATGCCTGTTACCATCCCAAAATTTAGTAAGGATTATTTTCTTTCTCCTCTTTATTCAAGTATCTTCATTATCTTTGCTATTTTATCTTAATTTAATAATGTTGGGATATGTTCTTTGATATCCCCCTTAAATTTCCTTTTATTTATAAATTATGAGATTCCCTTTTCAATCTCATCAATACCTCCCATGAATATTCATACTCCCCTATTATACTGCGAAAATTTCACACCCATTTTCCAAGCCAAAAAAGAATTTAGTGAATACCCGTACCCATTTCCTATCAAGGGTGTTCACCTTTATGATATTATACTTATTTATTTTTGAATTAAATTTATATATTAAAAATTCCTTTATCGTGGAATAAAATATATTGATGAATGAATCCATGTTGTATGATCTATGTGGAACACTTAAGCATGATAATTAAATGAAAGTGATAGGTGTGCCAGAAATTATATAGCGCTCCGATGCATTGGGTATTATTTTAGTCTCATGAGACATCATACAATGGATTTGGGAGTGAAAATAATCCATAATGAGACTTTTTCCATCCCGATGTCTCAGCAGTTAGCCTTGACCTATGTTTATGATGCAATGTTTTAAGTTGTTGCCACATTTACCATGTTGCCTTTATGATTACCATTCTATATCATGTCTCTTTATTCATGTTTATGATTCTTAATATTTTTATGCCCCGTTGATATACCTATTTTCAAACATGTATTATTTTCTTATTTCCATACCATTTTTATTCCCTTAACCGTATTTATAGATCACCCCTTTCTTTGTATGTCCCCAGGTTATCCCATACAGTTTTAAGTGTGAATGAACGTTATTAACAAGATAGGGATGTTTTCAATAAAGATGATGTATTACTTGTTTTAATTTTTTAATGTACCAAATTCACAAATAACTAGAATTATCAATCTTATGGGTTGTATTATAGTAAATCTTATGTATTAAATAACATATTAATATGTAATAAAGTGAAGGGTTGTTATAAGACATGTGATTCTTGGGCATCCTAGGGGTTTCCTTTAAGATGTAATAACATGACTGGCTATAGAATATGGGATTCATAAACTCTTTAGTGTTCCAAGTACCATAATCTATATTTATGTGGTGGTTTTTGAGATTTGGAGCTATGATTATTGGGACTTCTCAGCGTCCCTGAGTCGTAATGTGTTTGATCATATCTATAATGTTCTTCTTAACTTCCTTTTGGCTATTACATGGTGTCGAGAGCCTTGAGATGACATGATATTCTGATTCCCCCTTATTTTCCTCCTTCTTAAAACCTATAGTGATAGGAGTCAAGTTTATTATTTATTTATTCTCTCTTTATGGGTTTTAAGGAACCATACTGAGTATGTTTATACTCACCCCTATTTGGACCTTGGGCCCATATGTGTTGTGTCAGTGTAGATGATGTATAGATCAGATATATTTTTTTCAGTGGGTTTGACATAGATTTTTTCAAAGTTTATTCATGGTGAAATTGGTGGATGTAGTTTGGAATAACAGTGGTGGTAGAAATAGATGATGGTAGAGGGAATTGGTCTTGTTTGGAGAAATCTTGTGATGAGGGCCTCTTCACCTTAATCTATTGTCAGTTTTACTTTCCAACTATTGGGTGTGTATTTTTTCCTTTTTTATTCTATGATATTCATAATAGTTATCTTATAGATCTCATTAGATGTCTCATACATGTATTACATTCATTCTAATTGACTGCATTTTTTTAAATCATAATGATGTTGTCACTTAACATATGCATTAGATATATGAGTCTATTACAGGTTTTTATAGGTTAATACCTCCCATGTTTGTGATATACCTACTTGGTTCTAGTCACCAGCCTCTGGCCTATTGGATATAGTCTTGGGGTGTCACTTATGACATGCCACTGACCCTGGTGGGTCCCAATATGTTGGGATGTTACAGAGTGGTATTAGAGATTCTTTCCTTGGGATAGTGATTAGAGATAATAGTCAAGTGAGTAATGGATTGGGAACCTAGGTAAATGATGTTAAGGGGGTCTTGAATCTCATTAATAGACTAGGGAAACTAGCGTAGGTGTGTCAGCTGATGTATCCTTTTTTCAAGACTCTAATAACCTATCAGTAAACCCATAACCCTAATACATTGATTATGGAGTATATATAAGTTGGTACATGCATCATATAGTGGCCAGTTATGATCTTTCATGTCATTATTATGTTAACTCATCCAAATATTCTCAAACCTTTGTACCTGATACCTATTGATTATAGGGTGCCACCCACTAGTATCCAGATTGTATATGAAGGTAGGGATGTGGTGATATCATGCTAGTGGTTGGTCCTTTTACCACCCGATAGTGGGAAAAGAAGTGTTATTCTTGATACTTGGTTGAGAGGTTCTTTTACCACATGATTTGAGGATACCTATCTCCCCTTTGATTGATGCAGAACTTTCTCAGGGAGATGATGCTAGTTTTCACTAGGTTGGATGAGATATTTTTTATATTGGTCACACTACATGTGTTCGATGGTAGAGGCCTCATGTGCTATTAGGAGAGCATAACCCTTGGGTGATAGGGGATCAATTAGAGTATGGGGATTGCTATATCATATATTTATATATTAGATATATAGGTTTTAGTTCATGTCTTAAACTTCTTATATGGTACTATGATCTATTAATTAATCATGTATTTATATAACTCACAACAGGCTGCTCGACCAAGGTTAGAGTTTTATCCCTTGTTTAGAATAGTGTTTTCATCAGAGATCATTGATCCTTTAATAGTGAGGCATGACCATGTTTAAGTATCCAAATGAATATATTTTTGATCTTTGATATACCTTCCTTACAATACTTATGCCTAAGTCACCCGATCGAGCCTTGGTGGAGATGCATGATGGTTTTGGAAAGTTGTAGGTTAGATTCTCCCTTGAATGAATCCAAAATATTTATTTTTATTGAATTCCATATCATGGATGGTTAATATGGGAATCTCTTTATTTTAGTCCTCAGTGTTTTCCAAGATGTTTTCAGTGGAGAATTGCTCAAAGTGCTGATGACCTGAGTTGCAGGGTAATGTGTTCAGTGGATAGATATTCTCATATGACAACTGGTGTGAACTGGGTATAACTTGTGTCTATTTCCCTAAAGGACTTCATACTTTTTGGGTAGTCACACACTATTTTATGAGTGTCATGTATCTGAGAGTTAGAGGTTCCAATAGAACATCATACTAGATCTCGGTTATCCAGAAAGTGCCCATTGATGTTGAAAATTATCCAATCATCATTTTAGTGAAGTGGGTTTACCAATGGTGGTGGTGGATACCTTTTTTAAAGTTACTTCACAATAAATAATATGAGTGATGTTTACCACCTTGGTGTGTTTTTGTTACTACTATAGTAATTATGAGGATATTGGAAATTGCATTGATGGGGAATTTTCTTCTTGTAGTAGTGAGAAATACCCCTTATATATGGAAAGTAGATCTTACCCTCTAGATGTTGGGTTAGATTTTATATAGTTAGTGAACATATATTCATGTGTTTTTATGTGAAAAATACATCCCCACATTTTCTATATTGGGAAATGTGTTAATTCTTCGAAGGGGTGATCTATGGTCAAGCCTTGGTAAGAAGCTGGTGTATGAATTTACCCACATACTTGGAATGGTGAGTGAATTTGTGGATTTGTACTGTAGTGATCATGATATAATTATGAATGAAACTAATTATGTTTTTAAATATGTTTTATATAATAGTAAATACCTAAGTTCATCTCTCAAGGAGTTTTGAAAGTTTTAGAGTATGAATTTTAATAAGTTTTAAAAATAAACTAAAATAATGGGGTATGTATAATGTTTAAAAACAAAATTGAAGAGTTTTTATAATTGAAAAACAAAAGTGGGTTCTAAGAGAAATATAAATAGGTTATAATTTCAAGATTACTACACAACTTCTCATGTTCATAGTTATGAAAAGTTCATTTAGGTTTGGAGTATGACTTTGGTTAAGTTTAACTGGGATTTGAATTACCCACTAATACTTTACACCAATGCATCTAGAACCAACCCTTGACATAACAATCATATATCTTAGGTGAAGACATTATTTATTGTATTAGATAATAAAAATAAATTTTAAATATCAAATTATTGGTAAATAAATGTATTATTGTGTTTTATGATCGATGCAACACAATCCACACATTCAAAATATTTCAAAGATCGAGTAAAAATAAATATAATTTCATTAAATCACATTATAAAGTATTAAAATATAAATCAAAGTAATATAAAACTAAATGAAATATTTTCAAACCCAAAATACACCAAACCAATAGCTACTAGGTGGGGTGAAACTCCATTTACATGTGTGTATATTTCTTCCAATGATCACCATCCATTTAGATTTCCATCAGGGGGAGGAGAAGGATTGTATGGAACTATTAATTAATCTTTGATATCTATATGAGTATAGGGGCCTATATAAATTTTAAACATCCCCCCTCATATAAACTTGAAAATGAGGTGCTCAAGGTTCAATTTTAGAGAAAATGTAGAAGGTGGTTTTGTGATCCCTTTTTTTGTAATACCACTATTTTTTTTATTTGGATAGGTAAAAGAGCACATATACACTTAAAAAAAGTTGTTTAATATACACTTTAATATATCCTTTTAAAATTTGGAATTTATTGAATGTCTAAAATGGGAGATATTGTCAAAATTATAAGTAGTACTCTTGATTTTAAGAAGATTCTATTTTGTGGAAAGATCACTTCAATTAGGATAAACAATACATGTATTAGACTTTGAAATATTAAAAAAAATTATATAACACGAATTTATGGATCCACCAACAAAATTTCATCCCTATTGTATGCACAAATGAAAATTAGTAAAACAATGTTCTTGGGACTCCATGCAGTTTGATCCATTTTTCTCCCAATTCATCTTAGGCTCTAAAAATCACCTCCACCAACAATGTAAAATTTAAACCAAGTGATATTTACCTTATGTATTTAAAATTATATAATTTAACCAAATGTAAAGTGAAATTGATTATTAAATTGGCATTTTGAACACAAAAATAGTTTAACACTGTGGTATAAGGGTGGAAAAGAATAGTGAGTCACAGTGCAATCTTATAGTGAACCAAATAACTCCTTGAAATGATTCATGGTATATCCTATCAGGACATTTTATTCTTGTGTTATGAAACTTTGATTTATGGAGTGGATTTAGCCTTCTTGAACCAAGGACTTAGATGCTATGGAGATTAGGGTATTGTGACTACGTTGTAATGATTGGTGCATCCTAATAAAAGGACTCCATGTTTGAGGAAATGGGGAGAATTTTCTCACCTTCTATCAATACTGGTATCATCACACCATTCTTTTATATATATGATATTATAGGAATGATATTTTCTAGTTGTCTTATGTGACAACATGTTCTTTGATGGAAAACCAATAGTATTTTCCTTGAAGGTGGGAAGCACATCATCTACTTCATCAGGTAGAAAAAGATTCCTCCTTGGTGTATATGATGGGTATTGATATGGGTATCCTATTCAGAGAACACCCTTCCCAAGTGAGGTCTTTGGTGAGTCATGATGGTTGGTTTTTTTGGGTGTACTAACCACTTTTGTAAACTTGATTTGTTTTAAATAGAAAGTTATATTAGGTAATTATTTATGTTTTTCACTTAGGTAGGTTCTTTATTTAGTTCTAGAGATGGAAAATAAGATTTAATTGAATTTTTGGGATTATCCACTTTAGATAGTGGAAAATTGGGTCACCTAATGATCTTTCAATGATGTTTATAAGTTGGATGAGGTATTTATTATGATTAATGTTCTCGTCGATAACTTTCTCAAACATATTAAGACAACCATATTGGGATATATTTAACTAAGGATGTGATTTAGTTAGATATTGAGACTTGAAATGGGAAAACCTTAGTAATTATAGAGTTAATTTTTTAGTATAAGGCTTGTGTTTCCCCAAGGCTATGAGCTAGAAATGATGGATTATGTGTGTTGTTGGCAGTCTATAGTAGATTATACTAATCCAAATACTAAAAATCATGAATCCTTGTAACTTTTAAAATACTATAATGGAAAATTGGTTATTTTCTTGGGGTTTTCATGTAGTATAGATGGGTTTCCCTCTAAGAAAACCATATAAGATTCTCTTCAAAATTTAAAGAGTAAAGAACTTCCACTAGTGTTGATCATATTGGTGATAATTTAGGGGTGAAAATTGGATACTTTTGCGATTCATATCATCCTTTTAGTTAGGGAAAATATCCAATGAAATGTAGAGACTACGTAGATCATGCTTTAGATGGAATCATTCCCCCATTTCATCTTTCTTTTAGATGGATATATTCACATATGGGGGTGTTCTTAATAATTAGTGATGTAATGAGTTATCTAAGAGATCAAATTTTAAAGGTGAAGGTACTGTGTGTGAGGGTTTTTAGATTCAAAATGAGTTCAATTCAAAGAATTTTTTTTATTCATCTACATTTGTTTAATTTTTGAGGAATAAAAAATTTAAGGTAAGAGAATTTAGTGTTTTGATCTTTTACCTGAGTGTCAATAAACTCAATTTTGAGTTGTGAAGTGTTGATACATTCTTAGAGATAAAATATTCATTCTACTATTGATGTTGTCCCAAAAAAATTGTAATGGTGCTATTGGTTTGGGATTATAGGGTTTACCCCCAGGTTGAGATAGTGTGGAAATATGAGTGTTGTGTGGACTCAAAAATAATATAATAAAAATATTATATTTATTTTATTACATATATTAGTGTTTTTGATTAAATTACTATATCTGTTAAAACGATTCTTGGAAGGATAAACCATTATCACATTTGAATATGGAACATGAGTTTTATCTTAGGCATGAAATAATTCTTATTTACAACAAGTTTTATGGTGATACGTATTCATTGATAGTTGTAAATGGATATATTAATTAATTTAATTTATTTAATATTTTTTATTTTTAATAATATATTAAGTGAGTCTCTAGAGTTGTTCACACAACCCAATAAAATTTTTAGAGAGGGAGAGAGATATCCTAATGGTGGGAATGTTTGTTCATGAACTCAGGATTAAGGATTGAGGTCAATTGATCAAGGATATTTGTGGAGATGGAGAAAAGAATAGTGAAATTTTCAATAAAATTATACACATTTTCTTGAATAATGATTGATCCATCCTTGATTTATTAGTCTTTTAATTATTGTAATATCCCTAATTTTTATTTTTTTATATGAATACAAATTAATTTCCATAAAAATTTAACCTGTATTTGAGAATAACATAACCATGTCAAATTATAAATTTGTTGAAATTGTGATTTGGGAAAGTTGATGTTAGAACTTGAAATTGATTCCTTATTTATTTTATTAATGTGACCATAGAAAATCTCCAATTGTGTGTGGCCAATACCATTGCCAAATTTTGTGTTTCTCGTGAATTTATCTCCCCCTTCTTCTCATGTTCATCGTTGTTTGTCATTTTAGGGTGGTGATTCAACTATCTCGTAGAAATATTTTTATTAAACATTAGTTTATCAGTTCTTTGGATCATTATTTTAGATTTAGATTTATAGATTAATTCATGATGGAGGATCATATTAAATAATGATATTTTTGGGGAAATGAATGATTTATGGTTACATGAACAGGAGTGTGTGTGATGATGGTAATTCAATAAGAGATGAGATTTCTAGTGATCAGTGGATAGAAATAGTTTTCAAATGATGATAGATACTTGAAAGACAATCTAATATTTTATGGTGATGATTAATGATTGGTTTCATGATCTAGGATGCATTGGTGATGCAAGGAGGAGATAGAAATATAATTTTTGAAAAAGGATGGATGGGATCCGACATCCAGTGGTGGAATAGACTTGGTCAACTAGGTTGTGGTATTTTAGGTGGACTGTGAAATGAAAATGAAGTACAGGGTGTGAAGACCATGATACACATTAAATGGGTGGAATTTCTAAAAATTTATTGACTAAATGACATGTAGTTTGGAATAATACACACCATTTAATCGGGATTATATGGTGTTAGGGTTTCTAGAAAAGAAGAATATCACATAACCATGTGGAGGTCCCACATGTCGTGTGGCCCTAAATATTTTATCTTGTTGTGTATAGTAATTACACACCCAAAGAATCCTAGGTGTCCCACACGTCATGTAGGTTGAGGTTACACCCTGTGTACCACCTGATGGAGTATGAATCGGGCATAGGAACATGCCAAGTACTAAAAACCGAACTTACTTGTCATGTATATTATTCTACACACCATTTAGTTTTTCTTATACATTCCATCTTGGGAGGTAGAACATGACCAAGTTGATAACTTGGGAGGACACATCATGTACTCTTTTAAGAAGTCATGAGTTTATCTTTCCTCAGAGTAGGGATTCAATAGATTTATTATAAGTGGATTTTCATGTTGAATATAGAGGTAGAGTCTCTAACCACTCTTAGATAAGACCAAGTATCCCATACACTACTCATGCTACATAATATATTGTCTATTAGTTGATCTAGGATAGGGTTAGATATCCCCCTGTTGGGCCTAAGGTCATGATCCCCCATTCCTTCTCCCTGGGTAGGGTCAGTTATCCTATCCATTATATCTGGGATGTGAGATCCCATAATGTGGGACAATATATATGGATTCATATATCCTCTTGTAGACCATGGAATAATCCTCTATCCATGATTTGAAATCCCTTGTATGATGTTTTTTTCTAGTGAGGAGTGTGCTACCGTCACACATTTCTGAGCTGTTCAACTGTATGGGTTTATGAAGGCATGTGAGGATTTCTAATCATTGCACTAGTAGTGAAGAATATAAATGTACTCTAGGATTTTAGTATCTTTCTAATAAAATATGGGTTTGTCATTACCCTTAGGTAGTGCGTACTACCTCAGTGGGAGAGTGAGCTTTAGGGTTGATTGGATTCTGCTTCTAGGATTCTAGAGATGACAGGGCTATTAGAATCTTGTATAGTGTTGGATTCTATGATACATGTGATTTTTAGGAACCATGGAGTTGTTTTTGAGACATGATTTTATTAATGGATATCAAATTTAGGCTTCCTAGACTCTTCAGTGTTCTGATATCCATCAAGTACCCATATATTTTGGATTTTTATGTTTGGAGCTATGATGATTGGTACTTCTCATTATCCCTGAGTCCCTTAGTGTTTAAGAATATTTTGGCCATTATACTTGACTTCCTTTAGACTAATCCTTGGTTATGGGAGCCTAGAGTTGACTTGATATTATTATTTTCCCATGTTTTCTTCCTCATGGACACCTCTGGTGCTAGGAGTCGAGTTGATTGTTGATTCATTCTCACTTTATAGTTTATATAGAATCATGTTGAATATGTTTATACTCACCCCTACATGGGCCTTAGGACCACACATGTTTTGTCAATGTATATGACTTAAAAGTTGGAGACATATTTTTGGGAGCGATGTTAAAATTGGTTGTTCAGAGTTGAAACTTAGAGACTTTGGTGGATGCAGTGTTGGAATAACATTGGTGGTACTAGGAGCTGATGGTAGTAGGATTTGTGTGTGTTTGGAGATAGGTTATAGTGATACCTTTTCTCCTTGTATGGTTTTTGGTTTTCCTTCCTAACTATTGAGAATGTATTTCCCCCTTTTTATTCTATGTTATTCACACTAGTTATACTTTGGATACCTCTAGATGTCTCATACATGTGTTACATTCAATATAGTTGATTGAATTTGGTAATATCTTACTGATATTTTTGATTACCTTGTGCATTCAAGATGTGGGTCTATTATAGGTTTTTATAGGCTAATTCCTTCCATTTTTTTATATGCCTACTCGTTAATAGTCACCAGCCCATGGACCATTGGAGGTAGGGTTTGGGTGTTACTTATAGCATGTCATCAGTCCAAGAAGGCCCTTGGTAGGTCAGTATGTGACACATGATCTTATATTTATGAAATCATTTTAATAAATGTAGAAAATGTGAAAATATATCATCATGTTTTATTATTCTTGAAAATATGTTTGAAATGATTTGACTTTAGATAGATCCACTTAAAGGTAAATAATATGGACCTTTAGGTGAGCTAGGTTGACTAAGATAGAGGTTTATTTGAGCTAGGATGAGTATATAAATTTCATCCTAGATTGACTTTATATAGAGGGTATATATAAAGGTAATATCAATCTACCTTTACATAGTGGGTCTCTACAAATATAGCCCTGATATACCATTAACTAGATAGTCCTACATAAAGGTAATCACTATTTACTTTTCTGTTGATGGTTCTAAGTAAAGGTCATTCTAATTGACCTTTACACATAATATTTTTTCTGTGAATTATAGTACCTTTATGTGTATGGTTATGTGTAAAGGTTAGTTTGATTACCCTTATATATAATAGAGATTCCAAGTAAGGTTAAATGGAGAAAAATATTTTTTTTTATTTTCAATTTTGAATTGAATTTAATTATTTATAAATTATTTATAAATATTAATAAAAGGTATTTTGGAAATATTTATTAATTTATAAAGTGTTTATATATTATTTAATTATAAAGGGTTTATAATTAATTAATAATGTTTATAAAACATTATTTATTATGTATTCCAAAAATATTTAAAGTAATTATTTAAAACACATTTTTTAAAATTATGTGGATTGTCTTTTGATTTAGAAAAAACGTTTTTATTTATTAATCATAAGAATAATTGATAAAGTGTTTATAAATTACATAAATAAAGACAAAATATAAAGGTGTTTATATTTAATTTTGAATTTTTCATAATAAATAAATTAAAAATTTTAAATTAAATGAGTCTTATTTGGGATATTATTTAAGCCACATCAAAAAAATTTTAATAATTTATTTGAGAAAGTTTTAAATAAACATTAAATATGTGAAGTTTAGATCATGAAAAATGTTTATTTAATATAAATTTAATTATAAAACTTGTTATAATTCATGATAATATCATATATTAAAAATTTAATATATTGAATAATTTGAAAAATTCCATGTTGAAAGTGAATATAAAGTGTTTATATTACAAAATATGAAATTTGCATAAAATAAACCTAAAATTATAAATTTTTTATAGTTATATTTTTTTTATAAATTTTTCATAAATGGTTATATTATGTTCAATTATATGATTTTCACATTTATTTAAAGGTTATTACCTATTTTATTCATATTTATAAACTATTTATATTATAAATCATGTATTGTTTAGTTTAAATGTTAAACTAGTTCTAGGAAATAGAGAATCTCATTAAATGTTAGGTATGGATATTAATTTTTTTCATTGACCTTAACATTAGTTTGTAGTTTAAGTTATGAACATGAATTTAATTATTGAATATAGTTTATAGATCTTAGTTTTTAGAGTTACAATTAATTGAATTCTCTCTTGGGTAAAGTCTCCTTGAGTAGAGGGAATTGGGGTCAGACTACCTTTCGACCTAGAGGATTATGCCTTCTCTATAAAGGTGAATGGGGTTGGTTATCTATCACTATGGGATTACTCATGTGAATATTAGAAATATTATATAACTCTAAAACTTTAAATAGAGTTTCCATATACCTTATGAATATTTTGCATTTGGATATGTATGAATACACTTTATTTCTATTTTTAGGTGAGTAACACAAACTTTTGGGTTGTATAAAGAGTTACACATTAATACGGTATGAACATATTAGATTTGTGGAGGGAATATGATTCCAATAAATCATTATAAGTATTCATACATAAAATGAATAATATGATATTATATGGTGAGATTAAATCTCCTAAAAATACTAAGTGATAAATTCCTTCCAAAGAGGAACTTTTCAAGACCTCAATCATCTAACTAGGAATTTTTGTGCTAAATCCAGGTAACCCTAGGTTATCTTATGTAATATAATCAAGTGATGGGTGGTAAAGGATATTTTTTTATTATTTTCATTAAAAAATGAGTGCTCTTATATTTTACTTTATTATCCTATTATTGTATTTTTTCAGGGTTACAATACCCATGAAACCCTAACTATTTTGGATACCAAAGGAATAGATTTTGGTTTATCCATATGATGGATTGGATAAAGGGTTTTCGACTCAAATATAAAATATTAATATATTATATGATTGGGATAATTCCCTACCAAAATATCTAAGTGGTGAGATGAATTCTAAAGAATACCCATCACTTAGGGAAATATGGATTTTTTCCACTAATGGATACAATGAATATTAAAAAATTGGTAATCATTTTAGTGGGGGAAATTTAAAAAAATCCTCATTAAATGTTTATAGATAATGTTACTCATTCGATAAAATATTTTGTTATAGATAAATAAAATCATCATTAAAATTGACATTGATATTAATTCTTAATAAGGAAAAATTAAATGGTAGAAAATTCCATGATTGGTCTCGAAATTTGAGAATAGTTCTCAAATAAGATGTAAATTTCTATGTGTTATAACAACATCTTCTTAAGAAACCAACTAGTGAATCTATTAAACAAAAATATTTAGATGAATTTGATAAACATCTAAAAGATATATAGGAAATCTCTAAACTTATTTTCATTACCATGGAGTTAAAGATTCAAAAAGAAATATGAGACCTTATATTTATATCAAATGATAGAAAAAATGGAAAGGATCTATCAGGAGTAAGCTATGAATGAACAATATAAAGTGTCAAAGGATCATTGTCGATGAAAGATGAAGGAAGGAAATTTAATATCTATTTATGTACTCAGCAAGATTATGTACGTTAATGAATTAAAGAATCTTTATTCACCTATTAATCTTGAATTGGTCATATATTTCATTCTATAATCTCTACCAAAAATGTTTTTGAAGTTTTTTGTGAATTATAACATGAATAAACTCTATAAAACATTACTTGATCTCCTCAATATGCTGAGTATTATTGAGTAGAAAATGGATAGCCCTAGATCAAGTACTATGTTGATTGTATTAAAGGATAAGGGTAAATATTATATCTAAAAGGGGGAAGAAAATTGATCATGGAGAGTCCACATCACCTTCTATACTGAAGAAGAATAAGAAGAAAGAACAATGTTTTCATTATGGATAAGTTAGTCATTAAATAATAATTTTTTCAGATTAACTAAAAGGTTGTAATAAGTACTATGGAAGGTCCACATTATGTATTAATGTTATAGAATTTAATTATATTATTCTGACAGATATATGATATCAAGTGCATGTTTTTGAGAAGTTTTAAACATACAGAAGGTCATAAAAAAGAATAATTATGGGATATTAAATCATGATTTTTTTCTATATTATATAGAAAATGATTTTCTATATTAGAGAAATAGAAACTTCACCATTAGTTAAATATTTCGTAATATGTGTATTTTTTCTCATTTTTATCTATATTAGAGAATTTAAACAATGGTTATTTATATTAAATGAGTTGGGGTTTATGATACACAGATTTTATGATTTATTCAATTCTATAACATGCTCCAAGGGAAACTAATATAGCTTGTTCTGGTTAAGGAATTCATCTTATTTCCATTTATGTAAATGTTCTGAGAATATAATTGAATTCAAGAAAATTTTATTTGATATTCTCAATGTGTTGAGGATAAATGAATTAGGTATATGATTTCTACATTTTAATTCAATGTGGATAGTTCTAGTGTAAAGAGTTTAAACTATAAGAATAAAAGTTAGTTAAAGGGTTTAAAAATGTTTCTTTATGAATAAAATCAAAATAATTGGAATCTAGGGTTGTTAATAAGGATGAATAATAATTATATATTATAGGATTATTCAAAATACTTAAATAAGTTTAGGAAACTCCATGGAATGTCTATATAAGGTATGCATGTTGTAGAAATTATTTTTTCAATTTTGAATGGTATATTTTAAATTTTTTGTAAATTTAATGAATTTCAAAATCAAAAGAATAATTGTTTAAGAATATATTCATAATTAATGTTATGAATAAAATAGTTGTTATATAGAAAATTTGAATGTAAATGATTGTTTTATACTCAGAATAATCTAATTAAGGACGTGTATCTTCATATCATTTCTCTTATATAATGAGAGATATTATTTGATAACAAATAGTTATTATGAAAAACATGAGATGATTAATTGTATATTCATGGTTTATAGTTCATCAAGATCATATACAATGGTTTCAAGATAAGATTTTGATAAAATTTGTTTATTTAGGATAAGGTGTTTATCTATCCATTTATTAAATTATAATGGATTTTTATTCCTACTCATCTATTTGGTATTTTAATTAGTAATATATTATTTACAAAGAAAATGATCCAAACACATAGTATACCATATATTATAAGGAAATATAGTTTATTTTCTAAATTTTCCAACCATGAGGAAATAAGTGGCGTTTCCTAACACAAAAAAGGTTTGAGAATCTTAACAAGATATTCTGAAAGAATATAGTATCTAAGAATATAATGGGATTATGTTTGGAATTAGAGAATATTGAAGTTAACAAATAAATGAATAAACTAGTCTAATATTAAAGTTTTTTTTCACTTGATAACCTATAGATTTTGGGATATGTAACAATAAATAAAAATGAAATTATTTTCAATTAATTTTTGTAAATAAGTGAACATCACTAATTCCTATAGGATTATACCAATCAAATTTAAAAAGTGAATTACACTTGATATCCTAAAATAGTTTTAGGATATGGAGGTAAAGAGAAATATAAAGAGTTTCATTAGTTACCATAAAAAAGTATATACCACTCTATATTAAAATGTTTTAGGATGATATGGTAAAATAATAATGTAAATAGTTACATTATTTGAAAATTTTAAATGGAAAAAATTTAATGTAAATAGATCCAAGAATTATGATGATTCACTTAGAAAGAGTTTTGAATAGTCAATAAAATTAAATGTCATAATATTTGATTTGATAAAGTTAAGAAGTTTGAATATGTTCAAAGAGTTTAACTATTAGGAATATGATTCCAAAATATCACTATTATTAAAGCTATATTAATTCATATATGTTTCTCACTAAAGGGTATGTGTGAGGGTTTTATCGGATGGTCTATTGATAGGTGATAATAATTATATGTGATGTAATGAGTTAACAAAATCCTAGAAAGGGAATCATACATAAGGCTGGTATGGAAGTTTATTATATATGATATGATAGAGAGGTTCTTTGGTTGGGTTTGTTAAATATTATTAAAAGTGTTTTAAGAATATGAAATGTATCATAACATATTAATGGAAATCTCCATTTTATCATTTTTTCATGTCGTTCACATAAATTTATATACAAATATACATTTCGTAAAGTTTAATGATAATTCACCTCTCATTATAAGACATTAATTTATCGCTAACCTATGTTCATCATAAAGTATTAAAGGTTACAATGAAATGTTAATGTTAACATGAGTATGATTCTTGTATATAGATATGAAATATGATCATGAGGAAAAAAAGGTGTTTTTATGTCTTGGATGACCCACTAAGTATACCACATGAAACATGAAATTCCATATAGATTTATTTGGTATACGCGAGGTGCATAGATCGCATTTGAGTCCCCACTACCTGAGTTTGGTGAGATAATTAGAATGAGAACCTTCATACTTTGATACCCAACTTGTAGAACTCTACACATTAACTTAGCCAATATAGGGATGGTTAGGTATGTTTCTGATCATGTCATTAGTTTGAGCTCAACCAATATGGGATTTTTCCTCTCATATTATAAGTAATAAATTTGGGCTATTTATAGAGATAAATTATAGAGTGTGAGGCCACACAAAGACAATATATATGATGTGATTATCAATTTGGATAAGGGGAATGTGATATACTTAACTATAATGGAGAATGAAATTTGATGTATTCACTGACCGGTTAAGTCTATACTATGAGAATCAAGAACATATTATTTGTATATATGATATATACATGCTCCATTTCCTATGGTCACTTGATGTCTTGAAAAAATGGAAAACAAGAGAATGCGCATTTATATTTGATACATAATTGTGGAAAAAAGTATAAAGATACATGTGTTTGATGGAGATCACACCAAATCACTTTGTAGCTTGAGTAACACTGATTATTTTCTATAGGCCAATCTTTTATTACACTTATGGATCCAGTGAATTATATGTGTTGTTAACACTACAAAGGCCCATGGGGCCACACTTTTTGGTTGAATAAATATGGATTAAGTTTGAATCAGAGATCTAATCTAAAATGGATATAGAGTTAATCCAAAAAGTGTTTTTATGGGTATTTATAAGGTATTACATATGATGTGATACAAGATGAAGTTAATCATAACATTCCAAAATTATTTTGGAACACGTTCAATAGAATTTTTGAATATGGTTTTATAAGTTATTATATGTGATACAATATAATGTGAAATGAAAAATTATTTTAGTTTTTAGTGCAAGTGGGATATTTAAGGATATGTGACCTAAAGTTATATATATATATATATGATATATATATATATAATCTATATCATATTTTATGAAAAAAAATTATTTTCATGAATAATGGATGTATTATTCTATACAACCTATGCTAGATACTTGAAAAATATTCCACCAAATCTATCATTTAATAAACAGTTACATAAGATAAAACATATAGGATGAGTGTGCATTAATATAATGAATTCACTGGATATGAAATTTACTCATGAGTTATAAAAACATGAGTAAATTTCATAATAGTCAAATAAGAATCTTAAATATCCTATATAATACTACCATATAATGATATTAAGGTAGTTATATGATTACTTCATTCTTGGATGAAGATCCTAGAGACATGATGTAACACCCGAGACTTTTATGTTATATAAATCATCAAAGGAATCTTTTTCTACACAACACTTGCTTGGCTTGCTTTGCACGCAATCGCGACCTTCCTCGATAGCTTGCGTCGTACGCAATACCGAGTTTCACTAAACAACAATATGCTATTAAAACTAGCCGTTATGAATAATAATAACCACTTTTTAAAATTTTATAAATTTTATTTTTCAAAATGGACTTCATTTTTGGACTCAGAATATCGAAATTAGCCTAGGGTGAAATTTTGGTATTTTTCTGAAAACTTTCAATTTTTGATGAATAGTGAAACCACTAAGTGGTAGGTTAAAAACTGAATTTTGCATAAAACTTAATTTTACCGCTTCTGTGAATGGAATTTCAAAAATCCGAGAGACACTGTTAATATCAAGGACTAAAATGTGGTTCAATGAGATGAAAATAATTTTTTGGTGAATAGTAACTTTTTACTTTTTTTTACCGCGGTTAATAGTAAATAGGGTAACTAAGGGTAAATATGATATTAATATTACCCTAACACATGTCCTAATTCTATTGGACAAGTTTATCTCGACCAAAAACAAACTTAGGAATAAAATATGACCATTTAGGCCCACTTGGATTAGATTAGGACATTTATTATTAATTTATTTAAAGAAGGGTTAAAAGAGTTAAAATCAAAGTATATTTACTAAAACATTTTTAATATGGGGTTATACATAAGATAAATTCGATTGTAAATATTCATTAGAAATCTAAAAAGATTTCCTACATGATGGTATTTTATTTGTAATTTTTAGACATTAAATAATTTAATTTATTTATGACACAATGATGATGCAGTAATTATCTTATTAATGAAATATTGACATAATTGATGTTATAAACACCAAAATAAATGTAATTTGAGACTTTTTATGAATTACACTAATTTTCTAGGTTACTATGATATATTAATGTTGATTTAATCAACTTGGTTCGAACATTTAATTCTGTTATGACTTTCCCAAAAATCATATATCAAATAGTGTCAAAATTGACACAAAATAGTTTTTAAATCAAATATTATATTATTAATTGTTATTGTATTCCTAAAAATCTAAGGTTCGGCCAAATGATTTAGATAAGGATATATATATTAATAATAAACAATTTTGGGTTCGTTTGGCATGTTATTGTAAGTGTATTAACCATATAGTGAAAGAAAACAAAAAGACATGATAAAAGTTAAATTATTTAACTTAGAGTTAAATCTAAATGATAAGGTTAAAATAATATCCTAAACTTGTCTAAATTCTATTGGTTGATAGTATTTCGACCCCTCCCCACCTTATCTTCGAAATAAGACCCTTTGGAACCATTATAAACCGATTTTGACTTTAATATAAAATAATATTTTGAGATATTCCTAAGGTGCCCCTCTCCTCCCTTATAAAAGGGCACCTCATCCCCCTCCTCCTCACACCAAATTGAGCACTCAAGCTCGGCCAAACCCTGCCATTTTCCCCTCTCCACTTCCCTAGAATAGTCCTAGAGGTCCTGGTCTTCTCCAAAGACCACTCTTAGTTCCCTAAGTGGAGGATTCAAAGAGGCGTTCCAAAGAAGAGGTAATATCCATTACCGATCTTTTCAATTTCTTTCGTCTTCAACTTCTTCTTATTTAGTTGTTTCATGATAAAGTAATAACATCAGTATTACTTACATACTGATATGTTATTATAAATATGAAACATCCCTAATTCACCTTCTATCCATCCTACGGAAAAATGAAATCACCGCGCGTGCGTACGTACGGAATACCGTCTCCACGCCGTGGTGTAATCTATTTTCCACCATCACCTTACAAGGATGGGTATAATGTTGTAATGAGTAACTATATATGATTATTATTAAGTAATATTGATACTGAAATAATATATATATATACTCCAATACAATTCCACGATCATAGGAACGATATCATCACTCGTGCGTACGTACGGAATACCGTCTCCACGATGTGATGCGACTCGTTCTACATGATCTTCATTTCATAATGATTGTATAAATGAATTGAATGAATGAATATGGTATATAATACACTAATACCATTCTGGAAATGAATTATCTATAACCTAAAGATAAGAATAAGAATTTATTCGACAAAACACGCATAAGAACAAAAAGTTATAAAGACCCGAGTAACAAGTAACAATGAAATATTACTAACAAGAAGCTAATAATATGACCATATATGATCTCATATCAATATGTATGATTCTGGAATAAGTCAATAACATTATTTAAACCATTATACAGGAGCTTCGGAAACGAACAAAGCAAATCGGACCTAAGGTAAGGGAAATATCACAATCTCATTTTTATCCGAGATTGTTTATTCGTAAGTATTTACTGGGGTGTATTTTATCATCCACATCCATGTTCCCTCAATATGTAATATTGTTTCCATCCACTTGAAATAGTTTAAATCCAATTTTACCCTTAGGTGAGTTTTTAGTAAAGAATATGAAAGGAATCTTTTGTCGTTTTTCCGTACGAGGTACTTTTTTGACTTTTCCGACAAAAGTACGAAGAATGTTTTTTTTAACTTATACGGCATGAATGGATTTTTAAAACATTACTTCAAAGAAGCTTCCTTTACAAGTTTTCAAGTTTATTTTTAATCAACTTCTTTTATTTTAAAGTTTTATGACATGTTATGAAAGGAAAAATGTTTTTGAAGAAGAAAGGATATTTTCCTCAAGAATTCAATTCAAGTGTTTTATCAAAATTATTTTCCATCTAAGATAATAAAGGGTTCTGTTTCTATCCATATTTTTACATTGGTTTGACTATGTTGTGATGGAATTATGTTTATGAATTCCTTTATCATATATGAATTGATTTATGATGTCATGATGTTTCAAGAATCCCATTTTTGTTATATGTGTTATGCGATGATGTATGTTTTATGATTATGTGGCACACATAAGAAAGGATTCATTATAAGATGGGTGGGACCTATATCTCCCTCCAATGCATTGGGTAATGATTTTATATCTCATGAGATAGACATGGCTGGAACGGAAGGTTATTTCGGTTCAGTGATACAGGACTGAAATGAGGAGTGAACTCGGTTCAGAAAGGGACTTTGTCCACTAAGATAGTCTTGGCAATGAGTCATGACTAACAAGAAATGATTTTCCATGATTATGTGTGCATGCCACAAAGATTCAAGTTTTATGTTATGATTATGGGGATCTCATTTTCACTTCTATGATTTATTTCATGTTAAGATATTATGATCTCTTTTGCAGGTTTTGATTTTCATAAAGATATGATATGATTTTTATTTCCTTTATTTGCCCTTGCTGAGCATTTGAGCTCACCCTTTTATGCTTTCTTTTCCCCAGGTCAGGAAGATGGATATTAAGTAGAATATGCTAAAAGGGACCCTAGATATGATGAAATAAATTGGAGACACTGTAGAAGATTTATGAACCAGTTGTTTATGTTTCCCAGTTTCTAAAGACACTATACCTATACGGTCCTTTGTGGTTTTGTCATATGTTGTAATAAGAGTGCTTCAATTTTGAAGTATTAACAATGTATGTAAAGTGTGGGTCGTTATAGTTGGTATCAGAGGAAAGGTATAGTCAACCTTTGGAAACTAGGATGTGAAAGCCTTAGTAAGAACCCTAAGGATAAGTCTAAGCATAGAACACAATCTTAGAAATGGCCATGAATAACCTAGGATAAGACCATAAGCATGAAAATTTTATTCTTGAATTATGTGGTTTCCTATTATAATTAGTGTTGCTCACACTATTCTTCTTGGTTTTAGTCAATGGCTGGAACCCGAAGGAACCGTGTTAATGCGGAATGTGATGGGCAATGCAATGATTGTCCCCCTGAGCAACCAAACGATATGGGAGCTGGAATGAAAAATCTTGTAGCCATGCTCACACAACTTTCTCAAGCTATGAATCATGCAGGATTTCCAAACGAACAAAGGAGGGAGCAACATTCTGTTGAATCCTTCATGAGGCAGCGTCCACCATCTTTCAGCGGGTCTACTGATCCATTAGTTGCTGAACAATGGATTAGTACTACTGAAAAGATATTTTCAGTTCTTCAATGTTCTGAGCATGATAAAGTCATCCTAGCAGTGTATCGTTTGGAAGGAGATGCGGATCAATGGTGGAATCTTGTTAAGAATACGAGGCAAAGGGATGAAATTGAGTCTATGGAATGGGACGAGTTCAAGAACTTATTTTTCAATAAGTACTTCCCTCGTATTCTCCGAACAAAGATGGAGAAAGAGTTCCTTGAACTGAAGCAAAGGGATGATGAATCTGTTAGTACCTATGAAGCAAATTTTACAAGACTTGCAAGGTACGCTTCTGGTATTATTATCCAACCTGAGAGTAAGATCGATCGATTCTTTAGTGGCCTAAAACCAAGTCTTCGAAGGGCGTTAGCCATAAGGGACTTCAATAGCTACGAAGAAATCGTTCGATGTGCTCTCAAAGTCGAGATGGAGATTGGAGTAACCCATCAGTCACATGGGTTTGATAAGAAGAGGAAGATGGAATTCAAAGAAAAATCTAAAGAGCACACGGAAAAGAAGATGAACTTTCCCTTATGCTCAAAGTGTGGAAAGAAACATGGAGGGAGTTGTCTTAAAGGGACAAGTAAATGTTTTAAATGTGGAAAGGAAGGTCATCGGGCATTTGAATGCCGTGATAATGGGAAGAAGATGTCTAATGATGCAAACAAAGGAAGGGATACACAGAATGAACCTGCTACACTTCAATGTTTCAAGTGCAAGGAGATGGGGCATTATGCCAATCAATGCCCAAATCCAAGGGTTGATGATGATGGTCGACGTCAACAAACTCTTAAGGCTAAAGACAAAGGAAAGTCACATGCAATTTCTATCAGCGATGTGGAGTACGATAACGATGTGGTGAAAGGTACACTTACCATCCACTCTAAAGTAGCAAATGTTTTATTTGATTCTGGATCCACCCACTCTTTTATTTCTGAAAAATTTTCTAAGGGTATCACCGTATTACCTCAACAATTAGATGTTGAGTTAGCTGTGACAACACCTAATGGCACATCAATCGCATCAGAAGTTTATAATTCTTCTCCGATCGAAGTTTGTGGGAAAGTGCTTCCTGCAAATCTTGTGATCCTTCCTTTAGTGGAATTTGATGTGATTCTTGGCATGGATTGGCTTTCTCTACATGGAGCTCATATCAATTGCCAAAGAAGGGAAGTCACATTTCATATTCCAGATCAACCTACGATCGTCTATCAATGCAAGGATGAACATAACCTTCCAGTGGAAATTTCTTCCATCTTATGGGTATTGATTCCACTAAATGAAGGTTATTTATCTCAAATGGTTGGTGAGAAACTCACGATTAAGAATATGCCCATTGTACGGGAGTTTGATGATGTCTTCCCGGAGGAATTGCCGGGTCTTCCACCAAATCGTGAAGTTGAGTTTTCAATAGAACTCGTACCGGGTGCTTTGCCTATTTCAAAGACACCTTATAGAATGGCCCCAATTGAGTTGCAGGAATTGAAGAAGCAACTCCAAGAGAATCTTGATAAGGGATTCATACGCCCTAGTGCGTCACCTTGGGGAGCACCTGTTCTATTTGTTAAGAAGAAAGATGGATCAATGAGACTCTGCATTGATTATCGAGAACTTAACAAGATCACTATCAAGAACAAATATCCTCTCCCACGCATTGATGACTTATTTGACCAACTACGCGGAGCTCAATACTTTTCCAAGATTGATCTTCGTTCAGGGTATCATCAATTAAGGGTCAAAAGGGAGGATATACCAAAGACGGCTTTCCGTACAAGGTATGGACACTATGAATTTATAGTGATGCCATTTGGTCTTACTAATGCCCCTGCTATCTTCATGGATCTAATGAATAGAGTCTTTAGAGACTATCTTGATCAATTTGTGGTAGTCTTTATAGACGATATTCTTGTCTATTCAAAGAGCAAGGAAGAGCATGAAGATCACTTGAGAATTATATTAAAGACCCTGAGAAAAGAGAAGCTTTATGCCAAATTTACCAAGTGTGAATTTTGGCTTCAAAAAGTTTCATTTTTGGGTCATATAATCTCAAAAGAGGGGATATCTGTGGATCCAGCAAAAACAGAGGTTATCGAAAGATGGTCAAGACCAACAACAGTAACTGAGATCCGAAGTTTTCTTGGTTTGGCTGGATATTATCGACGTTTTGTAAAAGATTTTTCACGGTTATCTAATCCAATCACCAAGTTGACTCGGAAAGGAGTTAAGTTTGTCTGGACAGAGGAATGTGAAGAGAATTTCAAGGAGTTGAAAAGAAGGTTATCCAGTGCACCTGTGCTCACACTGCCTTGTAGTGGAGAAAGGTTTGTGATCTACAGTGATGCATCCAAGAAGGGATTGGGGTGTGTTCTTATGCAAAATGATATGGTGATAGCTTATGCCTCACGACAGTTGAAAATCCATGAGCAAAATTACCCAACACATGATTTGGAGTTGGCTGTGGTAATCTTTGCATTAAAGATTTGGAGGCATTACCTTTATGGTGAAAGGTGTGATATTTATACTGATCATAAAAGTTTAAAGTATATTTTCACACAAAAGGAGTTGAATATGCGCCAAAGAAGATGGTTGGAGCTGATTAAGGATTATGACTGCTCAATCCATTACCACCCTGGGAAAGCAAACAAGGTGGCAGATGCATTAAGTCGACAAGACCATGCTAGTTTATCCATGATGAGGATCACAAAAGATCCAATATTTATGGATTTACAAAGGATGGATCTTGGAATTATAATGGAAGGGGAAAAATCTTATCTTTCTCAAATGAATGTTCAACCATCTATACATGTGAAGATTAAAGAGGCACAGAAAGAAGATGTCGAGTTACAAAAGAAGGTGAGAAATGTTCCTGAATTCAACCTTGATTGTGATGGGATAATAAAGTTCAGGAATCGGGTTTGTGTTCCTCCCATCCCCGAATTAAAGAAAGAGCTGCTGGATGAGGCTCATAGTTCTTCATTCTCTATTCATCCTGGAAGCACGAAGATGTATAGGGACCTGAAAGAGTACTTCTGGTGGGATGGCATGAAAAGAGATGTTGCTGAATATGTCTCTCGATGCTTGGTTTGTCAACAAGTTAAAGCTGAGAGACAGAAGTCTAAGGGGATGTTACAACCATTACCCATACCCGAATGGAAATGGGAAAACATCACTATGGACTTTGTCACAGGACTTCCTAAAACATCCAAAGGCAATAATGCTATCTGGGTCATAGTTGATCGTCTTACAAAGTCTGCACACTTCATTGCTATTAGAGAGGATTTCTCTCTAGATCAGCTTGCCAGAATATATGTAAAGGAAGTGGTAAGATTTCATGGAGTACCACTTTCTATTGTATCTGATCGAGATCCGAGATTTACCTCGAAGTTCTGGCGAAGTCTTCAGCATACTCTGGATACAGAGTTGAGTTTCAGCACTGCTTATCATCCCCAGACAGACGGTCAGTCTGAGAGAACAATTCAAACCCTAGAAGATATGTTGAGAGCTTGCTCTATGGATTTCAAAGGAGGTTGGGATCAACACCTACCTTTGGTGGAATTTTCTTATAATAATAGCTTTCACTCCAGTATTCAGATGGCTCCTTATGAAGCTCTCTATGGAAAGAAATGCAGGACTCCAACTTGCTGGGATGAAGTTGGGGAAAGAAAGCTATTAGGACCTGATCTCGTTGATGAAATGGCAGAAAAAGTCAGATCTATTCAACAACACATAAGAGCAGCTCAGAGTCGACAGAAAAGTTATGCCGACAACCGAAGAAAAGACCTAGAGTTTGAAGTGGGCGATAAAGTGTTCTTACGAATATCTCCCTGGAAGAGGGTTATGAGATTTGGAAAGAAGGGGAAGTTGAGCCCTAGATATATCGGTCCTTTTGAAATACTGGATCGTGTTGGGAAGGTAGCTTACCGATTGGCGCTTCCACCGAATCTCTCTCAAGTTCACGATGTGTTCCATGTATCTCTCCTGAGAAAGTACATACCAGATCCTTCACATGTACTCAGCTCAGAAGTTGTACCACTGGAGCAAGATCTTTCTTATGAAGAACAGCCGATAGAGATTCTGGATCGTAGCGAAAAAGTCCTACGAAACAAGACCACTCGCTTGGTGAAAGTTTTATGGAGAAACCACCAACTTGAAGAAGCTACATGGGAGCTTGAGGATATGATGAGGGAGAAGTATCCTCATTTGTTTGTTGCAAAGTGACGAATTTCGAGGGCGAAATTCTTTTTAAGGGGGGTAGAATGTAACACCCGAGACTTTTATGTTATATAAATCATCAAAGGAATCTTTTTCTACACAACACTTGCTTGGCTTGCTTTGCACGCAATCGCGACCTTCCTCGATAGCTTGCGTCGTACGCAATACCGAGTTTCACTAAACAACAATATGCTATTAAAACTAGCCGTTATGAATAATAATAACCACTTTTTAAAATTTTATAAATTTTATTTTTCAAAATGGACTTCATTTTTGGACTCAGAATATCGAAATTAGCCTAGGGTGAAATTTTGGTATTTTTCTGAAAACTTTCAATTTTTGATGAATAGTGAAACCACTAAGTGGTAGGTTAAAAACTGAATTTTGCATAAAACTTAATTTTACCGCTTCTGTGAATGGAATTTCAAAAATCCGAGAGACACTGTTAATATCAAGGACTAAAATGTGGTTCAATGAGATGAAAATAATTTTTTGGTGAATAGTAACTTTTTACTTTTTTTTACCGCGGTTAATAGTAAATAGGGTAACTAAGGGTAAATATGATATTAATATTACCCTAACACATGTCCTAATTCTATTGGACAAGTTTATCTCGACCAAAAACAAACTTAGGAATAAAATATGACCATTTAGGCCCACTTGGATTAGATTAGGACATTTATTATTAATTTATTTAAAGAAGGGTTAAAAGAGTTAAAATCAAAGTATATTTACTAAAACATTTTTAATATGGGGTTATACATAAGATAAATTCGATTGTAAATATTCATTAGAAATCTAAAAAGATTTCCTACATGATGGTATTTTATTTGTAATTTTTAGACATTAAATAATTTAATTTATTTATGACACAATGATGATGCAGTAATTATCTTATTAATGAAATATTGACATAATTGATGTTATAAACACCAAAATAAATGTAATTTGAGACTTTTTATGAATTACACTAATTTTCTAGGTTACTATGATATATTAATGTTGATTTAATCAACTTGGTTCGAACATTTAATTCTGTTATGACTTTCCCAAAAATCATATATCAAATAGTGTCAAAATTGACACAAAATAGTTTTTAAATCAAATATTATATTATTAATTGTTATTGTATTCCTAAAAATCTAAGGTTCGGCCAAATGATTTAGATAATGATATATATATTAATAATAAACAATTTTGGGTTCGTTTGGCATGTTATTGTAAGTGTATTAACCATATAGTGAAAGAAAACAAAAAGACATGATAAAAGTTAAATTATTTAACTTAGAGTTAAATCTAAATGATAAGGTTAAAATAATATCCTAAACTTGTCTAAATTCTATTGGTTGATAGGATTTCGACCCCTCCCCACCTTATCTTCGAAATAAGACCCTTTGGAACCATTATAAACCGATTTTGACTTTAATATAAAATAATATTTTGAGATATTCCTAAGGTGCCCCTCTCCTCCCTTATAAAAGGGCACCTCATCCCCCTCCTCCTCACACCAAATTGAGCACTCAAGCTCGGCCAAACCCTGCCATTTTCCCCTCTCCACTTCCCTAGAATAGTCCTAGAGGTCCTGGTCTTCTCCAAAGACCACTCTTAGTTCCCTAAGTGGAGGATTCAAAGAGGCGTTCCAAAGAAGAGGTAATATCCATTACCGATCTTTTCAATTTCTTTCGTCTTCAACTTCTTCTTATTTAGTTGTTTCATGATAAAGTAATAACATCAGTATTACTTACATACTGATATGTTATTATAAATATGAAACATCCCTAATTCACCTTCTATCCATCCTACGGAAAAATGAAATCACCGCGCGTGCGTACGTACGGAATACCGTCTCCACGCCGTGGTGTAATCTATTTTCCACCATCACCTTACAAGGATGGGTATAATGGTGTAATGAGTAACTATATATGATTATTATTAAGTAATATTGATACTGAAATAATATATATATATACTCCAATACAATTCCACGATCATAGGAACGATATCATCACTCGTGCGTACGTACGGAATACCGTCTCCACGATGTGATGCGACTCGTTCTACATGATCTTCATTTCATAATGATTGTATAAATGAATTGAATGAATGAATATGGTATATAATACACTAATACCATTCTGGAAATGAATTATCTATAACCTAAAGATAAGAATAAGAATTTATTCGACAAAACACGCATAAGAACAAAAAGTTATAAAGACCCGAGTAACAAGTAACAATGAAATATTACTAACAAGAAGCTAATAATATGACCATATATGATCTCATATCAATATGTATGATTCTGGAATAAGTCAATAACATTATTTAAACCATTATACAGGAGCTTCGGAAACGAACAAAGCAAATCGGACCTAAGGTAAGGGAAATATCACAATCTCATTTTTATCCGAGATTGTTTATTCGTAAGTATTTACTGGGGTGTATTTTATCATCCACATCCATGTTCCCTCAATATGTAATATTGTTTCCATCCACTTGAAATAGTTTAAATCCAATTTTACCCTTAGGTGAGTTTTTAGTAAAGAATATGAAAGGAATCTTTTGTCGTTTTTCCGTACGAGGTACTTTTTTGACTTTTCCGACAAAAGTACGAAGAATGTTTTTTTTAACTTATACGGCATGAATGGATTTTTAAAACATTACTTCAAAGAAGCTTCCTTTACAAGTTTTCAAGTTTATTTTTAATCAACTTCTTTTATTTTAAAGTTGTATGACATGTTATGAAAGGAAAAATGTTTTTGAAGAAGAAAGGATATTTTCCTCAAGAATTCAATTCAAGTGTTTTATCAAAATTATTTTCCATCTAAGATAATAAAGGGTTCTGTTTCTATCCATATTTTTACATTGGTTTGACTATGTTGTGATGGAATTATGTTTATGAATTCCTTTATCATATATGAATTGATTTATGATGTCATGATGTTTCAAGAATCCCATTTTTGTTATATGTGTTATGCGATGATGTATGTTTTATGATTATGTGGCACACATAAGAAAGGATTCATTATAAGATGGGTGGGACCTATATCTCCCTCCAATGCATTGGGTAATGATTTTATATCTCATGAGATAGACATGGCTGGAACGGAAGGTTATTTCGGTTCAGTGATACAGGACTGAAACGAGGAGTGAACTCGGTTCAGAAAGGGACTTTGTCCACTAAGATAGTCTTGGCAATGAGTCATGACTAACAAGAAATGATTTTCCATGATTATGTGTGCATGCCACAAAGATTAAAGTTTTATGTTATGATTATGGGGATCTCATTTTCACTTCTATGATTTATTTCATGTTAAGATATTATGATCTCTTTTGCAGGTTTTGATTTTCATAAAGATATGATATGATTTTTATTTCCTTTATTTGCCCTTGCTGAGCATTTGAGCTCACCCTTTTATGCTTTCTTTTCCCCAGGTCAGGAAGATGGATATTAAGTAGAATATGCTAAAAGGGACCCTAGATATGATGAAATAAATTGGAGACACTGTAGAAGATTTATGAACCAGTTGTTTATGTTTCCCAGTTTCTAAAGACACTATACCTATACGGTCCTTTGTGGTTTTGTCATATGTTGTAATAAGAGTGCTTCAATTTTGAAGTATTAACAATGTATGTAAAGTGTGGGTCGTTATACATGAAAACCTCTTCTTCATCATCCTTAGCACATTGAGGTGATATTATTGGATGTGCACTAAAATTTACATTCATAAGATGAATTTACACATGAATTTTATGCATGAAGTGTATATATATATAATATGATATTGTATATATAGTGTCAATTTAATACATGCATATTATGAATGTATAATGAATAAATGATATATATATTGTACCATCCCAACCCAAACCACCGAGTCTGATCCAGTGTGCTATGTGACCTCATGTGTGCCTTCCCATATGAAAGATGCTACTGAAGGGGAGAGTATACCCTTTTTATCTTTTAATAGGATCAATAATAAAAATGAATAGAATAATAAATAATCAGAGTAAACATGAATAATTAAATAATGGAATACATGTGATATAGATAAAACAACCCTACTTTTGAAATACAATCCATAGAAATAAAAACAAATTAATAAGAAAAATAGAACTGTAAGGTCCACCAGAGTCCATCCTAGTCCACTATGCAAACTCTATCCTCCTCTACTCAGCTATCCAACACAGGGCCCTTGCCTTTTTCCAGATCCCTTATGAAATATACAAGCACATCGAAACACATGAGTTGGATGTGAGTACTAGAATTAGTAGGAAACCACCAATGTGTCCTTAACCTACAATACTAAATTATAACAAGCACATTACGCAATCATAATAAATAAATAAAATCATATATATAAAATCCAAAACTAAGTGGTCATGCACTATCCAAGTCTTTAAAATCCCCTAGTCATACCTAATTTGGATCCATTAAGGATGATGGAGGAATAAGTGGTAGTAACCAAAACAGCCCATGTACGACATCCTCACAATGTTATGTTTACATGAAACCTGAAGTTATATATCAATTAAGAAGACTATGTATCCCGAAATCCTCTAAATCAAAAATATCAAGTACTCCATTGATCAATATTCCTCGTAGTGAGAGTCACTTGTAAAATCAAGGATACTTCAAGTGCATGTGAAACATAGAAGAATAAATACCCTATACCTCCACCCTTTTCTCATGTATTTTGTCACCATAAGTGAAACTCATCACACTCCACCATAAAGGGATAATATTTCGTGATGGTCCATATATCTCAAGTACCACTCACAACCACAAAGGCATGGTAACATACATATAGGGTGAGAACACAAGCAAGCATAATATCCCATCAAGAGTATATATAAGCACACATAACATCATGATATCACAATAAATCATGTAAATAAGATATACTAATATCACTCATGTAAATAATATATCACAAAAGATAACATAGGTTACAAACACACCCACATCCGATCACCATCAACCATGGTGCCAAAATCATAACACATAAATAATAATCACAGAAACAAGTGTAAATGTGAGCCCAAGAAGGAAAATAACTTCCTACACCAATTTAATGACATCTACATCAAATTACATTTCTTGTACTGATAAATAAACCACATTTTCACACCAACCGGAACACGATCACATATCAAGATCTCCTACAACTAATCTAATCCAACATGTAAAGGGTCCTAGAGTAATTAAAAAAGTAATCAAGGCCAAATGGGTAAAACTAAACTCACCCAAGGTTGATCATTGTCAAAATAGATCCACAAAGTTGGAGGAAGAATAATGGAGGAGAGATATCTGTAAATCCAGGGATCTGCATGGTGCAATTAAGAGGTTGTAGCATAGAGGGTGTGCTGGATCAAACACCAAAACATTGGTAGGGGAACCACGGTGCAACACTACACTGGAGAAGATCACCATGACATAGAATAAGGGGATGCAACATGGGGGGTACTGAAAGTTTACCTCCATGGTGTGGATAGATGTTCGATAACATATAAGTGAGTCACAACATTCACCTATGCGGTGTAATAGCATTTACTATGGCATGGGGTCATTCTCGAAGACCTATGAAGATCTAACATCATTAAAATTATGAGAGGTAATTTGATATATGTAGGGTGCTATGGGTATTAGTTCATGTACACATCAAGACCCTTTATAACATTTGAAAATGATTCCTCATTTTAACTTCATAACTACCTCATTAAAGCCATAACACCCAGAGACCAAGCCTTCAAAGTCCAATTCTTAGTGAAAACTATTCAAGACCATCGTAAAGGACATGGAAATATCCCTAAAGTGTGGTCCAAGCTAATCTAGGGAAACCTTCTTGATCCAACTCTCCATAGCTTAGGCTTTATTATAGTCTCACCTAGATGACCCCATAACAGTGCCATCATACAAGCTGTGACATGGTCTCAAAACCACAACCCCCTTTAAATTAAGTGAGCTCTAATGTGGCTTGGGATTCCACACTACGGTGTATCCACTAAGGCTATGGTGTGGTACCTCTTTTCTTAGAAGTAAAATTTCCAAAAAAAACCCTTAAAACCTATTTTTTCTTTCTAAATACCACTAGGTTCTATCCTAATATGGTCTAGCCCAGAACAAGGTGAAAATAATATTTATATTAAAGATCCATAATTTTAGGATTTTAAAATTCTACCCCTATAAATAATTCTCATCCTTGAGAATCATATCTATGATTCATACTCAAATAAGTCTTTCCACTGACCTCAAACATTAGCCTCTCACTCCCAAGTCTCCTCTTGGATCTTTCCATGCTGCCATTGAATTAGGACAAGTGGTACCATCTTCCTTAAAAGAACTATCTTACTCTATTATAAAATATACATTGAAAACTCCTTATAAGACACATCAACCTCCAACTCAACATCCTCATAATCAACATCATGTTCAGGGTTGGTTATGTACCTCTGAAGTTGTGACACATGGAACACATCATGCATGCCACTGTAGAAAGAAGAGAGGTTCATATTGTACGCCATTACCCTTGTATGCTTATTGATCATAAAGGGTCCAATAAAATGAGGTTAAAACTTTCCCTAAATCCTCATACATCTATTTCCTAACTACTGAGTCACTCTTAAGAAAACATAGTCACCCACAGTGAACTCCAAAGGTATCCTCCTCTAGTTAGCATAATATATTTTTATTCTCTGAGTGGTGATCAACATATTTTGAATTAGCTACACTCTCTTGGAATTATCCTAAACCACACTAGGGGAAACAACTGCTACCTCACCCACCCTATGCCAGAAATTGCAATGAATGAAACAACCTCCCACAAATGGCCTTATAAGGTTTCATGTGAATAGATTCTTAGTAACTATTATTTTATGAAAAATCAACTAAACCCATGTGATCATCCAAAAATCAACTGAAGTGTATCATGATATATCAAATCATGTCCTCCAATATGCATATAGTCTACTAGAACTATCCATTATCTATGGATGATATTCCATACTCAATGTTAGTTGAGTCCTTAGGTCCATCTATAAGCCCTACCAAAACCATGAAATAAAACATGAATCTCTATCCAATAAAATTCTAATGGGTAATCTTTGCAGGTGTATGATTACATGGATATATAGCTTCCCCATATCCTCCAATGAGTTAGTCTACCTAGTCAGAAAGAAGTTATTAGTATTCCTTAAATAGTCAATAATCACCCATGCTATGTCACAGATCCTCAAGGTCCTACGTAACCTTGAAAAAAATTCTATCATGTAAGATCCCGGTTTTTGGAAAGGTATGTTTTCATTATGTTCTGGTTGAATCCCTTGTTTTAGGCTTCAAGGGAAGTCTTATAAATGTATGAGAGGTCTTGGGGGTGTTTTGTGGGCTCGGGGCACGAAAGAAAGGAAAACTGGGCAAGACAAGCCTGGGCGCACGGCCTGCGCACGGCCAGGGAAAACCGTGTGGCCTGCCCAGGTAAACTGTGCAACCCTCTTCCTCCAGATAGTAGCATGTGCACAGTTTGCGCACAGTTTTTCAAACCGTGCGTCCAAACCGTGCGGCCTCTTAAAGATGAAAAAATTTACAAAACTTCCCCTCCGGGATTTTAAGAACCCATTTGGATTTTCCTCTCATTTTCTCCCTCTTCACCCTAGTAGCGAACCAAATCATCCAATAGCTCTAAGAGATAGATCTCCCTCATTTCTAAGGAATTTTTGGTGTCGTTGGTTGCAGATCAAAGCTCCATTTAAGGCTAATCCCATCTTTGATTCTCTTTTTGGTTTAGGGTTTGTATCTTCTCTCCCTCTTGTTTCAAAGCTCTAAAACCCTATCTTTTGAGTGAGTTCTAGGTTGAAGCTCTAAAGGCTGGACGGATTGTGTTCTAAGGACTTGATTGAGTGTGTGTTCAACCGCGGTTTCAAGGTAGGTGGTCTACAAATGTTATCCCATAGTTTTATGGTGGATTTATGCATGTGTGGCTTTGATCATGGTTTTCTTTTGATGAGCTTTGATCAACCGAGATGCGGTTGGTATAAAGGATTCTTAAAAATGGTAAATGGGAACCCTCACGATCCCCATGGGATGTGTTGAGGATGACTTGACCTAATTGGGGTCATCCATGGGATGTGCCGGCTTTTCCCGGGTTTAGGGATTATTATTAAACAAGTGACCTTGTTGTAATAAATGGAAGAGCCCTTGATGAATATGTTGGAATGATTGGTTGAACTTGGAATATAAGTTAGGTGATGCACCTAGACTTGGAAATAACCTAAGGGTTATTGAAAGGGGTTGAACGGTTGATTCATGGAAATGATGAATGGGTTAAATGGGTTAATGTGTAGACTGATTAAAGACCATAATGGGATAGATTATGGGTTTAGTGTTTAATTCTTAGTGAGATAAGCATAACACATGGGAATTGGGTGAATGGTTAAATGATGTGAAATGGTAATGTGTTAATGGGTTAATGCATAATGTGATTTCTCATGTGGTCTGTTGTGAATGGTGTTGTCAAAGGGCAATGGTATGGTGGGTTGATGGTTAATTATATATATTATCACGTGCACATGGCTTGGTAGAGTGGGGTATGACTTGAGGATCTATTCCCATGGGTCGAGCGAAGACTGATGATCTGAACTCCACCCTAAATGCATGGGTTAAGAATGAGGACTGAGGATCTATTCTCCTAACGGTTGCATCCACCCGGATTGAGGCTTCGAGGTGAGGATATGGTTGCATCCACCCGGACTGAGGCTTTGAGGTGAGAATATGGTTACTATGAGGGGGTTAGTCCTAATGAGATAGGATAACGACGTGTTTACCCTCTTGCCTGTGATTGTTGTCCTTAGACCCATGTGATATAATGTATGTGATTAAACCATGGAAATGTGATGAAATGGTAAGTGATGATAATTGGTGAGAAATGAATGGTAATAGAAGTGGCAATGGCTCTGGATCTGAACTGGTTAATGGCACCTTAAATAATTACTTGGAAATTATCATTCATATTCCTTTTGCATGCACTATTTGTTCATACTGGATATTTTGTAGACGCCGTTGGTGGTGGCCTACTAAGTTGTACCCACACCCTGCTCGAGCCGCCATTGGGTACTCGAGCAGACTTCATGTTTGTAGGTCAGGAGAAGGGCTAGGGTCCTTGATAGATAATTGAGTGGACATGGGTAGCACTTGGTGGAGGATCCAGACTTGGAGTCGGTGTAAGAACCCAGTTTTTTTCGCAGAAGACTTTGGAATGTTCTTGATGATATTCCAGAGTAGCGCCTTCAGACGGCGTGCGATTCCGAGCCCTGGAGTGGCTGGAATTAAACTTTCAGTGCGTTCACACTAGGATCGCCAAATAAATGAGATAACTACTAAATGGTGATCCGGATCAGGGATCCGAGTGTACGGATGGGTCCGGAATAAGGTTTTTACCCTAGAAATGACATAAAACTTGTCGGTGCGGGACGTTTGGACCCCTCGCCCGCTTCTGGAACGTTAACGGATTAAATTAATTAATTAATTTATTTAATGTTTAAACGTAGGTATCTCTTAAATGGAAGCTCGGATTGGAAAACCGAGGGCACATTTGAGTTCGGAGCGTGCCGTTTACCCTAGGAGGGGTATAATTTTTGCGGGCGCGGGCCGTCTGTGAAAAATGGCCCTATGGGCGTTTTCGTAATTTGGCACCCTCGGGCGTTGAGTTTTATAACTTTTGAACGGGGCCTCAGATTAAAATTCTAAGACCTCCATTGCGCTCGGAGTGTGGTTTTTAGCCTAGGGGAGGCTTAACCCCGACCCCGCTGAAATTTTGGGTTCGGGGTTGTCAGGCGGGCGTTTAAATGATTTGTACTTAAACACCCCCACCCCCCTTCTTCTTCTTCTTCTTCTTCTTCCTCAAACCCTCCCCTCTCCTTCACCTCCGGTGAGGTAGCTCCGGCGAGACGATCTCCGGCGAGGCGCAGCGGTTCCGACGGTCCGCACACGAAGCGTCGGGCTACGCCCTTCGAGGTAGGGGGTTTATCGTTTTCGTTTTCAATTTCCCACAATCTTTGAGCCTGATTTCCACTGTCAATTTGTTTCCAGGTTGTTGAACAAAGCCCAAAATCGCATAGCACATGTTCTAAACTTTCCAATGCTCTTCTCGGATCGAAAATCCGAGTCTCGGGGTGCCCGGGGTAGCCCCGAGAAGTTCCGGCCGAATTTCTGGTTTTCGGGCGGCACCAGTCGGCAGACGGTGGTCCGGGACGGCGGCGGCGATGGCGGCTTCCTCAGGCGGGTGGCGCGGCTCGGGCTCACCGGCTGAGGGCGCGGCGCGCGGGTGCCGGCGAGAGGGGACGGCCGGGGTCGCACCGTGCGACCCTGCGGCTGGACAGAGACCCGCGCGACGTGGGTCTCCGCGTGGAAAGCCGACCGGCCGTGTCGACCGATCGGTGGAAGAGGCGCCCGCGCGGCGCGCGGGCGAGGCAGTCTCGCAAGAGAAGGCTGGGCCGCTGTCCCAGCGGGCCGGCCGGAGCGGGCCGGCTGTGGGCGGACCGGCCGGACCGGGCCGGTCCGGCCCAAGGGTGTTTCACCCTTTGGAACTTCTGACGCCCGTAGCTTTCTCTACGGGCGTCCGTTTTGCGTGCCGTCTGCGGCGACACAGACCTTACGTCGAGGCGGACGTTATGGGATGGTTTTAGGAGTTTTAACTTCTGAGATGAGAGGCTCAGGGGCACGACATGTGCGTAGAGCAGCTTAGCGGGCTTCCTGGGAATGCTTGTTTTGGGCGGCGCAGACGCATCCAACGTCCGTTTTGAGCGCCGTCAGCAGCGTTGCGCCCCTGGCATTGAGGCGGAGGTTTCCAAGGCGGTTTCGGGCGTTGAGACTGGATTTGAGGTGTGGGCCCCACGGCCCATCTTTCGAGCTGCGTGCAGTGTTTCACGACTTTTTCATCGGACGTCCGTTCGGGGCGTGCGAGCAGTCATTTCTGGATGTTTTTCTGAGGGGATTGCAATGGTGCAATCCGCACACTCTAATTCGGCACGATGGTGCGGGGCCCCCGAGGGTCGTTTGGGCGTCGACGGTGATTTTCCATCTTTATCACCGGGCGACCGTTTTGGACCAATGAATAGTCCATCTTGTGTACTTTTTCGAGAGGATCGCAACGGTGCAACTCGTTGGCAGCGCTTCGGGACCGGGGTGCGGGTCCCGCGTGGTACCGCTCGTGCATGGTAAGACGGAATGCATCTTTATCTCCAGATACCCATTCCACGAAAGTAAGCAGTCAATTTGATGTACTTTTCCGAGAGAATTGCGATGGCGCAGTTCGCCCGGCCTTTTTCGGGATCGTGGTGTGGGTCCCACCTGGGCTGGCAATGGTGAATAGTACCCTTTTCACCGGGTGTCTGTTTTGGAAGATTGAGTACTCAATCCTGTGTGTTTTTCCAAGGGGATCGCAGTGGCGTGATCCGTTCGTTCAGTTTCGGGATCATGGGGTGGGTCCCACACGGGTTTGGTTACGGTGAATAGTACCTTTTCCCCTGGTTGACCGTTTCGGGCGAGTAAGTAGTCTATCTCACGTGTTTTTTCACGAGTATTACAATGGTGTGATCCATTTGGTTGTGCGGAGCCTCTTGCGCGATCTTATTAAATGTGGAGCATGGAAGGTGCTCCAGTGGTGGTCCGTCCTACCTTGTCTGTAGCGGACCCTTGGTGTGTGATCGCGCACTCTTGGGAGAGTGATATAAATGATTCATAAGTTTTTGTTGGTCATGCATGGGCCTTTGAAGTGGAGTTGTTATGTCACGCCTTTGCATTGACGCTAGGTGACGTGTGCACGATGGCCTTTGGGCTGGAACGTGGTATACTCCGGGAGTATACGGGAACCCTTGGAGGTACATGTGGTTGTTTGTACCTGAGGAAGTTTGTACGCTTGGTTGGGGTTGAGATGGGGCCACACGTTGTGTGGGCCCCACGTGCGTGCCGGGTTCTGCTTTACGTACTTTGACCTCTCGCGACGTAGAGGGTCCCTCTGTGCTCGTTTGTTTGACTAGCAGGGTGGAGTTTTTCCCCTGGCTCTGTGCTCATTTGTTTGACTAGCAAGGTGGAGTTTTTCACCTGGCTCTGTTCTCGTTTGTTTGACCAGTAGGGTTTAGTGGTCTCCCCCTGGTTTCGTTCCCGATGGATCGGCCGGTAGCGGTGCTAGTGACACCCAGTGATGGAGTAGGCACTGAGACTCTTTGGGGTGAGTTGTTCTGGAGTTGGGTGGTTGCACGATACCCACTCCGTGTTCGGTTGGCCAGTGTTGTACCCTCCAGTGGATATGGCCAGAGAAGTTCTGAGTTTTACCCTCCAGCGAGGCTGGGCAGTGGGTCACTCATCGGCTTCTAGGGTCTACCCTCCAGCAGAGACTGGGCAGTGGGTTACCCGACGCACATAGGGTCTACCCTCCAGTAGAGACTGGGCATTGGGTCACCCGACGACCTCTTAGGGTCTACCCTTCAGCAGGGCTGGGTAGTGGGTCACCTGTCGACTTATTCCAGGTCTACCCTCCAGCAAGGCTGGGCAGTGGGTCGCCTATCGACTCATTCTAGGTCTACCCTCCAGTAGGGCTGGGCAGTGGTTCGGGTGATGATGTATTATGGTTAACCCTCTGGCGGGGCTGGGCAGTGGGTCGCCTGATGATGTATTATGGTTTACCCTCCAGCAGGGCTGGTCAGTGGGTCGCCTGATGATGTATTATAGTTTACCCTCCAGCGAGGCTGGGCAGTGGGTCGCCTGATGATGTATTATGGTTTACCCTCCAGCAGGGCTGGGCAGTGGGTCACCTAATGATGTGTTATGGTTTACCCTCCAGCGGGGCTGGGCAGTGGGTCGCCTGATGATGTATTATGGTTTACCCTCCAGCGGGGCTGGGTAGTGGGTCGCCTGATGATTTATTATGGTTTACCCTCCAACAGGGCTGGGAAGTGGGTCACCTGATATCTGGTTATAAATTACCCTCTAGTAGGGCTGGGCAGTGGGACACCTGTTGGCATTCCAGGCTCAGTCCTTTCTACTAGGCTAGCCTGTGGTTTTCCTCCATGATTACCGGAGCGGGACCCTTGGTTATACGGGTCAGTGTTGTGATGGCTTTGACTTTGAGAAGACCTCTCGATTGCAGGACAGTGACGAGGTGTGGTTTTACTTTCCCTAGAACTCTCAAGTATGAGGGGCGCTTTCCCCAACGAGATGCGTTCTTGTGACGCGATCTAAAACCGTGCAGGTGACTCAGTGCCGCCCAAAGCGGATAGTGTCGAAGTGTGGTGATTGATCCCCTTGTCTTGTGGTACAGGGAAGACGTGCGGGATGCTGGGCATCGATGGTGTTACTTCTAGTACTGTTGGTGACTCATTTTCTTGGGCTGAGCTATGGGATGGATATCCCCTTACGGTCGTTTTCGGGCTTCTTGACAGAGCATATGGATTTGTATATACCATGTTCTGGTACCCACTTCTTGGGTTTGGTTTCTCTCCTTCCAGGAGAGGTGAAGACGCGCGGGGTATGCCACGTGCTTTCCGCGTCTAGCTTCTCGTGGTTGGATGAGTCTACTCTCCTGCTATAGGTAGCGAAAGCTCGACGAGAAGTGCATCTTTCTCACCGTACTTGGCTCCTTGTGTTAGGACGATTCTTCTACCTTTCTCTTGTTGAGTTGAGTTGTTACTCTTTACTGCACCCTCGGTTGTACTCCTTTACTTTTCCTATTCGCACTACTGCTCACCCTTCGGTACCTCCTTTGTTGCTCCCTCGAGCCTTCGGGGTATCCTACTGAGTATTTTTATACTCACCCCTGCTTGGGCTTTTCCCGCACTTGGTGTCACCTTGCAGACGATGGACAGATGGAGTGTGGCTTCAGTGGAGCGTATGAGCTTGGGAGCTTGGACCGCATGTGGTGGTCATGGCCAAGTTCCAGGTGGGAGACCCGTCAGTTGTTTCTTTTGTTTACCTGTTGTCGGGTTATGGCACTTTTTGGTTGGGCGCGTGTTTTGACCCTTTTCTTTTTAGCTTGTACCCTGTACTGTTTTGAGGTCGATGCACTCTTGTGGTTTATTTATAGCAGTTTCCCTTTTACTTTTCTTTTTACTCTGCACTTTTGCATTGAGTGTGCTATGTGTGGGTGTGTACAGGTGCTTAGGCAAAGGTCTCCCTGAGTTGTTGTGCATTTGGTGCTTGTCGCCAGCCCCTGGCCTATGGAGGCGGGCTTGGGGTAGTTGCGGCTCGAGCCCGGGTAGGGTCGGGTCGTGACAAAGTGGTATTAGAGGTGGTTCGTTCCTTGGGACGATGTTCGGACGTCCCTAAAATAAAAGGAATTGGTTTGGATTTAGGGAAACAGTGTTAACGTGTCTCGAGAGTGGCTCTCAGTACAGGGAGTCCAGTGATGGTGCAGCGGCCGACGTATCCATTCACCAGGACCTTGATAACCCGCTTGTCGACTCGGCATTCTGAGACACTTGTTGCAGGGAAATTTTTTTTTTTGCATCACATAGGATTGAGTCTTTGACTCTCCTTCTTGAGTCAGCTCCCCATCGTTGTTGTTATTGTTATATACATATATGTTCATCTGACCGTGGCACTCCTTGATAATATTCAGGATGTCTCTGCGAAGACAGCCGGCCAAGATGCCAGCTTTAGTGCGTGACGAAGACCCTGTGAGCTACGAGGCCACAGTCCAGGACCCATCATGCGATCCCTTTCTCCGGGTGGGCTGGTAGCAGCACCCCCACCTGTTGAGCAGTAGATAGTTTCATCAGAGTAGGATGAGCTTGAGCGCAGGTTGAGCGCGCTCCATGAGTTCCAGCGGCAGAGACCGCTGTGGTTTAGTGGTGCGCCAGACCCTCAGGCAGTAGAGGCTTGGCTCGAGACAGTGGTTTGCCTTTTCAGGCTTGTGCAGACGCCGACAGATCAGAGAGTGGCTTTGGCAGCCACCCCTTTTAGTGGATAAGCTTGGTGTTGGTGGAGTCTGGTGACTCAGCTTCTTGGCGAGTCGGCGCTTTCGTAGGGTGACTTTCAGTTTTTGTTTCGTGAGGAGTTTTTCCCCTCCTGATTGCGCTCCGTTTGGATTCAGGAGCTCCTACAGTTTCAGCAAGGAGGGATGATGGTGGCCGAGTACATAGCTAGTTTTGCAGACCGTGCACACTTTTACCCAGACTTGGTCCATGACGACAACATCCGAGCGCGGAAGTTTGAGCAGGGTCTCCGCTGAGAGATTTGTGCTGTCATAGTACCCCTGGGAATTTCCAAATATGATAGGGTGCTAGAGAAGGCACTGTTGACAGAGGGCTTCCTGTCATGTTCTAGTGTTGGTGGTGGCAGCAGACACGTTGGAGCCGAGACGTCTACTGCAGCTAGCGGGCGTCAGCAAGCAGGACCTCGACGCAGGTGGCTTTCTGACAACCGGACTCAAGGGCGTGGTCGTACACCATAGTGGTGCCGGAGGAAACCGGTACAGCCCAAAGAGATTCAGTGCTATGCTTGTGACGGGTGAGATCACTTGACACGAGACTGCCCAACCTGAGTTTCTGAGAGCTTCGGGCAGGCAGCAGGCGCACCACCACGGCAGAGGCAACACCGTGATCGGAGTAGTGCCCGGAGAGGTGGTTCTAGCAGAGGAGCAGGAGGAGCTGGAGGTGGGGGATGATGTTACGAGGTCTTCCCATCACCACTAGGTGGTCCACATCAGGCTCCGGAAGCTGACAGTTGGGACCGCAGACAGCCGGGAGCTTTGGATGTCTACGATCCTGCAGAGCATGAGGTGATGAGAGGTACGCTCTACAGCTCTTCTACTTCTTGCAGTAGAATTGATAGACTCTATGTGTGGGATGATTTCCTCCATGTTCCTTGCTTGATGTGTTACCAGGGTGGCGCGGGGTATCGGTGTAACCCTGTGTTGGTAAGGTAAAAGGTGTGGGACCTTTTTCTCTAGTAGATGGTGTCGACTCCTTCTATTTTCGAGCGTGTAAGAGATCCTCGGTTGTGGAATCTTGTGTGACCAGATATCCTTGGGTGTTTCACCATATGGATATTCTAAAGGAGGGAATCACCGGGTCTTGTTCCAGGTGCGGGCGGTGATTCCAGTCATGGCGTGCGACGTAGTGGTTTGACCGGGGAGGTGAGCTACCCCCGAGGTCCATCGGACCGTTTGAGACTGTGCAGAGGGATGACGAGGTTCCCTATCGCCTTTCTCTAACCCCAAAGTATTGAGTGGGTGCACGACATCGTAAAGGGCCGACCTCGCATGAATATATCAGTTCTTTGGTCTATGTGCGGTGGCTTAGAGCTGTGCATGAGTTCTTCTGGGTACGGAGGAGCCGGGTGCGGGCTGAGTACCCTGATTTTTTCCCTGGTTTTGCTTTTTGGGGATGAAAATCTTGAAGGAGGGAATGATTTAAGAACCCAGTTTTTTCCACGGAAGATTTTGGAATATTCTTGATGATATTCCAGAGCAGCTCCTTCAGACGGCATGCGATTCCGAGCCCCGGAGTGGCCGGAATTAAACTTTCAATGCGTTCACACTGGAATCGCCAAATAAATGTGATAACTCTTAAACGGTGATCCGGATCAGGGATACGAGTGTACGGATGGGTCTGGAATGGGGTTTTTACCCTAGGAATGACATAAAACTTGTCAGTGCGGGAAGTTTGGACCCCTCGCCCGCTTCTGGAACGTTAAACGGATTAAATATATTAATTAATTCGTTTAATGTTGAAACGCAGGTATCTCTTAAATGGTGTCTTGGATTGGAAAACCGAGGGAACCTTTGAGTTCGGAGCGTGCCGTTTACCCTAGGAGGGGTATAAGTTTTGCGGGCGCGGGTCGTCTGTGAAAAACGGCCCCAGGGGCCTTTTCGTAATTTGGTGCCCTCGGGCGTTGAGTTTTATAACTTTTGAACGGGGCCTCATATTAAAATTCTGAGACCGTCGTTGCACTCGAAGTGTGGTTTTTAGCCTAGGGGAGGCTTAACCCCGATCCCGCCGAAATTTTGGGTTCGGGGTTGTCGGGCGGGCGTTTAAGTGATTTGTACTTAAACACCCCCACCCCCCTTCTTCTTCTTCTTCTTCCTCAAACCCTCCCCTCTCCTTAACCTCCGGCGAGGCAGCTCCGGCGAGGCAATCTCCGATGAGGTTCTGCGGTTCCGACGGTCCGCACACGAAGCGTCGGGCTACGCCCTTCGAGGTAGGGGGTTTATCGTTTTTGTTTTCAATTTCCCGCAATCTTTGGGCCCGATTTCCCCTGTCAATTTGTTTCTCAGTCGTTGAACAAAGCCCAAAATCGCATATCACGTGTTCTAAACTTTCCAATGCTCTTCTCGGATCGAAAATCCGAGTCTCGGGGTGCCCGAGGTAGCCCCGAGAAGTTCCGGCTGAATTTCTGGTTTTCCGGCGGCACCGGGCGGCGGACGGCGGTCTGGGACGACGGCGACGGCGGCGGCTTCCTCGGGCGGGTGGCACAGCTTGAGCTCGCCGGCTGAGGGCGCGACGCATGGGTGTCGGCGAGAGGGGACGGTCGGGGTCGCATTGTGCGACCCCGCGGCTGGACAGAGACCCGCGCGACGCGGGTCTCCGCGTGGAAAGCCGACCGACCGTGTCGGCCGGCCGGTGGAAGAGGCGCCCGCACGGCACGCGGGCGAGGTGGTCTCGCAGGAGGCTGCTGGGCCGCGGTCTCAGCGGGCTGGCCGGAGAGGGCCGGCTGTGGGCGAACCAGCCGGACCGGGCCGATCCGGCCCAAGGGTGTTTCCCCCTTTGGAACTTCCGACGCCCGTAGCTTTTGCTACGGGCGTCCGTTTTGCGTGCCGTCTGCGGCGGCATGGACCTTACGTCGAGGCGGACGTTATGGGGTGGTTTCGAGAGTTTTAACTTCCGATATGAGAGGCTCGGGGGCACGACACGTGCATAGAGCAGCTAGCGGGCTTCCCGGGAATGCTTGTTTTGGGCGGCGCGGACGCATCCAACGTCCGTTTTGAGCGCCGTCAGCAGCGTTGCGCCCCTAGCACTGAGGCGGATGTTTCCAAGGCGGTTTCGGGCATTGAGACTGGATTTGAGGCGTAGGCCCCACGACCCGTCTTTCGAGCTGCGTGCAGCGTTTCACGACTTTTTCATCGGACGTCCGTTCGGGGCATGCGAGGAGTCATTTCTGGATGTTTTTTCGAGGGGATTGCAATGGTGCAATCTGCCCACTCTAATTCGGCATGATGGTGTGGGGCCCATGAGGGTCGTTTGGGCGTCGACGGTGATTTTCCATCTTTATCACCGGGCGACCATTTTGGACCAATGAATAGTCCATCTTGTGTACTTTTTCGAGAGGATCGCAACGGTGCGACCCGTTGGCAGCACTTCGGGAACGGGGTGCAGGTCCCGCATGGTACCGCTCGTGCGTGGTAAGCCGGAATGCATCTTTATCTCCGGATACCCATTCCACGAAAGTAAGCAATCAATTTGACGTACTTTTCTGAGAGCATTGCGATGGCTCAGTTCGCCCGGCCTTTTTCGGGATCGTGGTGTGGGTCCCACCCGGGCAGGCTACGGTGAATAGTACCCTTTTCACCGGGTGTCCGTTTTGGGAGATTGAGTACTCAATCCCGTGTGTTTTTATGAGGGGATTGTAGTGGCGTGATCCGTTCTTTTAGTTTTGGGATCATGCGGTGGGCCCCACGCGGGTTTGGTTACGGTGAATAATACCTTTTTTTCCCCGGTTGACCGTTTCGGGTGAGTAAGTAGTCTATCTCGCGTGTTTTTTCGCGAGGATTACAATGGTGTGATCTATTTGGTTGTGTGGAGCCTCTTGTGAGATCTTATTAAATGTGGGGCATGGAAGGTGCTCTAGTGGTGGTTCGTCCTACCTTGTTTGTAGCGGAACCTTGGCGTGTGATCGCGCACTCTTGGGAGAGTGATATAAATGATTCATAAGTTTTGGTTGGCCGTGCCTAGGCCTTTGAAGTGGAGTTGTTACGTCACGCCTGTGCGTTGACGTTGGGTGTCGTGTGCACAATAGCCTTTGGGCTGGAACGTGGTATACTCCGGGAGTATACGGGAACCCTTGAAGGTACTTGTGGTTTTTTGTACCTGAGGATGTTTGTACGCTTGGTTGGGGTTGAGATGGGACCACGCGTTGTGTGGGCCCCATGTGCGTGTCGGGTTCTGCTTTACGTACTTTGACCTCTCGTGACGTAGAGGTTCCCTCTGTGCTCGTTTGTTTGACTAGCAGGGTGGAGTTTTCCCCTATCTATGTGATCGTTTGTTTGACCAGTAGGGTTGAGTGGTCTACCCCTAGTTTCGTTCTCGATGGATCGGCCGGTAGCGGTGCTAGTGACACCCAGTGATGGAGTAGGCACTGAGCCTCTTTGGGGTGAGTTGTTCTGGAGTTGGGTGGTTGCGTGATAACCACTCCGTGTTCGGTTGGCTAGTGTTGTACCCTCCAGTGGATATGGCCAGAGCAGTTTTGAGTTTTACCCTCCAGCGAGGCTGGGCAGTGGGTTACTCATCGGCTTCTAGGGTCTACCCTCCAGTAGAGACTGGGCAGTGGGTCACCTGACGCACTTAGGGTCTACCCTCCAGCAGAGACTGGGAAGTGGGTCATCCGACGACCTCTTAGGTTCTACCCTCCAGCAGGGATGGGCAGTGGGTCGCATGTCGACTTATTTCAGGTTTACCCTCCAGCAAGGCTAGGCAGTGGGTCGCCTGTCGACTCGTTCCAGGTCTACCCTCCAGTAGGGCTGGGCAGTGGGCCGCCTGATGATGTATTATGGTTTACCCTTCGGCTGGGCTGGGCAGTGGTTCGCCTGATGATGTATTATGGTTTACCCTCCAGCAGGGCTGGGAAGTGGGTCTCCTGATGATGTATTATGGTTTACCCTCCAGCGGGGCTCGTTAGTGGGTCGCCTGATGATATATTATGGTTTACCCTCCAGCGGGGCTGGGCAGTGGGTCGCCTGATGATGTATTATGGTTTACCCTCCAACGGGGATAGGCAGTGGGTCGCCTGATGATGTATTATGGTTTACCCTCCAGCAGGGCTGGGCAGTGGGTCGCCTGATGATGTATTATTTTTTACCCTCTAGCGGGGATGGGCAGTGGGTCTCTTGATGATGTATTATGGTTTACCCTCCAGCAAGGCTGGGCAGTGGGTTACCCGATATCTAGTTATGAATTACCCTCCAGCGGGGCTGGTCAGTGGAACACCTATTGGTATTCCAGGCTCAGTCCTTTCTACTAGGCTAGCCTGTGTTTTTCCTCCATGATTACCGGAGTGGGACCCTTGGTTATACGGGTCAGTGTTGTGATGTCTTTGACTTTGAGAAGACCTCTCGACTACAGGGCAGTGATGAGGTGTGGTTTGAATTTCCCTAGAACTCTCAAGTACGAGGGGCGCTTTCCCAACCGAGATGTGTTCTTGTAACGTGATATAAAACCATGCAGGCGAGTCAGTGCCGCCCAAAGCGGATAGTGTCGAAGTGTGGTGATTGAGCCCCTTGGCTTGCGGTACAGGGCAGACGTGCAGGATGTTGGGCATCGATGGTGTTACTTATGGGACTGTTGGTGACTCATTTTCTTGGGCTGAGATACCGGATGGAGATCCCCTTATGGTCTAGTTAGGGATTCTTGACAGAGCATATGGATTTGTATATACCATGTTCCGGTACCCACTTCTTGGGTTTGGTTTCTCTCCTTCCAGGAGAGGCGAAGACGCGCGGGGTATGCCACGTGCTTTTCGCGTCTAGCTTCTCGTGGTTGGATGAGTCTACTCTCCTACTATAGGCAGCGAAATCTTGACTAGAAGTGCATCTTTCTCACCATACCTCGATCCTTGTGTTAGGACGAGTCTTCTACCTTTCTCTTGTTGGGTTGAGCTGTTACTCTTTACTGCACCCTCGGTTGTACTCCTTTACTTTTCCTGTTCGCTCTACTGCTCACCCTTCAGTACCTCCTTTGTTGCTCCCTCGAGCCTTCGGGGTATCCTACTGAGTATTTTTATACTCACCCCTGCTTGGGCTTTGTCTGCACTTGGTGTGCCCTTGCAGACGACGGACATGTGGAGCGTGGATTCAGTGGAGCGTAGGAGCTTGGGAGCTTGGACCGTGTGCGGTGGTCGTGGCCGGGTTCCAGGTGGGAGACCCGTCAGTTGTTTCTTTTGTTTAACTGTTGCCGGGTTGTGGCACTTTTTAGTTGGGAGCGTGTTTTTCCCCTTTTCTGTTCAGTTTGTACCCTGTACTATTTAGAGGTCGATGCACTCTTGTGGTTTATTTATAGCAGTTGCCCTTTTACTTTTCTTTTTACTCTGCACTTTTGCATTGAGTGTGCTGCGTGTGGGTGTGTACAGGTGCTTAGGCAAAGGCCTCCCCGAGTTGTTGTGCCTTCGGCGCTGGTCGTCATCCCCTAGCCTATGGAGGCGGGCTTGGGGTAGTTGCGGCTCGAGCCCGGGTAGGGTCGGGTCGTGACAGTCGGGACCATTTTGGGGATTTTGGCTGTTGTCTTTATTTTAGGCTTTTGTTCACTTTTTCACTTGTAGTATGACATGGCATATTTTATTGTTGGAAATGGTTGGTATACATGTTCCTTGTTTATTGATTATTGATTCTGCTATTGGTTTATTTTTGTTGTGTCTTACTCTGATAAAATGGGGGTATAGTCTCCCCACTTGACCACATAGACCCCCGCTGCTAGTCGGCAGCCTTTGGCGTATGGGGAGGCACTCTTAAGGTTATGTAACTACCCAGCTCGGAGCACCGATTTAGTGGATTCCGGGTCAGGGACGTTACAAAGTGGTATCAGAGGAGGTCTTTCTTCTCCTTCTATGGGGTATTGTTATTTGGGATAGGTTTCCAAGGGTTAAGATGTGTCGGGCCTTGGTAAATGAGCTCGTGCTTGGGATTAGATAACCCATGTACAAGGGAAAACCCATGTCACCCTGGGTGGGAAATGTTTTTTTTTGGTTGTGTGTTGTTACAGTTTATGATATTTCACCGTTGGGTGATGCACATGTGGTTTGATGTGACTGTTTTATGATATTTGGCTCGTGGCCTTAACGGCATGAGGGTTTGCATTCATGCATCATTGTAGACACATAGGGAGATAGGTGACATGCATTGTGTTATGCACACGCATGGGGTGGGTGTGTGAGGCAGGAAGGTAGGTTGCATCACATATTTCATAAAACCAAGAAATAATTGGAAGAATGAAATAAAACAAGTGGGTAAATGATTTTTAATGAAATATAAGGGTTTGAAATGTAGTGTAAAATGTTCTTGTAAAATGTTGTGTGAGTTTGGTGGTAGTGCCTGGTTGTTTACCCCATGTGGACCATGGCCCGCAGTAGGGATGGTCGGGGCAGTGAATTTTAGGTGTTGATATTGTTGAATGAGTAAATGAAAATGTGATTTTGTAGCTATTAAAGATATTTTCATGAAGTCATGAAAGTTTTATGGTTTTTGTGCTAAATATCGTTCTTGGAAATGTAGATAGATGCCACCACGATGTCGGTTTCTAGTTGGGAAGCAAGAGGATATTTCTGAGAACACTCCTCTGGTATAAGAGAATGAAAATGTGGTGATCAATGAAGGTAGAGAAGACCAGTTATGGGAGAACTTGTCTCGCCTTATACAGATGATGGATCGGGAACCAGGGTGGGTTGCACCGAGTATGTTTGAGATGACCATGGAGTTCTAGCTGCATCACCCTCCGACCTTCACCGGTGAGGGTGGGCTAGAGGCAGCGGAGTTCTGGTTAGAGTCTATCCAGATGATACTAGATCATCTGGAGACCCCTATTCAAAAGTGAGTAAAACTGGCCATTTATATGTTGCAGGGCCAGGCAAGGCGTTGGTGGGACATTCAGGCTCAGACCGAGCAGGCTGAGGGGATGTCATGGGAGGTTTTCTAGGAGAAGTTTTTGGAGCATTTATACCCAGATACTTTGAGGCAGGAGCGGGCTACAGAGTTCATGAATCTGACTCAAGGATCGCTATCGGTGATGGACTATGCTAGCCGCTTCACTGATTTGCGACGCTTTGTACCAGTGTTAGCAGGGGATGAGGCAGTGATAGCAAAGCATTTCTAGGATGGGTTGAGACATGAGATCAGGTCTAAAGTAAATATCTTCCGCTTGAAGAGGTTTGTAGAGGTTATGGATCAGACACTCATCTCTGAAGGGAACCTGAAGGGAGCTTCAAGTGGTGGGCTTGTCGTGCCAGCTGGGCGGACAAGTGGTGCATCTTCCGAAGGTAGGAAGCGCCATTTGGAAAGTTTCTAGAAAGGTGGTCGGAAGAGATGGTCAGCCTCTCAGAGTGGGAACCAGGTGTTCTGTTATCAGTGTGGTAGGCCGGGGCATATGCATGGTCAGTTTCCTCTACCTCCAGTTGAGTGTCGTTCATGCGGTAGGATGGGGCATGTGCAGAGGTTCTACAGGAACACTTGGCAGGCGAGTGAGCATGATGATGAAAATCAGGTACCAGGTACGGGAAGGGGATCAGTTGCCCCGTATCAGGCAGGCAGTTGGAGCTCCATGGGCCGTACTGGTAGGGGCGGTGGATGTGGAACTCTAGAGAAAGATCACTCACACCATCAGGGCAGTGCGGCGCAGGGTGCTGAGGACGGAGCCCAGGGTAGAGGGGCAGGTCAGCTTCAGGCAGTTTAGATTGCGCCTGGTGATGGAGAGGTCGAACCATCAACTATTTGAGGTATGATCCTTATAGCTGCTACATTTTCTAGTGCGTTTTTGACATAGGTTCCACACACTCTTTTTTTTTTACTCAACTTGTGGTAGTGTTGGGCTTACCTGTGGAGGGTGTGTGTGGAGTTATTTCAATTGAAACTCCGTTGGGGGTGCAGGTTGAGGATATCAAGCAGTGCAAGGTATGTGCCTTGGAAGTTGGTGGGTATCATTATCTGGGGGACTTGTTCATTCTCGAGATGTAAGGGTTTGACCTAATAATGGGAATGGATTGGTTGGTGTTTTATCGGGCGCACATAGACTGTTATCGTCGCAGAGTATCATTCAGGTCACTTGAGGGTGACGATTATGTCCACCGTGTTTAACGGGATGTTCGAGCAGGGAGTGCGGGGCCATTTTGTCAACAGATGAGTGGAATCACGACTCAAGTGGCATGTATCATTCTTGACTATGATGAGGGGGGGAAACAATATAATTTTCCTCCTGTGGTGGATCAGTTTTATGATGTGTTTCTAGAGGATTTCTCAGGGTTACCACCTGAGAAGGATGTCGAGCTCATGATAGAGTTGCTGCCAGGAGCAGAACCAGTTTCTATTCCGCCATACCGAATGGCATCGGCAGAACTCCAGGAACTGAAGGTTAGTCTTGAAGAGTTGGAGTGTAAGGGGTTTATCCGTCCTAGTACGTCTCCTTGGGGATCTCCCGTGCTTTTTTCAAATAAGGCCAACGGGTCGTTAAGGCTATGTGTTGACTATTGAAAGTCGAATCAGATGACGGTGAAAAATCAATACCCTCTTCCTATAATTGATGACCTATTTGATCAGTTGAGGGGTGTATCAGTGTTTTCTAATATTTATCTGAGGTCAGGTTATCACCAGATGAGGGTGAGGTCTTCTGACGTACCGCAGACAGCTTTCCGAAGTTGGTACGGGTTGTTTGAGTTTGTGATAATGTCTTTAGGCTTGACCAATGCACCGACGGTGTTTATATCTTTTATGAACTAAATATTTCATCACTATCTAGATCAGTTTGTGATTTTCTTTCTTGAATATATATTAGTGTGCTTGAAAACTCAGGATGATCATGCCCAACATCTTGACATCGTCTTGGGTACACTAAGAGAGCATCGGCTATACACCAAGATATCAAAGTGTCAATTTTGGATAGGTGAGGTACATTTTATGGGTCACATCATCTTGGAGGCAGGTGTGACAGTGGATCCAGAGAAAGTGCAGGCAGTGGTATCTTGGGAGTAGCCCAAGAGTGTTTCTGATGTTCGGATTTTTTTGGGTTTGGATAGGTATTACTGAAGGTTCATTCAGGATTTCTCTCACTTGGCAGCACCACTCTCGAGCTTGACCAAGAAAGGAATCAGGTTCGAGTAGTATAAGGCTTGTGAGAATGCCTTCCAAGAGTTGAAGAAGCGGTTGATGACCACACCTATCTTGATCTTACCTGAGCTGGGTAAGAAGTACATCGTGTTTTGTGATGCATCCGGAGTTGGACTTGGGGTTGTGTTGATGCAGGATGAGCGGGTTGTGGCTTATGGTTCAAGGAAGTTGAGACCCCATGAGCAGAACTATACCACTCATGACCTTGAGTTGGCTGTAGTGGTGTACGCCTTGAAGTGCTGGAGGCACTATCTGTTGGGAGAACAGTTTACTGTGTTTACCGACCATAAGAGTTTAAAGTAAATCTTCTCAAAATGGGATCTGAACCTTCGTTAGCGATGATTGGTTGAATATCTTCAGTCTTTTTACTTTGAGTTGGTGTACATGCTGGGATAGGGAAAAAGTGTTGCTGATGCTCTGAGCAGGAAGGTTCAGAATCAGGTGATTTAGGAGTCCAGCACCGAGTGGAAGGTGATGGCTTTATTTGTAGAGATGCACCTGGAGGTTCAGGAGGAGAGTGGTCAGGTCACTATTGCTTCCTTAATGATGGAGTCGATGCTTTTGAGTCGAGTTAAGGAAGGTCAGCTTGATGATCCTGAGTGTTTTATCATGAAGGAAAAGCTTAAAGGTGGGGAGCTACCTTCTGGTTGGGTCATCGGCATGGAAGGTGTTGTTTGTATTCGTGATCGTGTGGTTGTTCCAAAGTTTATGTGGGAAGAGTTGATGTGTGAGTTCCATGCATCCAAGTGGGCAGTGCATCCTGGTTTGAATAAGATGTATCGTGATCTCCGAAGGCAGTTTTGGTGGCCTGGAATGAAGAAGGAAGTTGCGGGCTTTGTGGCACGGTGCCTTACCTGTCAGCAGGTGAAGGTCGAGCATCAACGCCCAGGTGGTTTGTTGAATCCATTTTCCATTCTGGAATGAAAGTGGGATGATGTAAAAATGGATTTTGTCATGGGTATTCCAAGTACGCCACAGAAGAATGATGCAATCTAGGTGGTTGTGGATCGGTTAATGAAAATGGATCATTTCTTACTGATTTAGGAGACCTTTACAGTCGACCAGTTGGGTGAGCTATATGTTCAGGAAATAGTTCGGTTGCATGGTGTTCCGCAAACCATAGTTTCGGACCAAGATCCATGTTTCACATCGCATTTCTAGAAAGGGTTATAGAATGCACTTGGTACGAAGGTGTTTTTGAGTATAGATTTCCACCCACAGACGGACAGGCAGTCGGAGCATACAATCCAAGTGTTGGAAGACATGTTAAGAGCTTGTGTCTTGGAATTTGGTGGTTCTTGGGAGAGGGACCTATCATTAGTTGATTTTTCCTACAACAACAGTTTTCAGGATAGGATTCAGATGGCACCGTTTGAGTCACTCTATGGGAGTCCATGTAGATCTCCATTGTGTTGGCTAGAGGCCGGTGAATTTGAGTTGTTGGGGCCAAGTATCATGCAGGAGACTTCAAATAGAGTTAAGTTAATCAGGAAGCGGATGGATACGGCTCAAAGTAGGCATAAGTCATATGAAGATTTGAGGCTTAGACCTCTTGAGTTTGTGGTGGGTGATAAAGTGTTCCTTTGGGTGTTGCTAGGGTTGGGTCACCGTTAGATTCGAAAGCGGGGTAAGTTGGCACCCAGGTATGTGGGACCTTTTGAGATTGTGGAGAGGATCGGACCAGTGGCTTATCGATTGGCTCTTCCACAGTGGTATGGTGGGATGCATGATGTTTTTCATGTGTCGCAGCTTCAACGATATCACCCTGACCCATCTCACGTGGTTGATGTGGAGGATATAGAGCTTGAGGCTGATGTATCCTTTGAGGAGCATCCGGTTTGTGTGGTAAATCATAGTGAAAAGGTCTTGTGAGGCAAGGTTGTGCCATTAGTGCGAGTACTATGGTCGCATGGGAAAGTTCAGGAAGAAACTTGCACTACGAGAAAAAGGGGTTTTTGCGACGGGGATAAATCCCGTCGCAAATAGTCCCGTTAGAAACTTATTTGCGACAGGGGAATTTTCCTGTCGTAAATAACTACTTATTTACGACGGGGAAAGCTCACCTGTCGCAAAAGGTTTGGCGTGCAATGCGCACCAAACCGCGGGAATGTTATTTGCGACGGGGGGTTACCACCCGTTGCAAATAACCGGCGGCGGTAAAAAATATTTGCGGTGGAAATATACCCCCGTCGCAAATAGTATGTCGGCAGGTTATTATTTGCGACGGGACCCGTCGCAAATAACTATTTAACTGTTGATCGTGATAAATGCGGGATAAAGTATTTGCGACGGGATACCCATCGCAAATAGTCCCGTCACAAATAAGCTAACCTATAAATACCCCCATCCGTTTTTTTTCATTCATTCTCAAACTCTATCTTCTACTTCTCTCAAAACTCTATTTTTAGTGTTCACAGTTTCTTAAGTTTAATTTTTATTTCCGGATTTGATATTGAAGTCTTCAACAACTATCAGAGATCAACCTCAGATCAATTTTAAAGGTATTTATGTTCATTTTAATTTAATATTTATTTTAAATTTTTTATTAGTTTTAATTATTCTTAATTAGTTGTAATTTAACTATGTTTAGATTGTTTTGTTATTTAATAAATTTAAATTATTAGTATTCATTGTTCATAGTTAATGGTAATTAAGAATAATTAATAATAATTAGAAATAACTAATAATGAATAGAAATAATTAATAATAATTAGTCATAATTAGGAATAATTATTAATAATTAGTCATAATTAAGAATAAATACTAATAATTAGTAATAAATACTAATAATTAGGAATAAATAGTAATAATTAGTAATAATTACTAATAATTTAGAATAATTTAGAATAATTAGAAAATAATTAGGAACAATTACGAAAAATAAGAAAAAATATGAATAATTACTAATAATTACTAATAATTACTAATAATTATTAATAAACCTTCTCCATGCATGCATTAACCTTTACAACTAAGCCATTTCATTTTTTATACATATAATGATCTATCTATATATATATAGTTATATTTATTCGTATATTAATATAGATTTATATTAATATAAATATATTTGGTTATATGAATATATATATATATATTTATTCATATATTAATATATATATGTAGTTATAAATTTTTATTCGTATATTTATTTGTATATTAATATATATTTATAAACTTAGTTTTAAATAAATTTATAAAATATGTTTTTTTATGTGTATTTATAAATAAATAAATAAATAAATAAATACATACATATATACAATACACACACACACAGAGATATATATATATATATATGTATAGTTATGAATGAATACATAGAAATGAGGGGGTGAAAATCCATCGAGAATGTTAAAACGGCTATAAATTCAAATCTGTAAGTCCGTTTCAACTCCACAACTAGTCAAATAGAAGAACATGAAATGATCTTCGATATGATATGCGGTACATGCCAAACGGACATCCGGATCGGAAGTTATAGCCATTTGAATGTTAAAATGACCATAACTTCTAATCCATGAGTCTGTTTCAGCTTTACAATCATTCAAATCGAAGAACATGAAACGATATTCGATATGATATATGGTACAGGTTTATCGGACATCGGGATCAGAAGTTACAGTTGTTTGAATGGTAAAAAATAGGGGTACCCCGACTAAAAACTCAGTTTTATAGGCCTTTTGTGCCTCTTTTGGCCTCGAAAATCCCTTGATTGGGGTCCCCCTAGGTCACAGTGACGTAGAGCTCGTCACAAGATTCGATTTGATATGTTGTAGAGCTCAAATGGAGTCCCGGATCAAAAGTTATGGACGTTTGAAGTTTGGGTTTCATTTTCAACTTATTTTTTATCTTTCATTAATTTTTTTTATTTTTTTTATATTCAAAGAGTTATTAAATGACTATTAATTGATAAAAATTACATAATTATTAATTAAAAATATTTTTTAATTTATTTTATATTCCTCTTTTATTAAATATCTTATAAATTAATATTATATTTCCATAGATCCTTTCAAAAACATATTTATAAAATAAATATTATATTTATATCAATATAAATAGATTAATATATTTAAATATTAATAAATAATTTTTTTAATTTTTTTAATTTTTTTATTATTATTTGCGACGGGAAAAGGTCCCGTCGCAAATACTTTGTTGCGATGGGCCCGTCGTAGAATTGTTTTTAAAAAAAACCAGAAATCTATTTGCGACGGGCCCATTTTCCATCGCAAAAAAAATTATTTGCGACGGGCCCATCGCAAAAAAAAATTAGTTGCGACGCCGTTTTCCGCAACGGGTCATTTGAAACGAGGCCCGTCGCAAAAGGCCATTTGCGACGGGATCCCGTCACAAATGACCCGTCGCAAATACCTGTATTTCTAGTAGTGTTGGGAGCGGAAATCGGATATGTGGGCTCAGTGGCCCGAACACTTCTCTTCAGTGGGTCAATGAGGCTTGGAAGCTCGGCTCAAGGAAGAGCTGTTATAAGGTGGGGAGGTTGTAAGATACCGGTTTTTAGAAAGGTATGTTTTCATTATGTTCTAGTTGAATCCCTTGTTTTGGGCTTCAAGTGAAGTCTTCTAAACGTATGAGAGGTCTTGGGGGTGTTTCGGGGGCTCGGGGCACGAAAGAAAGGAAAACTAGGCAAGACAAGCCTAGGCACACGGCCTGCGCACGGCCAAGGAAAACCGTGCGGCCTACCTAGGTAAACCATGGAACCCTCTTCCTATAGAAAGTAGAATTCACACGGTTTGAGCACGGTTTGTCAAACCGTGCGGCCAAACCGTGCGGCCTCTTAAAGTTGGAAAAATTTATAAAATTGCCCCTCTGGGATTTTAAGAACCCACTCGAGTTTTCCTCTCATTTTCTCCCTCTTCACCCTAGGAGAAAACCAAATCTTTCAAGAGCTCCAAGAGATCGATCTCCCTCATTTCTAAGGCGTTTTTGGTGTCGTTGGTTGCGGATCGAAGCTCTGGGTAAGGCTAATCCCATCTTTTCTTCTCTTTTTGGTTTAGGGTTTGTATCTTCTCTCCCTCTTGTTCCAAAGCTCTAAAACCCTATCTTTTGGGTGAGTTCTAGGTTGAAGCACTAATGGCTGGACATATTGAGGTCTAAGGACTCGATTGAGTGTGTGTTCAACTGTGGTTTCGAGGTAGGTGGTCTACAAACATTATCCCATAGTTTTATGGTGGATTTATGCATGTGTGGATTTGATCATGGTTTTCTTTTGATGATCTTTGATCAACCTGGATGTAGTTGGTATAAAGGATGCTTAAAATGGTAAATGGGAACCCTCACGATCCCCATGGGATGTGTTGAGGATGACTTGACCTAATTGGGGACATCCATGGGATGTGCCGGATTTTCCCGGGTTTAGGGATTGTTATTAAACAAGTGACCTTGTTGTAATAAATGGTAGATCCCTTGACGAATATGTTGGCATGATTGGTTGAACTTGGAATAGAAGTTAGGTAATGCACCTAGACTTGGCAATAACCTAAGGGTTGTTGAAAGGGGTTGAATGGTTGATTCATGGAAATGATGAACAAGTTAAATGGGTTAGTGTGTAGACTGATTAAAGACCATAATGGGATAGATTATGGGTTTAGTGTTGAATTCTTAGTGAGATAAGCATAACACATGGGAATTGGGTGAATGGTTAAATGATGTGAAATGGTAATGTGTTAATGGGTTAAGGCATAATGTGAATTCCCATGTGGTCTATTGTGAATGGTGTTGTCAAAGGGAAATGGTATGGTGGGTTGATGGTTAATTATATATATAAGCATGTGCATATGGCTTGGTAGAGTGGGGTATGACTTGAGGATCTACGCCCACGGGTCGAGCGAAGACTGACGCTCTGAACTCCACCTTTAATACACGGGTTAGGAATGAGGACTGAGGATCTATTCTCCTAACAGTTTCATCCACCCAGACTAAGTCTTCGAGGTGAGGATATGGTTGCATACACCCGGATTGAGGCTTCGAGGTGAGAATATGGTTACTATGAGGGGGTTATTCCTAGTGAGATAGGATAACGATGTGTTTACCCTCTTTCCTGTGATTGTTGGCCTTAAACCCATGTGACATAATGTATGTGATTAACCCATGGAAATGTGATGAAATGGTAAGTGATGATAATTGGTGTGAAATGAATGGTAATGGAAGTGGAAATGGCTCTGGATCTGAACTGGTTAATGGAACCTTAAATAATTACTTGGAAATTATCATTCATTTTCCTTTTCCATGCATTACTTGTTCATACTGGATATTTTGTAGAGACTATTGAAGGTGGCCTACTAAGTTGTACTCACACCCTGCTTGGGCCGCCATTGGGTACTCAAGCAGACTTCATGTTTGAAGGTCAGGAGAAGGGAAAGGGTACTTTTTAGATAATTGAGTGGACATGGGTAGCACTTGGTGGAGGATCCTGACTAGGAGTCGGTACCATTTTGGGGATTTTGGCCATTGTCTTTATTTTGGGCTTTTTTTTACTTTTGCACTTGTAGTATGACATGTCATATTTTATTGTTGGAAATGGTTGGTATACATGTTCCTTGTTTATTGATTATTGTTTCCGCTATTGGTTTATTTCTGTTGTGGCTTACTGTGATAAAAAGGGGGTATAGTCTCCCCACTTGACCACATAGACCCTCTCTACTAGTCGAATGCCTTTGGCATGCGGGGAGGCGCTCTTAAGGTTATGTAACTACCCGGCTCGGAGCACCAGTTTACCGGCTTCCGGGTCGGGGACGTTACACATCATGTCATCTTTCCATTTACACATGGGTATATAAAGGGTATAAAGTAAACTACCAGGTCATTGGTTCTCAGTATTCACACTCTAATAGTAAGGCATCAAGAGAGAAACCAGCAATATCCATCTTCATCCCCGGCCACCAGAACTGGCATCTAAAGTCATGATACAACTTGGTTGCAACAAGATGTGCCACCCATCTAGTGGTATATTAATATCCCATATGATACTATCTAATGGAATTTTTTACTACTACTATTCTATCTACTAAGATCACATTATCTATGTCCATAGACTAGTAGGGTATTGAGTCACCCTCAACCAGCTTCACCCTCATGATAACACACTCTAGATATAACTCCTAGCTAGTATTAACCTGATCTAAAAGTGAATATTTCTTCACCAAAGGATTAAAAGTCACTGATCTATGGTCCTCAAAAGAAACCATCCTCTAGTCATCTAACAAGATCATCAAGTGACACTACTTCTTAGAGGGATACTCACCAACCATGTCACATCCTACATTGTATGGATAAGAGCATATGAAATGAAATTCTCTTTCCCTGGAGAATAAGCCATCTCAAAAATTGAGCGTCTATAGATACTCAACCCAGAAACTTTGTATGATTTTTAAATATCTTTGTGTGAAGATATAGAGAAGGATCTTATGGTTCGTATAGGAAAAAAATTTCACTAAAGAGATTGTGTCTCCAAAAAATCAGATTATGGACCATGGATGACATCTCAAATTCATTTTTAGGGTAGTTCATATTATGGGATAATAGATGAAGAGACCAATAGGATATTGTCTTCTCTCTCTATATCAGTATCTATCTTATAACAACATCTGATGCATCAAAGTACACTATATATATAATTCCTGGCCCAGGGAGTGTTAGTACTAGAGCTATCATCAACCTTATATTCAGCTGAAGAAATTATCTTAACACTAATCCAACCATTGGAACTCCACTCTTTTCATCATAAGTTCTATCATAGGTGATGATAGTTAGGATAAGTCCTTTATAAACCAATGGTAATATCATGTTAAACATATAAAGATCTAGATCTCAAATATATTCTGGGGATGTGTCTAGGACTTGACTACCTTAACCTTCATTGGTTCCATAGGTATACCCATCTTAGACACCACATTTCAAAGTAACCTCTCCTCTTGAATCAAAAATTCACACATCGACAACTGGGCATAAAACTAGTGTTCTCGAATCAAACACAAGACTATCTCCAGTTTCCTATCATGTTTCTATAGTATTGGTTAGTACACAAGGACGTTTTCCTGAAACAACATGATAAAAAGAGTCCAGTTATGTATGAAAGATATTTTTAATGAGGTCCATGAACACTTCTGACATGTTCTATAGCCCAAAAAACATCACCAAGTACTCATGAAATCAATACCTACTCTAAAACATCATCTTTGGAATATACTCTTCCCTAACTCACAATTGGTTATAGCCTGATTGAAGATCAATCTTAGAGAACCATTGAGATCCCTCTAGATGGTCTAAAATATCATTGATCCTAGGAAAGGGATATCAATTTTTCACCATCACCTAGATCACCTTATAGTAATCAATGAAATTTCAAATACTACCATCACCTAGTTCACCTTCCATTAAAAGAGGCACTCATGATAGAAGTAGGAGGTCCACTTGTCTATGTAGTGAAGAGTAGTTCAACACCAGATATTCATCCATCCTCCCAAATCCTCTCAATAGTTAGATAATTCCTTAAATCCTCTGAGTATAAAGAAAGATCAAGACTCCATACCTACTTTCTATGGTTTGATCGAAGTTTGATTTCAAACTTCCTGGACTTTCGAGCCTCATTACCAACAAGAAGTGGTGTGAAACTGAGGAGCTCAGAAAAACATGTGAAGTATGCTAATACCATCATGGATATATCCTACAACTCAATAAATACCTATGATTAGTTGAATATCAATGTGTCAGGGAGGAATTCTCATAAAAAATACTTGATGTCCTCCCATGAGAGTCCCTCTCATCAAAATATATATATATATATACTGACAAAAAATATGCTTATTTCTAGTAATAAATTACAATAGAGATATATAACAATAGTATAGACATACAGATAAATCAAACAATTAGAGAAACTATCTTGAATAGATTATAACAATTATAACTCACACTCTTGGATCTGTGCTAAAAACATTATATTTACATTTATGGCTCTATACCGATAAGAATGACCTAATTTTTTAATCCAAAATTTATAACACCAAAAGGAAATATTGGATAAATTATATACCCAAGGACCTTTTAGGTTTAGAGTTTTCTAGAATTAAGAAAAACCCTTATATAAACAATACCCATGAATACAAGAGAGTATTTTTTCCATTACACCTAACTTCTTATATTCCATATTAGGGAATCATCATCATCCATATGGACCACTTCTAGAAATAATTCATTTAATATAATTCTTGATAAACTAGGTAAAATGTAACCTAATATGGTTAATCTTAAATTTTCAATAAGGGTAAATATAATCATTAACAATTGAATATTACCAGTGAGAAAAAATGAGCATAAGGGTATGATGACATAATCCAAGTGCATGACAGTAACACAAGTGAAACACTTCCCATAAATACCTAGATCATAAATCATGAAACATGTAAAAAATATTTAACAAAGTAAATATTCATAAGAATCAATAATCAAGAGCAATGTGATGTCAATATTAATCAAAGTAAACATTTATAACCCATAACAAGCATAATGAAACATGTTGGTATCTTGAAAATTAATCTTTATAGAACTATTCCATAACACTTAAAGATTGGAATAACTATATAGATAACTTCCAATATAATTATCCAGAGAACATAATCATTACCCAATGCATTGGAGTACTATTTGGGTACACCCATCATATAAGAAATATTTCTCCCACCTGGCGTTATATGGATAACTCAATTGTATAAGATATATCATGATCACCCAATACAATCTCAGATCACCCACAATATAATCTATACCAAGCACACTCGTGATAATAGAAAATGTCAAAGTAAAATTCATGAATAAAAAATTTATAATATTTCACTTTTCAATATAAAAATAATCGTAGGTATTTTATTATTTGATTCACCCATGGAAAATAAATGTATTCCATGTCAATATCATAATCAATCTAGATAAAGAATAATGATTTCATCATTACCACATATCCCCATTGGATCATAATTAATATCAATTTTTATTGGAATTTATGAATACAAATATCATTAAAAGGTCATTAAAACATTCTTGAGGAAAATAAACTTTTCACTTTTGAAAATCACTTTTAAAAACAAAAATTTTTAAAAAAAATGTCTGAAAATCCATTTTATAGAAAAAAATTGGAAACATAAAAAAGGAAACCTCAAGTAAAATAATGGACTTGATGGCTAGAAAATACATTCATGTTGTAAATTTTTCAATAAATATTCTTTTCAAATATTTTGTAAAATGAGTCAAAAGTTATCCATTTGGAAAATGGTAAGAAATTTCATTTTAAAAAAAATTAAAATTTTAAAAGATCATGTAAATATATTTATGAAATAATTTTTTTAGAAAATATTTAAAAAAACATTTTAGAAAATAAGCATATAAAAGAGAAATATTCCCAATCTAAATAAAGATACAAGACCAATATCACTCATAAAATTTTTTTTGATGATTATTTAATCGATAAGGGATGAAATTGAAAACCAAAAAAGTAAAAGAAATTAATTAGAAAAGGAGAATAAAATAGATTTGGTTTAATAAATAAATATTATATTATTTCCTTCAAAGGAACCTTGAACAAAAATAAACATGAAAATAAAGGAAACTGCAACATAATGCATTTTCTACTTTGTTAACCTTTTAATCATAATCCACAATAAATAATAACTTCAAATGAGACATTAAGTATCATGAGAATAATTAGATTCATTATATAACATTTTAAATGGGTAGTATATACACCTCATAAAAAATATAGGTGCATATCATAAACATATGTCCCAATGAAAGGAATTAGGGATGATTAACCCTTATAAAGATCATATTATTGAATTGACAGTTAATCAATGGATATATTACTTGGAAAAAATTTAAATCCACAAAAAAAAAGTTGAAATAAAAAATTATATAATTTAGATATTAAGTCACTCATAATAATGTAATAATAGAGTCATTGTAGGAGAGATATAACCCAACAAAAGAAAATTGATTTAAGAAACCCTTTACCACTTGGTAATTTTCAATTAAAAAACCCTTGGATGAAATAATTAAAATTGAAACATAGAATACTAGGAATTATAAAGGATTAATTATATAATATAAAAAAGGAGAATTATATATATACCTCGTACAATAAATTAGGTTAATAATAATAAAATATTCTTCAATGAAGGAAAATCGAGATGAAATCTCTTACTGCTTTGGTAATCTCTGGATCAAAACCTTATGAAAGAGATAAACTCATATAGATTCATAAATATAAATAATATTCATTAAAATAGTTATAAAATAAATTCATGGAAAGTATATAAACCACATAATAAAAATAATTAGTGAATATGGCATATGATTCATAGAAATAAAAGTGAGATGAGAAACCCTTACCTCGAGTCAAAACATTTCACATATATTCTTTAACTCATGTATAATATTCTTCCATAAATTATTTTATTTCTAAAGAAAATTTTATGGGTTTAATGACTTATACTTAAATAATTTATTTTATTTATTTTAATGACATATTTAAATATTTAGTTAGTTAATTCCATGTCAGGCGTTTTAAGGACATTCATTCCACATTTTCAAAACGACTTCAGTATGTTGAACATAGTCAAAGGGGTCATTGTTCTATCATATATAGAATAATAATCATGAAATAATTATCATTTTTGTAGATCTATTACATTTTTAAAACCAATAATGAATAATGGTTATGAAAAATGAAATGTGTTACAATCATGGAGATGGTAGGACATACGTATGCATGAGAAATATTTCAATTTTTCAATGATAATTTTGGAAAGATGGTAAGTATTATTTTATCTTAAAAAATTATAAATATATCATAAATATAATATTTTTTAAATATACTTACATATATCATCTATATGATGTGGTAATAAAAAATGAATCACATTGCATCGTGACGTTGTAGTCTGTCGTACACACGAACGATGTTATCATTTTTCAATGGATGGTAAAGTATGAAATTATATGATATGTTAATTTTAAATAATAATTAATATGTCATTAATATCATATATAGAAATTAAATCCATCATCATTAATGAATTTGAGAGGCCATTATGGAAAATGAATTATATCGGTTCGTGTGGCTCTAATCTGTCGTACACACAAACAATGGTTTCATTTCCTATTTTATGGAAGATGAGATGGATTTTGGTTATGTAATTAACATAATAAAATAATATTATATGTGATATAATTGTGTCATTATATAATAATTTTTTAATAATATTTTAATGAGGTGGAATAATAAATAACATAAAATGATTGGTTAATAATGATACCTCTTCTACGGATGATGTATTTAGTTTTTCACCAAAATCCTTCCTAGAAGGGTTTTATAATAAAACAAAGGCTTCTAGAATATGAGTATAAAAGTGAGTAAGAACTTTCAGTAGGTTTTGGACAAACAAAAATTCTTTTAATCTGTAAATATGAGAGGATATAGAGATGACTTTAATAAGTGGAGAGAGGACACACATGGAATTTTTGAAAAGAAAAATCTATACCCATGTTTTATACAAGACACAAGGATACATAACTAACCATTATTGATAATTAGATATGATAAGGTCTAAATGTGGCTATAATATAGAATTTAAACAAGTTTTTAGGTCATTATAACAATTATATTTTTATTTTAACCCCACCAGTAAACATGTTCTCACCTTAACTGTGGTAAAATATTTTTATTGTTTTCACTATTCATTATGACCAAAAATTAGGTTTAAATTATTATGATTCTAGATAGAACATGAGCCTCATCCTGGTTGGTGGGGACTCTTAAGTGCATCCAGGTGACATGGGATCAAATCCAGGCGGAGGCACAATTCCTGGGGTTACTGTAGTAGTGCTGTAGAGGGTACTATGTAGTATTGTAGTGGGTACTATGCAGTACTGTAGTAGGTATTGTGCAGTACTATAGCAGGTACTATAGAAGGCACTATTTGGCACTGTAGCAGCCAGGAATTTTCCACTGTTTGGGCCTTCAGACCACTGATTTGGTCCCTGAATCCTTTAAGGCCTTTGGGCCACCCAATCCTTTGGGCCAATAAGGCCTTCAGGCCACCTCAAGGCCTTCAGGCCACCTTAAATGTAGATGAAAAACAGACAATCTACAAGGAAAAAGCTCTAAGGAGGATGAGAAAAAATCTTTCACCACAACAAAAGCTACACGGATTGCAAGAATGAGAGGGTATGACACCTGCCATCGGGATAAGCCAGTGCATTCATGGGATATCCTAGTCGAACAGCCATGCGAAGGTAGAGAGATGATTTCATGATGAAGATGCTGGGGAAGAGATGTTCCAAGTAGTTAGTCTGGGTTGTATGTAATGTTTGAAACCTACAACCAATGAATTCCTCTAAGGCCTATGGGCAATGTAATACTTATGCCTACGAGCCTTGTAAGGGTTCCACCTCACCCCTTGAAATGTAGATTATCAAAAATCAATAAAAATTGAAGGCCTTTGGGCCATTGGATGGATGATTACAGATATTTTAAAATATTTATAAAATTTAATTCACAAAAGTGGCATAACTTAATCTGAAATAAAACCTACAAATTCTATGAAAAATCGGTTTTCAAGAAATGTATTTTTTAGGTATAAGATGTTCCTATATTAAATTTGTTAATAGTATCCATATTTATATTAATTTTAATTCATATTTTTTTATATATAATATATAAATTTTATTTTAAAAATTTCTCATTAGTATATATTTTAATTAATTAAAATGGAGAAATATTATGCCTTTTATAATAGTTTTTAGAAAAAAAATGTTTTATGTCTAAAAAAAATTATACTAAAATATATTATAAATATGATTAAAATGAAATTATTTGAATTAAATATAACAAAATAATACTTATTTTACTTTACAAAAATTAAAATCATGATAGGACTTTTAAATTACGTAATTTATTGAAAATAAATGATAGTTTTACAAAAATCAATATTTTCTACTATTCACTAAAAATTTAATATTTTCCAAAAAATCCCAAAAAATTTACCCTTAGTTGATTTTAATATAACAATGTTAAAAATTAAGTTCTTATTATCAAATAAATTTTCTAAAAGTTATATAAATTATAATATTTTCTCACAAAAAGTAATAAAAATGTATTTGAAGAAAACAGATTTTTGAGGAATAAAATGACATTAGTAAAAATTGAGTGATTATTTACTAAGAATTTATCAATAAGTTTATATTGAGTATGATATATATATATATATATATATATATATATCATTAAGTTTTTAATCCTATTCATACATTCCAATTTAATTGATAGGTTATAATTGTCATATATTTCATGGGTCATTTATGCTCAGTGTTGTGTGTCGTATATGCTACCGAACCTAATGTTATTCTTTTAAAATATCTGAGAGTTGAATTCTCACAAAATTTAATAAGTTAAAAACAAGTAATTTTAACTTTAAATAGTTAAACATGAGTTTTAAATTTCAGAATACCATTTTTGAAATCTCATATCAAAAAAGGGTTAATAAAAATTCCACTTGAAAAGAGATTGAAGTACAATGGTCATCTGGAATAATGAATAACTAGGTTTACTAGTGGGAAAATTTTAGTGGGAGGTGAATATATGGATATGTAATAAAATTTTAATTTCCAAATAATTATGGAGAGATATAGAGATTATTGATCACAAGAAAGGGAATGATCATGAGAAAGATAACAAATGCAAAACCATAAACCAAAGAGGTGTGAAAAAGACCGTCATCTCATCATAAATTAAGGTAATATGATAAAATTTTTAATTTTGAGACCCTTTTCTTAGAATTTTATAATTTATTAACATATATAATAATTATATAATTATAATATACTTACTTGATAAGTATAATTTCTTCCTTTAACAAATTTACACCAAAATCTCATTTTTTTTCTCTAAATGATGAGTTTTCAATGTGAATTTTTTAATGCTTGAAGCACTAAAATACACTTTTAATAAATCACATATTTAAACAAAAGGATAAAAATATATTCATACTAACTTTATACATTAATTAAAACAAAATGGTTAGCACAATGTAAGATAATTCCAAAAATTAAGATACCCTCATATGGTGAAATATAACATTAATATCTAAAATTCAACAGTAGTAACCAATGTTCAAACTAAATAATTCCATAAAGAAATAAATATATATCCAAATAAACCTCAATAACCTCAAAATTAAATATATTTTTAACCTAAAAGGTTGTATCATACATTTCATCTTACATTCCAAAAAATATAGAGATTTTTATATGAAATAATATTAGTCCCTTATCCACCAAATCACTTTTCAATATCACGATTATCATATAAAACCTAAAGGTTACCAATACCTTAAATATTATTTCCACAAAATTTAAAGGCATAATTAATGTTAAAATAAATATTTTCATATACTTTAACCAAATAAAACATCTCACAAAATGTCATTAATGATTTTAAAATCTCATCACTTAGAACCTAAAAAGGGGTTTCTGAGACTTTGAACTTATGATCAAGATTAATCTCATAAACCCATGATGGTATCAATAATTTTTAATATAACCTCACATTAAAACATCATAATCAACAAATTCATCTAAACATTGCTATGATACCAATTGTAACAGCCCCGAACCCATATTCCTGAATCTGGTGCTAAAAACAAAATCTTTACATTTCTAGCTTGATATCGATAAACATTACACAAATTTTTTCATCCAAAACTTATAATAACAAAAGGAAATATTGGATCACTTAAAAATCCAAGGTAATTTTTGGTTTATAGTTTTATAGAATTATTAAAAACTCTTACATAAACAATACCTTTGACTTCAAGAGCGTATTTTTTCCAATATACCCAACTTTTCATATTTCACATTTGGTAATCATCATCATCCATATGAAAAACTTATAGATATAATTTTTTTATAATAATTCTTGATATCCTAGGTAAATTAAACATAAGAAGTGTGAGCTCAAATTATTAGTAAGGGTAAACATAAGCATTAACGACTAAATGTTGTCAGTGAGAAAAAGATAAAAAAATGGTATAATGAAATAATAAAAGTGAATGTACATAACTTAAGTGAAATAATTATCATAAATACCTAAATCATAAATCATAAAATATGGTGCAAATATTTAAAAAATTAAAGAGTCATAAGAATCAATAACCACGATCCATGTGATGTCAATCTTGATCAAAAGAAATATTTATAACCCCTAAAAACATAAAAAACATGTTGGTATCCTAGAACATCATCATTATAGAACCCTTATAGAAGCCTTAAAAATTAGAATAACCACACAGTCTACTTCTTATATAATTATCTAGAGAACACAATCATTACCCAATGCATTGGAGTACTATCTGGGAGAACCTATCATATAATCTATATCAGGGTCATCTGGTGCAATTTGGGCACACCCATAGTATAAGCAATATCAGTACCACCTGAATCTATCTGGGTTCACCCATTATATAATATATATTAGGCTCACTCATGATCATCAATAATGTTTAAGTACCATTCATGAATAAACCATTTATAAGTTTTAACTTTTCAACATAACAATAATCATTGTTCTTCTATTAGTTGATGTGCCTGTAGAAAAGATATGGGTTTCATGTAAATATAATAATCTATACAAAAAAATAATAATGATGGTATCATTACCAAATATCCATAGTATAGTGAAAGTAACATCAAGGGTTTTTGAAATTTATGAATTTAAATACCATTAATAGATCATTAAAAACATCAATGAGGAAAATAAACATTTTACGTTGAAAATCACTTTTAAAAACTTAAAATTTACGAAATATTGTTAAAATAATTTTATTTGAAAATAAAATTGGAAATATATAAGTTAAACTTCAAAGAAAATAATGGTCATGATGAAGATAAAATATTTTCATGTTTTAAATTTTACAATAGAAATTATGTTCAATCATTTTTCAAAGGGAGTCAAAAGTGACCCATTTGGAAAAGGTTAAGTAATTTAACTTTTAAAAACTTTTATAAAAGGGTTAAATATCAAGTAAAATATCTTTAGAAAATATTTTATGTTTATAAAATAACATTTTTTAAATAATTTTAGATAAAATGGAGATGAAAGAGAAATATTCTTGATCTAAATGAAGATATAAGGTTGATATCACTTACAAACAACATTATTGATGTTTCTTTAACCAATAAGGGAGGAAATGGAAACTAAATATGTAAACCACATTCATAAATAGTGGAGTATAAAATATATTTGGTTCAATAAAGAAATATAATTTGATTTCATCTAAAGGAACCTTGAACATAAACAACCCAAAAAATAAAGACTATTGTAACATAATTCATTTTCCACTTTTCTAACCTCTCAATCGTAATCCCAATGAGAGAATAAAAATAAATGAAACAACAAATATCATAAGAATAAATATATCCCTGATATAAAATTCCATAGGGGTAGTATATACACCTCATAAAAAAGTATATGTTCATATCATAAACATATGTCCCAAATAAAGAAATCTGGGATGATTAACCCTTATAAAGATCATATCATTTAATTGAGAGTTAACCGATGGAGATATTAGGTAAAAAAAATTAAGTCCACAAAAAAAGTGGAAATAAAATGTAATAAAATTTATATATCAATTGACACATAATCATGTCATAAAATATTCAATTAAGAAGAGTTATAACCTAATGAAAGGAAATTGAATTAAGAAACCCTTTACCACTTGGTAACTTTCATATAAAATCCACTTGGATGAAATGATTCAAATTTCAACATATAATGTTGCGATAATGGGTAAAATAGACCCAACTAAATAGTACTTTTAGATTACCATTTTTTTATACAGTGATATATTCATAATGTATAGTTACCATTATAGTTTATATATTTTTTCATTGATTATTTAAATGGTAATGTCCATAGATGAATTTTCATATCAAAAGGTTATAGAAGATCCAAGGCTATAATGAGTACCTTGAGATACTACAAATTTAGTCTTAAATGTATAGAATATGGTCTAGAAACATCATACTGACTATACATAGTTGATTTTTTAATATTAGTTGCAGGAGGCTCATAAGCAGTGAGATTTCTTTTCATAAAGTTTTCACTTGGTGATATCTAGTAGGTGTGATCATGAGGTAAAATCGGCTAATAGGAGCACCACATGTTTCAGGTATCATTTTTTATTCCTATCTATATACATTTGAATTTTTCTCCTGAATTGAGATCATTATCAATGTGTTCCATTTGATCACATACTTTGATTCAAGGTAAAAACCATGATCATAAATCTTAGTGAGATATCATGTGCTGGGTGCATCATTTGTGGTATGAAATTGGTTGAATAGTCAAGATATAATTTGTTACTTCTAGGATGAGGAATTAATGTATCTTGGGTTTGGTTGATAAGGATGGTAGTACCTTCATAAATCATTGTCCAAGGTAGTTAGAGGTGAATTATTCTAGTTATATCAACAAATAATAAATCAAGAAAGGACGATGACACAAGTGTGCATTTTTCTTGAGGAGATATCTAAAGATAAAGATATTATATTACACAGTACATGTTCATAGGTTGGTTGTTATTTCAAGGACTTTTCCTTATCTATTTATGAGGCTTGATGGTTTTATAGACTCCTCTCTTGATTTGTGAATATTATTCAATACTATCGAGATAAGGGCCTAGAGGGTCACACATAATTGCGTAATCAAGAATCAACCCTATTATGGGGAATAATAAGTATATAGGACATGGTGTGACCCACCACGGGGTATGACAATTTTCCAAGTTATTGATTGCTGATGAATAAAAAAATTCATTATTATTAGAGTATAGAAAAATAATGTTGAATTTATTTATTAAACGTATTCATGAGGTATTTAGTGAATAAATTAAAAATGTTATATAAACAAATATTATTTTAATATTCCAGGTTCATTTAATATTAGCGATAATTACGAGTTGAGTTAAATTAATTGGTTTTATCACATAATATATTTAATTTATATTACATGTATGTGATAAAATATAATTAATATTTATGACATAGTTTAGTTCATCATAATTATTCATTTATTGCTTATTTTGTGGGTATTGATTTATATGGGGTGGGGGAACCCTTTTTAGGTATCAACACCTCCAAATACATAAGTAGGATGTGAGGTTAATTTCATGTACTATTAATTCATATATAAATTAGAGCCTCTATCTCCTCCTAATTTTTAGAGAGAGAGAGGGATTCTCACTCTGAGTGATCGATCCAAGGTTCTTTCAATGGATCAAAGGGATAAGATTGAGGAGATCGATGTGTTGAAAAAGGATTTATCAGAGATCTGTGCTAGCACTCAAAATTTGAATAATGGAGATCACATGGATTATTACAATGTGTATGGATGATCTAGAGAGGTTCATCTTTGGATCATTTGAGCAGCGATCACCAACAAAGAATTTCACTCGAGGACGATTCATTTTCAAACAAGGTATTTGTTCACTTTAATTTCTATGCTCTGTTTAATTCACATGATATAATTAGACCTCTATTAGGGCTCGAATCATTAGAGATGACATTTTTTGTCATCCCAGTGATGAAATATTCTAAATCCCCACCCCACTAGATTCTTCTAGGTACCTTGATACCAATAATTGAAATTAGAGGGATCACATGAATTTTATGAGTCAGGGAAAAAAAAATTCATTAAATTAAGTAGAGGGTTTAAATTCATTCCCACCAAAATAGACTACGCATCAATCCGATCACGGATGACCAAGTTATAGACATCCAAAAAATTTAGTTTGGATCATTTACAGTTTATTTTAAAGGTATAATTTTTGAAGCTCAAATTTCAATAGCTTGTAAACCAATGGCCAATGATAATTTCGGTAAGATTACATATTTTAAACAGTCTATGGTCAAATTCTGGTCACTGGAAATATTATTCGGTAAGTTAAATTCTTCCACATGTTTGTGCAATTGAAATATAATAGTAGTTTTATTATATTATTTATAAGGATATTTATATATCCTAAATAAATTGGGGTGGGGGTGATTCGAAAAAAACAAAATAAATAAAAAAATTTGAAATGTATCTTTTGGCTTATTAGTCGACAATGACTTTTTTAAATTAAAAAATAATGTAAAAAAACAAATATACGAATACTGTATAGGTTTTCGTCTTCATGTGAGGGGCCCCTTTCGGCTATCAATCTCAACTTCTCCTAGGCCAACCTCCACCCAAAACTATCCTCTTCCATGGTTTTTTGACCTTCTCTAGATCAGGTTCCACCGACCAGCTTGACTATGCTGCTATCTAGGTTTTTTGAACCCCACTGCCTCGGTCCAGATAGAGACCATAACCCATACACTCAATCACCAAAGATTTAAAATGACCACCCTCCTCATATGGAACAATGTGGTGCTTCTATCAAGAGACTTTCAAACCCCATATCCACACATCCTCCCTCCTAGTATGAGGTTGTGACCCTAGATATGGACCCAAGAGACACCTCCTACAACTTCCTTTGGTAACAGGTCCCACCTTCATGGGCCACCTCCACTCATAGTTGCAATCTCAGTCAGCACTGCCTCCTACTTCCCTCACTATTTCTTTCTACCACTTCTTGGATCAATCCACCATATCGGCCTCCCTCACTTGGTGCTACATGGACAACTGCTCACCCTCCTCTACGAATCCGGTCAAGCTGCACCACTAGAAGATATTTTCCACCTATCTCGCTTCTTCTCACTCGAATCTAGGCATCGTGGGTCTAGAAGATGTGTTTTTAGTTAAGGAAGCCATTGCCTAATTTCGGGTAGACCTCCCATGGTCATTGCCACCAAAGAATCCCACTACCAGGCCTCAAAACCCCTGTCGGACCGAGCATAACTACGAGCAGTGTGAGATACCCCTTCCATGACTTCCCTTGGGTCTAGCTTGACTCAACCCACCTTGCAACAAGATGAGGCGGGTCTGACCGACCCGTAATGTGTCTCGGAGGGCTTACCGGACACAAAATATCCCTTTAAGGGTATTACTCAACCTGAAACAGGCTTGCGCGGGGTCAGACCGACCCTCACTCGACCTGTATAGGGATTCAGGGCTCTGGTTAATTTTATATAATCAAAATTAATTAATTTAATTAATTAAATTTCAGTATTAAATTAAATTAATTAAAAATTATTTTTTGGTTTAAAAATATAAAATTTTAATACTCTAAAAAATTAATTAATTTTGGTATTAAATTCAATTAATTTTTGGAATTAAAATTAAATTAATATCATACCATATAAAATTAAATTTTTTTAATTTAAATGTTTAATTTAATTAATTCCCTCATACATAGATTATTGCAATTTATTTTTAATTGCACATTTATTTTATCCACTAACATATCTTGAGCATCGACCAAGTACGTTTTTTTATTTAATTATTTATTATATGTGTGCAATGATTATAAACAATTAATTAATTTTATTGATGATATGTGCTTCATCATATTTTTTATCTGTATGTATAAGGGTATACATGTCCAATTTATCTATTAGAATTTTGTACCCCATGGACTCCCTTTTCTGCATGCAAGTATTTTTACACTACGATGAGGATGGTATAAGACAAAGATAAATCCAAAAAAATATGGATTTTTATATGAATAATGTACATAATGGACTGGGATGGGTTGTATCATGATTCAAGCTGTGAGCCAGGTATGATTCCCCTAGGTCACGGTTGATCCATTAATTTTAAATAGATATAACAATATTAGATTATCATGGCCAGTCAGGTAGTTTATTTTCTTTATGCATTTTTTTATTATTTTATACATTTTCATGACAATAGGAAGCACATAAAATAATAAACATTAAAATTCATAGAGACATGATGAATTTTTTTCTATTAATTTTCAGTTGTGATCACGAAAACATAGAATGAAAAAGATTAATAGAAATGGGTTAAATTATTTAAAAAATATAAAAACCCTCAAAGAAATATTAAGTCACAAAAATTTCTTCCATAATTTAAATTCATAAAAAATAGGTGTTCAGAGTGCTCATCAACCAAAGTTCAGGGTGCCTCTTACCACCGAGGAGTTCTTATGAGAATAATGGTTTGACTTGACTAAATTTGTAGAAAATAAGTATCCAAATACATCTTATTGAAACATTATAGTAAAGAATTAATTAAAACATATTTATGATTTTAGAATTTGGTACTTCACTCAATAGATTAAGGAGTCATGAGTTAATGCGGCTGGCTTGTCAAACATCATCCTTGAACTCTCCGAGTAGTGGCACAACAATAACTTGCAGACTATGAGAGGAGGTTCATGGATCCTTAACACTATAATACTCAAGTGATATATTATTTCAATTCTAGTATAGAGGTATCCTATAATTTGATAAAATAGTGAGAGACATTTAATGATTTAATTAATTAATCAATAATGTCTAAATTAGTAATCAAGATAAAAATACAATATGCTAGATTTTATTTTCTTAGAAAATGGAAATTAATACCACAAGTACACTATGATAACTATTGGAAAAAAGTTAATTTCCCCACCAGAATTAGTTTTCAAAGAGTAGTATAGGCACTTTCACACAATATTATGATATCATAAATTCATGATACCAGTGTCCCCAATACCTATTAAGCCACCTCAAGAAGTGAGAGTGTTAAAAATGTTTACAGGAGACTCATGTATCAAACATTTTATGGTTATGTCATAATGATATCATAAGGGTCTGATGTGAGTTGTGGATATAACATCAGGATGTGGATTATTTCACATATAATATCATCTATGTGATGCTTTCAAGGAGAAATAGAAGCATGTATATGAATATGTGATTATTACCCTGGTTATGTGTAAATTGAAATAAAGATCATGATCTTTCAATGGATCTCCCTTTCATATCGATTTCATTCATTTGCTGTATTTTTTTTCAAGATTGAAAAAAATAGTTTGGATAAAAATGCTTTAATACCCTTTTTATAAGGTTCACCAAGCAAATAATAGCTTAAATAAGAATAAGTTTAAAGACAAGGTGAAAAGGATAATGTAAATAGTGATTTCAAAATAACCTTCATAAGGAACTTAAAAGAAAGTTGTATTATATAGATGGTTAGTTGCTTCACATATCATGAAATAAATCTATGGAATTTTAAGTACAGTGAACTAAATCAAAGAAAAAAGTTATCGCTTCTTATACAGGTATGTATATTCATCAATTATAGGCAATTTTTTTTATTATATTTCTTGGTTATAAAATTAAATATTCATTTCATATATGTGTATTTAATTACAGTAACTAGTTAAGTGTAGAAACATTAAAAGAAGTAATGTATGTTCTCCAAGTAACTGGGAATGGGTGGTTCCTAAGTTAGTGGTGAGAAGTACACAACTTCTAATTTCCAATTGAATGATTCTAGTTGAACTTTTATTAAGTATTACCAAAACATTAATCTCATGTATCCAATGTAAATAGAGATACATTATTACATGATAGGAATTAATTTTATTTGTGTTGTTTCATAATCAACCAATAATTTAGTGATACATGAATCATAAGCAATACATGATGGATATAAAATATAAGAATTATATACCTGGTTGTGTAAAGATAATAATATTTCAAGAAAAACTAAAAGTGGATGTCAAGTATATACCTAGTATGGTATTTAGACTTAGTGAAGCTAAACACATTAGGTATTATCAATATATATAATTATTTAGTTGGAAAAAGAAACCTTTAAAAATAAAGGTACACCACAAAGATTTTGGAAATAGTTTAGCTAGAGACCGTGCACTATTCCAAGGTAGGCTAGTGATAATTATACTTCATAAGATTCCTTTATGTGAATAAGAAATGTGAAATTAAAGTATGGTATATACATGGTCAGAATATATGATATGATTTTGGATAACATGTTGAAGTATATCTGGACCAAGAAATCATCAATCAAAATAATGTAGTGTAGATAAATTCCTAAACACACATTACCCTATCCACATAAAATCTATGATTTCAATAATAATGATCGATGATGAGTCTTACATGTTGACATTGATCAAAAAATGTAAATGGAGAAATTATTAAATGAATATTTCCTTATATACATCAGATCCATGATGTAAGAAGTATCAATCTTGCAACTTATTTACATTGTATATATTTCCATTATTTTTCAATACATGCACCATAAATAACAACATTATCCCATAATGACATGCCAAAATCATGAAAAATTGATATCATATGAGTTACAATATGATCGAATTCCAACAATTCATAAGAATATGTATTTCAATGAAAAGTGTTTGTCAAGGATATAAACAAAATTGTATCAAGAAAAAAACGATGTGCATCTAAAGTAATTATCCTAAAAGTATGTTAGGTTTTTAAAAAATACTGATGATAGAAAATATGTAGTTAAGTAATAGAATACATTTCTATAAAAGGGTTCATATATCTATTTGAGATAGTGGGAGAAAGATTGACTTGGATTTAGTCAATGTCAGAGATTCATATATAGTTGGCATAGGAACAACTCACATAAGAACATATGGAAGAAGAATGTTCTAGAGACACATAATACATAGGAAGGTTAAAACTATAGTAATGTTTTTATATTCACCGAGTTCGGTGATAGATTATTCATTGAGAATGATAAATCCTACAAGAAGTATATGAAAATTAGCTATGATTAATAAGGCAAATTAAAATTAAATTATGGATTCCATGTATCAAGTAAAAGGGGAATATCATTTTGAATATTATGGTGGGTATTTAGGTGATACTATACATGGATGGTATAATAGAGGTACCAATAAAAAATTATTGGTAATACCAAGTCATTATGTATGACAACCCTATTTTTTTATTACACACTTAAACAAGATTTATTACATAAAATCTTAACTTGATACAACATGGAATATCTAGAGGTCAACTATCTTTGGGTCTTAGGAACATTACATAACAACTTAAAACATAAAATTTAGTATCTTATTGAAAACTTCCTTTACATGACCATTATATTCCCTCGTACTTAGCATTTCAAGGGATAACTTGAGGACATTCATAAGAAAAGGGTGATCTATAAAGCCCAGTAAGGGATTAAAGAAATCATAACATGAATATTACAATACATTTTATTCAATAAGAATATCAATTGAGTGCAAGAGAAACATAAACATAATGGCATGATATAGCATGATTATCATAACATGAAAATGTGGAAACAACACTTAACATGGTATTAGCATGATCCAAGGCTCATTGCACATGGAGCATGATTAAACCCTCATTTAACTTGAATTATAATGATTAAACCCTTATTTCACTTGATGTATCATGATACTAATCTTTACCCAATGCATTGGAGCGCTATCAGGGCGCACCCTTCTTAAACATTTTATTTCATGTATAAGTGTGCCACATGGATCATATAACATGAAATCAATCAACATCATAAATTATTCCATGATTAAGGAATGTGGAATAAATAAATTAAAGTACCATTAAATATGTATGTGTTAATAAAGGTGAATACCCTTGATAGAGACATGGGTATGGTATTCACTACACAATGATCTTGGCTTGGAAAAACGTAGTGCAATTTCGGCAGCATAACAATGTGACATAAAAATTCATAAAATTGGTTGATGATAGAGAAATGGGTGTATCATCATATGTACATGAAATATACATTAAGGGGGTTCATATAGATACATGTCCCAAAAAAATTAATGGAATTTAGATACGTAATAAAAAGGAATTGCTTGAATGTAAATGAGGAGAGATAAATTCCTTACAGAATTTCAGCATGGTAACAGGTGTACATGGGAGGAATTAATGAGAGAGAAAGGGGATCTATCATTATTCTAAAATTAAGAGGGAAGTATGGGGGAGATGAGAAATCATACCCCAAAATTTATAATTGAAAATAAAAGGGAATAAAAATATAAGGAAACTTGGACATAAATAAGGAAAGTGAGAATCCCTTGCATGGAAGTGTGATCTCAAAGGCTCATGAGGGGATTGAGAGATACTTATTGGGAGATTGGGTCACCTTGGGAGGATTATAGAGAGATTAAGGAAGATTTTGGACAAAATACAAAGGCTTTGAGTGAAGATAAAGTGGGATCTTGGGTGGGTTTATATAGGAAATGAGAGGGAATTCTTTATTATTTAGGTTTGGGACACCACACATTAAACTAATCAAAATCACAAACCAGCCCATGGTTTTTTCCAAAGGGTAGTGGAAAAAATATCTTATAAGTACAATGGTCTAACTTCTTAAAATAATATGTTTGATTATGTGGTGGTGAGTCACACTCTTAAGGAAATCAATTTAAAAAGATAAAATGTTTTATAAGTATTGAAGGGTCCACTAAAGCTTTGTAAAATAAAACAAACAAACCTAAAATCACATTATTTTAATGTTAAAACATATATTGGACGAACATAATGTTTATAGTATTTTATTAAATTACTATTGGGTCATTATGATGTCATAAAACACATTATATATTTAAACGGTATTTAATTTTTACCCAAAAATTCAATTGTCTCATAAAATTATGAAAAATTAACTGTTGGATAATTTTTACATAATGATTCCAAAAATAATATTGATTTTATCCAAATAATTTTCTAAATATGTGAATCTTCACTTTTAAAATAAAAACCGACATTAATAAAAAATTCATGGGTTTTGGCAAAGACAGCTTTCAAACCTTAATAAAAATTACAATTGTATTCATAAAAATTATACTATAATTTATAATTAATAAAAATTAATTTAATAATAATAATAATAATAATTTATTAAAATATTATTTAATTCAAAAATCCATTAATTTATCCAAATATATTTCTTAGTTGAATATTAACTAAAAATACTATTTGTGATTTAAAAACTATTTACAAAGTAACAACAATAATAAAATAAATGTATATACTTTATTATATAAAAAAAATACACATAATTATAGTGCTAAGGTCTTGTTACATAACCCCTTATAAGACCCATATAGGACCTAAGGGTAAGGTGTGCGATGGTGACAGACTCTTGGGGTGGCTCGAATAACATCGCTCGGGTGGTAATCTCTATCAACTTCCAATTCTCCCGTAGGCAATTCAGTTTAAGCTTAAAGTATTAAAGATCATCTTGGGCTTGGTCAAGAGTGAATCCCAATGATTCCACCACCTTTCTAAGCTCCGACAAATGGGATTCATATGGGGAAATTCTTCTGGATGAGGCCATCGCTTCCTTTGTCTAAGTAAATTGGATTTGTTAAAGCCCTATATTTATACTAATCATGTGATCACTATTTAATGACTATATTTGCAACGGTCACAATTATTGATGGTATTTTAAAATCCAAAAAACATAAATCCAAATAATTCCATATGTTATATAACCATTTTACATAATAATTCATTTAATTAGATCATGAGGAATTTCCATTAATAAAAGTTTGTGTCATTGCAATCTTCCCCCCTTAAGAAATTTCACCCTTGAAATTTCATTTTCCTACACTAAAACAGACGTGGATAATTTTTCCTCATCACTTCCTCCAGTTCCCACATTGCTTCTTCAAACTTGTGGTTTTTTCTCAACACCTTGATGAGGGGCATTGTCTTATTTCGTAGAACTTTTTCTCTATGATCTAAGATCTTCACTGGTTTCTCCTCATAAGAAAGATCATCATCTAAATATACTACCTCTTAAGAGAGTACATTTGAAGGTTCTGGTATGTACTTCCTTAAGAGGGATACATAAAAGACATCATGTACTTTGCCTATGGTGGGTAGAAGTGCCAGTCGATACGCTACAGCCCCGACATGATCAAGAATCTCAAAGGGGCCGATGTACCTAGGACTTAACTTACCTTTCTTTCCAAACCTCATGAACTTCTTCTAGAGAGATATGTGTAGAAATACCATGTCTCCATCTTTGAACTCAAGGTCTCTTCGATGTTTACCTGCATAAATCTTCTATCGACTTTGAGCTACCTTGATATGCTGCTAAATGGTTTTCACCTTCTCCACCATTTCTCCAACCATTTTAGGTCCTATCAGCTTATGCTCATCGACTTCATCCCAACACGCCGGTGTTCTTCACCTTCTCCCATAAAGGGCTTAATTCGGTGCCATTCAGATGCTCTAGTGAAAACTATTATTGTAGGATAATTCATCCAATGTAAGATGTTGGTATCATCCCCCTTTGAAGTCCATAAAACATGATCGTAACATATCTTCCAGTGTCTGAATAGTTTGTTCATATTGGCCATAAGTTTGAGGATGATAGGCCATATTGAAGTTTAGTTCAGTTCTTAGAGAATGTTAGAGACTTTTCCAGAACTTCGAGATGAATCTCAGATCATGATTAGATACAATAGATAGTGGTACTCCATGCAACCTCACCACTTCTTTGATGTAAATTCATGCAAGTTGATCCAAGGAGAAGTCCTCTTGAATCATGATAAAGTGAGTTGTCTTTGTAAGACGATCCACAATGACCCATATAGAATTGTTTCCTCTGGATGTCCTTGGAAGTCTAGTGACAAAGTCCATGGAAATTTTTTCCCACTTCCATGTTGGTATGGGTAGTGGTTACATCACCCCCTTATACTTTTTCCTCTCAGCCCTCACTTGCTGACATACTAGGCACTTTGATGTATATTCTGCAATATCCCTTTTTATATTTTCCCACCAAAAGTTTTCTCAGAGATCTCAATACATCTTTGTGATCCCCAGATAAATAAATAAGGTTGAGCTATGTGCGTCATTCAGAATCTCCTTCTTTATCTCTGGATCGGGTGGTACATATAATCGTGACCCAAATCTCACATTTCCATCCTTGTCAACCATGAACTCTAAGGATTTCCCATTTATGATATCTTTCACCTTTTTCAGTATTTCCACATCGTTTCATTAAGCATCCTTTATTTTCTCCAAGAGGGATGGTTGAGAAATCATTTGAGAAAGGATTGATGATGTTCCTCCCTTAACGATTCCCATGTCCATCCTCTTTAAATCTAAGAAGATTGGATCCTTCTCAATTCTCATCAATGATAGAATCACTAGATCATTTCTACTTAGAGTATCTGCCACCTTGTTCTCTTTCCCAGGGTGGTAATGGATTGATTAGTCATAATCCTTGATGAGTTCTATCCATATTTATTGGAACATATTAGTCTCTTTCTGTGTGAATATATATCTGAGGCTCTTGTGATTAGTATATATCTCACACTTCTCCCCATAGAGATAATGCTGCCAGATTTTCAACGCAAAGATCACATACTCCAAATCCATTACATCTATGGGATAGTTTTGTTCATGGATTTTCAGCTACCTTGAGTTGTAGGCTATCACTTTATCATTAAGCACTAACACACAATCCATGCTATTCTTTGAAGCATCACTAAATACTACAAAATTTATCCACTCATGAGTAATGTGAGCATGAACGTAGTGATAAGACTCCTTTTAAATTACTTGAATCTCTATTCACATTCATCACTCCAATAAAATTTTACTCCCTTCTGAGTTAGCTTGGTAAGAGGTTTAGACAATCATGAGAAATTTCTCACAAATCGGAGATAATATCTAGTTAACCCCAAGAAGATACAGATATTCGTTACCAATGTTGGACTTGTTCATCCTTTAATTATATATATCTTGGAGGGATCCAATGATATCTCATTGCTTGGGATGATATGACCCAAGAATGAGACCTCCTTCAACTATAACTCACACTTGTTGTAATTTTAATATATCTTCTCCTTTCACAAGGTCTCTAGTATAGTTCTTAGATGCTCCTCATAATCCTCCTTGATTTTGGAGTATATTATAATATCATCTATAAATACTACCACAAATTTAATGAAGTAATCTCTAAATACTCTATTAATCAAATCCATAAATATTGTTGGAGAATTAGTGAGTCCGAAAGGCATTATTATGAATTCATAGTGCCCATACCTTGTACAAAAAGTAGTCTTAGGGATATCCTTCTTCTTCACCCTTGGTAATATCCCGACCAAAAATATACCTTGGAAAAGTATTGTTCTCCACGCATCTGATCGAAAAATTCATAGTGCCCATCCTTATTCTTGACGAAGAGGACTGGTGCACCCCATGGTGAAGCACTTGGGCGTATAAACCCTTTATCCAGGTTCTCCTATAGTTATTTCTTCAGCTCCTCAAGCTCTACAATAACCATTATATAAAGAGTCATAGATATTGGAAACACCCCAAGTATAAGGTCAATTGATAATTCAACATCTCTTCTAGGAGGGAGACCATGCAATTCCTCAGGAAACACTTTAGTGAATTACCTCACAATAGTCATGTCTTCAAGGATGGTTGCTTCCTTGAACTCAATCATCTTATCCAGATACTCATGCTCATAGGGTAGTAATATCCATGCTTGAGATGATGGAACTAAAGAAGATTCATCCTTATCCTTGCACTTGTACAGAATCAGGGGTCGATTATCCACATGGAGAGTGATTTCCCTCTCACGACAATTTATGTTGGCTCTATATAAGGAAATCCAATCCATGCCAAGAATTGCATAAAATTTTACCAGAGGGAGTATGATGAGGTTCTCTGGGAAGTTCAATCCAAAAATTATGATAGGGGAAGAGTTATATTCATGGGATGCAATGATTTCCCCATTTTCTGTACTCACTGACATCTTTACTTACATAATTTGTGGTGGTATTGGGATTGTTTTTCTAAAAATTTAGGATATAAAATAATGTGTAGAACCAGAATCAAAAAGTGTGTTCGCCATTCTTGAATGAATAACTAGCATACCTATCACCACTTCTTTGTCACGGTTCAATTCAGTGGTAGTGATAGAAAAAGCTCTCCCTTGCTACCTTGGAGGTTGTTGGTTGCCTCCAAAAACCCTTGGCTTAGGGTACTGATTTTCAAGGTGCCCTAGTTCTTTGTAGTTGAAGCAATGAACAATGTGTTGAGGTTCGAATGGAGTGTTCCTATCCTCTGTCTCAGCCATGGGTTTTTATTGTCGGCAGTTAACGACTAGGTTCCCTTCTCTTACACACCTAAAGCATTTCCTTATCCCCTTCAAACAATTTTCGAGGTGCTTCTTTCTGCACCTTTGGAAAGTGGGGTGCTGAATCTTCTTAGCACTGTTGGATTTATCCATTGGACCACCATAATTGAATTCCACATTATGATTCTTATCCCCATGATACCCCGAAGATTCACCGATCTCCATTTTGACCTTGAGGGCACATTTGATAATTTCCTCATAGCTTTCGAAGTCACGGATCGCTAGGGCCTTCCGCAGGCTAGTTTTCATCCCACCAAAGAAATATTCAACCTTGTATTTAAGGGTAACGACAAGGCTAGAGGTGTATCATGCAAGCCTTGTGAATTTTTCCTCGTACACTCAGATGGATTCTTCATCTTTTTTCTTGAGGGCATGGAATTCCCTTTCCATATTAATCCAGAGGGTGCACAGAAAATATTTATCAAAAAACATCTTTCGGAAATCCTTCCATTCCAATGCCTTGATCTCCTCCTTAGGCTTCATATTTTTTATCAATGTCCACCATTTATAAGCTTCACCCTCTATATGATAAGAATCCAGGAGAACCTTCTCTTGTTCGAAATATTTAAGGATGGATAAGATCTTTTTAATGGAGTTGATCCATTGTTTGGTGATTGAGGGATCAGATGATCCATTAAAAGTAGGAGGCCTTTGTCTCATGAAGCTCTTGATAGTGTCTTGTTCTTTCTTAGGGGGGGGGGGGGGTTGAACATTCTTCTTGACCCATGTTTCTATTCAATGATTGATTTAACTGAGAGATTATTGTGACAAAGTTCACGATTCCCACTCCCATCGGATTGAGGATCTCATTATAACAGTCATCACATTGATCTTCACATCGGTTGTTAGCCTGAGTCCTCCTATTACCGACCATTGGTTGGAATAAAAGGAAAGTTTGGGGTAACACATAAAGGGTAATCCAAAGAAAAAACATATTACTTATAAATTACTTTTATTTCATTAACTTATAAATATATAGGATTCAACCTATGTTATCCATGATATATTTTATAACATATATTCCTAGGGGAATTTATTTAATTCTCATAATAATGGTTCATACTAATCTTGTGAATTTACCAAATCATATCCCCCAGGAGTGTCGTAACCAATAGTGCAGCAAGGCCCATTGTCGTGTACTAGAATACCCTGGGTTAAGCCCTAAACTCCTTGTCATAGTTTTCACTCCTAGGTACTTTCGTGCCAGAGTCGCCTCTACCTTCTCGCATCTAGATAAGGGCATATTTTCTTGAAAAAACACTTACTCAATACTCACCAAAATTAAGGTATGTTTTTATTATACTTAGTCTTGTCTTTAGGGTTTTCTAATCCTAATCCCAAAAATAACTAAACCTATCCTTTGATACCAACTATGACAACCCTACTTTTTTATTACACACTTAAACATGATATATTAAATAAAATACTCAATTGATACAACATGGAAGATCGGGAGGTCTAGTGTCTTTGGGGATTTATAACATTACCTAACAACTTAAAACATAAAACGAAACATCTTATTGAAAACTTCCTTTACATGACCACTACATTCCCTTGTACTTAGCATTGCATGGGATAACCTGAGGACATGTATAAGAAAAGGGTGATCTATAAAGCCCATTAAGGGGGTAAAGAAAGAATAACATGAAGATTAAAATACATGTTAGTCAATAGTCATATCAATGGATCACAAGAGAAACATAAACATAAAGGAATGATATAGTATGATTACCATAACATGGAAATGTGGCAACAACACTTAACATGGTATTAGCATGATCCAAGGCTCATTGCACATGGAGCATGAGTAAACCCTCATTGAACTTGAATTAGTATGAGTAAAATCTCATTTCAATTTATGTATCATAATACTAATCTTTACCGAATGCATTGGAGTGCTATCAGGGCGCACCCTTCTTAAACATTTCATTTCATGCATAAGTGTGCCACATGGATCATATAACATGAAATCAATCAACATCATAAATTATTCCACAATTAAGGAATATGGAATAAATACATGAAAGTGAAATTAAATATATATATGTTCATAAAGGTTAATACCCTTTATAGATACATGGGTATGGTATTCACTATATAATGATCTTGGCTTGAAAAAACGCGGTGCAATTTCGGCAACATAACAGCGTAAAATAAGAATTCATAAAAATGGTTGATGAGAGAGAAATGGGTGTCTCGTTATATGTAAATGAAATGGAATGTAAGTTGGGTTATATAGATACATGTCCCAAAAAATTTAATGGTATTTAGATCTATAATACAAAAGAATTGATTTAATGTAAATGAGGAGAGAGAAATTCCTTACAGAATTTTAGCATGGTAACGGGTGTACATGAGAGGCATCAATGAGAGAGAAAGGGGATCTCTCATTATTCAAACATTAAGAAGAAAGTATGGGGGAGGTGATAAATTATACCTCAACATTTATAATTTAAAATAAAAGGTTATAACAATATAAGGAAACTTGGACATAAATAAAAAAAGTGAGAATCCCTAACTTGGAAGTGTGATCCCAAAGGCATGGAAGGGGATTGAGAGAGACTTCTTGGGAGCTTGGGGTGAATTGAGAGGATTATAGAGAGAGGAGTGAAGATTTTGGAAGAACTCCAAAGGATTTTAGTGAAGAGTAAGTAGGATCTTGGGTGGGTTTATATAGGAAAGGATAGAGAATTCTTTATTATTTAGGTTCGGGACACAACACATTAAACTAATCAAAAACACAAACCAGACCATATTTTTTGCCCATGGTTTTTGAAAAATGGGAGTGAAAAATAATATTTTATAAGTCCAATGGTCTAACTTCTTAAAATAATAGGGTTGATTATGTGGAGGTGAGTCACACTCCCAAGGAAATCAATTTAAAAAGATAAAATGTTTTATAAGTATCGAAGGGTCCACTAAAGCATTGTAAAATAAATAAAACAAATATAAAATTACATTATTTTAATTTTAAAACATATATTGTCTGAAAATAATTTTTGTGGTATTTTATTACATCACTATTGGGTCATTATGATGTCATAAAATACATTATATAATTTAACTATATTTAATTTTTACCCAAAAATTTGACTTTCTCGAAAAATTATGAAAAATTCACCATTGGATAATTTAGACAATATGATTCCAAAAATAATATTCATTTTATCCAAATAATTTTCTAAATATTTTAATTTTCACTTTTAAAATAAAAACCGACATTTATCAAAAATTCATGGGTTTTGACAAAAATAGCTTTCAAACCTTAATAAAAAGTACAATTGTATTCATAAAAATTATACAATCATTTATAATTAAAAAAAGTAATATAATAATAACTATATTTTATTAAAATATTATTCAACTCAAAAATCCATTAATTTATCAAAATATATTTCTTATTTGAATATTAAATAAAAATACTATTTGTTCTTTAAAAACTATTTACAAAGCAACAACAATAATAAAATGAATGTATATACTTTATTATATAAAAAATGCACATAATAATAGTGCTAATATCTTGTTACATAAACCCTTATAACACCCACATAGGACCTAAGGGTAAGGTGTTCTATGGTGACAGACTCTTGGGGTGGCTCGGATAACATTGTTCGGGTGGTAATCTCTATCAAATTCCACTTATCCCATAGGCAGTTCTGTTCAAGCTTAATGTATTGAAGCTTAGCTTGGGTGTAGTCAAGAGAGAATACCAAATACACCACCTCCTTTACAAGCTCCTAAAAATGGGCTTTGTATGGGGAAAGTCTACTGGATGAGTCCATCTCTTTCTTTGTATGAGTAAATTGGATTTTTTATAGCCCTATATTTATACTAATCATGTGATCACTGTTTAACGGCTATATTATAAACAGTCACAATTCTTGAAGGTATTTTAAAACACAAAAAACATAAATCCAAAGAATTTAATATGTTATATAACCATTTTATATAATAAGATATTTAATTAGATCAATAGTAATTTCCATTAATAAAAGTTTGGGTCATTACATTATGCCTAAATCCATTTGAATTTTACTTGATGTAGTTATTTTCTATGATAATTTTATTGAGAATTGGATATCAAGACCACCAATCATGGAAGGTTTCTAGATGACGCAACCATAAAGGGATGGTGACATCATATAATTCCAATAAGGGTGCAATTTTATGAAATCCAGTTTAAGATTGAAGTAAGCAACAAGATCATAGAATATGAATTTGGTATGAATCTTTTCCATGTGTATACTAGAGGTTAGTGGGGTCATTACTATTTTCTAAGTAAAATATGATTGGTAACATATAGAAAACAAATATTTATATTATATTTAGTTAAGACCAGAATGAAAGTAATTCTCCCCTGATTGATATAAAGTAGTAATATAAGTTCTAGGGAACTAGAATAGCTGAGGTAGATCTAAAAGTTTCTTAGAACTAGTCAATTGTACATATACTAACTTGGTATTGAAAAATACGAGTTGGAATAATTCAAGAAATAATTGTTACCAATGTCACATGGCATAAATCTCTCCAAGAAGTCATGAATAGGCATAAAAAGAGATTAATGTGGAAAGTTTAAATACATGTTCTTATATGATGGTTCAATCATGTATGCCATGATACGTACAAAATTTAAAATTACCAACATATAATTAATGATATTTAAATATTATTTATATCCATGCGAACTGCAAGGGAAAAAATAAGAAATATACAATTGTACTTGGGAAACTACAAAAGGGATATGTACCTGGAATGTGGAGAAGAAGGGATACTAGTTTTAAGGGGACACAAACTAGTATTCCTTGGATCAATGTTATATAATATCACAGTCAATATAAGGAAATGAGCAAGATAAGCTCATTAAATATAGTTTTATCCATATCTACAAATACTGAGTATGTTGTAACATCTGAGGTAGCTAATAAAAAGTGTATTAAACACAATAATTTGTTCCAGTTCTTGTAATAACAACAAGTATTCAAGGTTTTATCACTATGATAATTCTACTATTGGTACTAGCCAAGATGTGAATTATTAACAGTTTAAAAAAGGATATATACTTAGTTTTTACATATATTGAAGAGTTTTACTCAAGGAGGTGAGGTTAAACATAGAATAATATCCACACAATGAATATGTGGAATACCCAACAACGAAATCCATGACTTAGTAAAAACATGATCTTAATCATGTGAGAAATAACATGGATAGTTGGGAAGTTGGTTCCAGTGCAAGTGATAGTGTTGTAATAATGGGTTCCCTAAACCCAACTAAACAATAATTTTAGATCACCATTTCATATATATAGTGATATATTAATGGTGTTAACTTACCATTATATTGTAAATATTTTTTCATTCACTATTTAAATGGTAATGTTTGTAGATTATTTGTTATATCAAAAGGTTATAGCAGACCCCAAGCTATAATGAGAACATCGAGACACTATGACATTAATATTAAACATATTTTCTATGTTATAGATATATCATACTGAATGGACACAGTTAATGTTTGACTATCAGGTGTTGGGGGATCATAATAATAGAGAATTTTTCTCATGAAGTTCATACTTGGTGATATCTTGTAGGTGAGATCACGAGGACATACTTGTTAATAGGAACACCACATGTTTCAGGTGTCATTTGTTTTTCTTTCCATAGACATGTGTATTGGTCTAATGACTTTAGTTAATTATCAATTTTTTCCATTTAATCATGTACTTTGATGAAAGGAAAAAACTATGATAACAAAATCATGGTAAGGTAACTTTTTTTGGGTGCATTATTGGGGTATGAAATTGGTTGAATGACCAAGATATAATTTGTTGCTTCTAAGTTAAGGAAGTAATATATGTGTGTGTGTGTGTGTGTTTCTTGGTTGATCAGGATGGTAGTACCTTCAAAAATCATTGGACAATATAGCCAGAGGTAAATCTACCCAATTGGATCAAAAAATAATAAAGCAATAAAGGATGATGACACAAGTGTGTGTTATACATTATGAGATATCTAAAGACAAAGATATTATAGTACAAAATATATGTTCATAGGTTTATTGTTGTGCTATAAGTTTTCATTATCTCTTTAGGGGCCTTGATGGGTTTTTAGACTTCACTCTTGGTCTGTGAATACTATTCACTACTATCGAGATATCGCCCTAGAGGGTTAAACAAAAAGTCATTTTAAAGAGTATTCCATATTCTGGTGAATAGGTATACAGGTCATGGTGGGATCCACCACAGGGTCTAAGATTTTTTCATGTTATTGATCACCAACGAATAAATAAATTCATTATTATTCGAGTACAAAATAATTGAGTAGAATTTATTTATTAAAATTATTCATGAGTTATTTAGTGAATACATGGAAAATATTATACGAATGAATATTATTTTAATATTCTTGGTTTATTTAATATTTGTGAGAATTTTGAGTCTAGTTAAATGACTTGGTTTTATCATATAATATATTTAATATATACTACATGTATGTAATACACCTTGTGATTGGATGGCCGAAGCGGGGGCCCTGTCAGGCGGCGGCATACAAGGAAAAAACCCTAATTTAGGATAGAAGAAGGATGGCCGAACCTTTTCCGAAGTGGTTAAAGGTGAAAATTCGAGTTATTCTCTGAATAAGGAGGAGATTATCATGCCAAAGGTTTTCAAGCATCAAGGTTTATCTGCTATTTCCTTCTCAAAAGCTGAGGTAAGCTCTCTTGCCTCTGATCTTCATTTTGCCTTGGTCCAGGAATTTTCAAAGCATCGTCCCTCGCTTCAGTTCTTGAACAAGACGTTAGAAAGGATTGGTTTTGTTGATTTTAGCATTGGCTTCTTAAACTCTTGGAATGTGTTGTTTAGATTTTCTTCGGACTCTGATTTTTACCATTTTTGGAAGCGTGGCTCGTGGTCTTTTGGGAGGGCAACTATGAAAGTTCATAAATGGTCTCCAGATTTTGTTTTGAGCTTTGAGTCCCCCATTTCTCCCATCTGGTTAGCTTTTCCTGATTTGTTGATTCACCTGTTTAAAAAGAGGGCCCTATTTTCAATTTCCATATTATTCGGAACTCCCATTAAATTAGATTATGCCACTTTGAATCTCACTCGGCCTTCAGTTGCTAGAGTTTTCCCTCTTGTTTATGGATCCAAAATGGTGAGAGCAGCTTTGTCTAGGATGTGGTTTTTGAGAACCTACCACATTTTTGTAAAAAAATGCTTCAAAGCAGATCACTCTTATAAAGACTGTGGGAAATTTGTCACTCAAATACATTCTAAGCCAACATGGGTTGAAAAACAAAAACCAAGTTTGCAAAACAATCAAACCATTTCTGTAAAGAATGTTGCTCAGGATGTAATGGTTGATTCTGTTGATTCTTTAACCTATAACTTGGTGTTTGGAGATAGCTTGAAGGATAATCACATTGATGAGAATCAAGTTGAGGCTTTTTTCACGACTGTCTTAGAGGATACAGCCCTAACTCCTGATCCTAATCAAGATACTTTACAGGAACCTATTAAGGTGGTCATTGAAAAAGGGTGTGATAATTTCCCTACCTCAAGTAATAATGAAGGACTTGTCTCGAATCAAGATAATACACAAGCTCTAGAAAAGAATGAAGATGAAGGAGATCTTGATCCCTCTGGTTATAATGATAAACCAGGACAGATTGAAGAAACATTTATAAATGCTATGGAAAAAAAGGTAAGAAACCCCTGGTTGATGAGGATGGGTTCATCACCCCACAATCAAGAAAATCTAGAAGACATAAGGATTACTCGAACACAGAACGCACAATTGTGACCAAATCAGTGAATGCTTCCAAGTATAAACCTGTTGAAGTCCCTCAGGAAAAACCTTTTGTTGATTCTTCTAAACCTAAACCTGTAGAGGAAACTCAAGAAAATACCCAGGTTGCTGCTTCTAGCACTCTATTGTACTACTTTTCGCGAGATTTTGATGAACAGGATATACAAGTGTGGACTCCGTATATGGATAGGCAACAGGAAATTTCCCATCAAGAATTTCAAGAAAAGAATATTTTAGCTGCTGAATACCTTAGTATAAAAAGATCCATTGCCGAGGAAAAATCAAATATGAGTATCAAATCATCCTAATTCTGGAAGATTTTACTCCTTTCGGTTTCAGTTCTCTTGATGTGTTGTTTTATTTTCGGGTGAATCTACTGTTTCGCTGTTTTGATTGCTAGAGTGGTTTGTCTCATGCTTTTATGGTTATTGGCCTCTCCTTGATCCTCTATTTTGGATGAGAGTTATAATATGGAGATGACTTTTTATTTTTTTGGAGTGCATATTTTCACTATCCTGCAAGTTTTGAAAGGTGTTGAATCTTCTTTTCTTCTATGAGACTTTCTGATTACATTGGTTGTTGTTTTCTCTGGCTTGTTTTTGGTTGATGCCCCCATCTCCTCTAGTGAAGCACACTCCTGGTTGTTGCTACAATCCTAGCTGTTCATGCTTACCCGGGCTGGTTCTCCATTTGATATGCTGTATTTTTCTTTTTTTGGACTGTCCTCTCATCTTTTCTATCTGATTAAGGCTGATTTGGATCTGCCTCATTAATTCAGTTTTGAGTTTGTTCTATTTCTATGGTCATCTGCTTCAGTTTCTAGATTTGAAGGTTTTATTTGGCTATAATGTTCAACAACCAGGAGTTTGGGGCTTCGCTTCTTGGTTGAGATGCTTAGATTCTACTTCCCTATATGATTGAGGTGGAATGTAGAAGGATGAATGGTGAACAAGCTTGAAGATCTGCAGTTCCTCTTTTTTGAATCGGTACCTGTTTTAAATTTTTTTCCTATCCCCATGTATCTGGTTCCTTTCCTTGTTGGTGTAGTTTCATTACACCTCGAGACTACTTTGTAACTCTTTAATTTTTGAATAAATTATTCAGGGATATGGGTTGGGAAACCTTCCCATGTCTCACTTTTAAAAAAAAATACTACATGTATGTAATAAAATATAAATAATATTTATGACACATTTTAGTTTTTCATAATTAATTACTTATTTCTTATTTAGTGGGTGTTGATTTTCTAGGGGTCTAGGAACCCTTTTGGGTATCAGGATCTCCCACTATATAAGTATGGGGATAGGTTCATTCCATATACTATTCATGCATTTTGAAATGAGAGACTCCCTCTCCTCCGACTTTCTAAAGAGAGAGTATTTCTTTAAGAGATCAGTCTAAGGTTACTTGGATGAATTGAAGGGAAGAGATTGAGGTGATCAACATGACACCAAAGGATTCTTTAGAGTTATGAGCTAGCACCTGAAATTCATTGAATGGTGAGCATGTAGATTCTTAAAGTGTGTGTGGATGATCTAGATGGGTTCAGCTTCGTATCCTTTGAGAAATGAAACATATTGATGAGTTATAGTCGATTGTGCTTTTATTTTGAATAGGGAATTCATTCAACTTAATTTCTATTCTATTTTTAATTCACATGAGATCCTCAAACCACTAATATGTCTTGGATCATTAGAAAATACAACTTTCATCATCCCACTAATGAAAATTTTAAATCCCCGGCCCACCTACTTATGTTAGGCACACCAATACCAGCATAAAATACCATGAAGTATAAAGAATTCATGATATAACATAAAAAATTAATATTATATATATACCTCATAAAATTAATTAGGTTCAGAATAATAAAATATGCATTAATGAAGTAAAATTGAGATGAAATCCCTTACTACATTGGTTATCTATGGATCAAAACCTCATGAAAGAGAGAACCTCATATGGATTCATAAATCCTAATACTTTTCTTGAAAATAATAATAAAATAAATTCATGGGTATTATATACACCATAAAATAAAAATAAGTGCTAAATATGACATATATCTCACAAGAATAAAAGTCAAATGAGAAACCCTTACTTCGAGTCGAGACTTTTCATGTATATCATTAAACTCATGTATAGTAAGATTATATCAATTATTTTATTTATTAATAAAATTTTCCATATTTAATACCTTATACTTAAATAATTTATTTTACTTATTTTAAATATAAAGTAAAATATGTAATCAGTTAAGTCTATGTGGGGTGTTTTGAGGACATTCGGTCCATATTTTCAAAATGGCTTCAATATGTTGATTGTGGTCAAAGGGTTGATTATTAAATCATCTATAGAATAGTAAAAATTGCATAATTATTATTTTTATAAATCAATTATACTTCTAAAACAAACCATGAATAATAGTTATTAAAAATGAACTATATTACAACCATAGAGATGGCAAACCATACGTAAGGATGAACAACATTTCTATTTTTCAATAATTATTATTGAAAGAAGGTAAGTATTATTTTATCTTTATATAATTAAAATTATATCATATATATCATATTATATCTTTAAATAAAATTACATATAACATCTATTTGATTCGGTAATATAAGACGATTCACATTGTTTTGTGAGGCGGTAGTCCATCGTACACATGAATAATGTTATCATTTTTAAATGGATAGTAAGGTAAGAAATTTAATGATATATTAAACTATAAGAATTATTAATATGTCATGAATATCATATATAAACATTAAATCCATCATCATGAACATCTGTGAGATGCGATGATTGAAAACAAATTACATTAGTTTGTGATGCGGCAGTCCGCTGTACACATGAACGACAGTTTTGTTTCTCATTTGATGTAAAAATAGATGGATTTAGATTATTATATTAAAATAATTATATATAATTATATATAAGATAATTATTTAATTATATATTCATGGTTGAATAATATTTTAAGTTAGTGTAAGAATAAATAAAACAAAACATTCAGTTAAGAATGATACCTCTTCTTCGGATGACCTCTTTAGTTTTATAGGAAAATCCTTATTAGGAGGGTTTTATAATAAAGAAAGATTCTAAAATTTTGGGAGGGAACTGAGTAAGTTATTTTGGTAGTTATTTTCTGAAACAAAAGTCTTTTAATGTGTGAATAGAAGAGGAGAGGGGTTGACCTTTTATAAGTTGGGGAGAGGACAGACTTGGAATTTTTAAAAATAAAATGTTATACCACGTTTTACACATGAAAAAAGGATTAAAAATGGACAATTATTGATATTTATATGATATAAGGTCTAAATATTTCTATAAAATATAATCTATACATGTTTTTAGGTCATTTTAACTCTTATATATTTAGTTTAACCCACTAGGAAACCTGTTTTAACCTTAACCATCGTAAAATATTTTTACAGTTCTCATTATTCATCATGAAAAAAATTACATTTAAATTATTATATAATATAAATTATTATTATTAAAAATATTTAATAAATTTTATTAAATTCATTTCACAGAAGTTTTATAATTTAATTTAAAATAAAACTAGTAGATGCGATGAAAAATTGGTTTTTTAAGAAATATATTTTTCAAGTATAAGATGATATTATATTAACATTATGAATAGTAATAATCATTATATAAATTTAAATTAATATTTATAGATATAAAATATATAATTTTAATTTTAATCATTCATCATTAGGGGTTATTTTAATTAATTAAAATGGATAAACATTAGCACTTTAAAATAGTTATCATAAAAAATGTTTTTAAGCAAAAAAATAAACTTATACTAAAATATAGTATAAAGATGATTAAAATGTAATTAATTATATTAAATATAACTAAATAATAATTATAGTATTTTAAATAAAATTCAAATCATAATTTTAATTTTAAATTAATTTATTTATTTAAAATAAATGATAGTTTTACAAAAATGTGTATTTTCCCCTATTCACTGGAAAACTAATATTTTATAAAAAATAACAAAAATTTCAACCTAATTTGATTTTTATATGCAAATTTCATAAATTAATTTTATTTTATCAAATAAATTTTATAAATTTTTTATAAATTATAATATTTTATCATAAAAATCAATAAAAATCATCTTTGAAGAAAACATATTTTTGATGAATACAATGACATTACTAAAAATTGATTGATTATTTACTAAGATTATATCAATAAATTGATATTGTGTGGGAAATTTATATATATTTTTCATAAATTAGTTAACCCTATTCATATTCTCTAATTTAACAACAAGGTTATAATGGTCATATATTTCATGGGTCGTTTACACTCGGTGTTGTGTGTCATATGCACTATCGAACGTAATGTTCTTATTTTAAAATATTACGGTGTTGCATAGATAGAAAAAATCAAGGAGCATAATTAATGAACTAATATTCATCATAAAATATATATATATATATATATATATATATATATATATATTTGGATTGTGAACCTACGTGACTAGTCATGATGCATGAACATAAGTGAAATCCCGTAAGTATCATATTAAAATTATGTATATCACCCAAGGTGAATTTAATCAACAGTAATAGAAAAAAATAAATTCATTGTTTTTATGGTAACTTAGAGGACCACTATATAGTGTTGGCCAGACACTAGCATATCCCCCCTTCCCAATTCCCAACCATTATATCTCCTATCTATCTTGTCTCGTCCCAACGTAAATAGAAGAACAAGTCAATGAGTTCTGATGCTCTAATACCTTTTTTAAACATTCCAACCCAAACCATTGGGTTCAAACCAGTGCACTACATAACCTCATGTACGCCTCCCCATATATAAGATGCTTCTGACTAGTGGTGAGGGTCTGAGTCCATCAAAGGGGAGACTATACCCTTTGTATCATTTCAAAGGATCAATAATAACAATGTAGAGAATAATAAATCATCAGAGTAAACATGCAGAACTATGTAATGGAATACATGTCATATTGATAAGACAACCAAATGTGGAAATCATTTCCAAAGAAATAAAAGAAGACAAATAAAACAAAATAAATGCAAGGCATACCAGAGTCCATCCTAGTGCACTATGCTTTCTCCACTATCCTCGGCAAATAATTTCACCATAGGACCCTTACCCTTCATTGGATCCCTCATGAAATCTACAAGTACATCAAAATTCCTGAGTAGGATGTGAGTAAAAGACTAAGTAGGACATCACCAATGAATCCTTAACCTATTGTGCTCAGTTATAAAAATTGAATTCCATAATAATAAAAAATAAAAAAAAGTCATAATCATACAATCCAAAACTGGGAGGTTTTGTGCTAGCCTAGCTTCCATAAACCCTCATCCATACTTTCTTCAGATTTATGTTGGAAGATAAAGGAATAATTAACTAGTAACCAAAGAAGCCCATTTACAGAATCATCACAGTGTCGTGTGTACATGCAACCTGATATCATATACACATCAAGAAGACCATGTCACCAAGTGTCCTATAAATTGATAATATCAAGTACTGAATTGACCAGGCTTCCAGATAGTGAAAGGAACAAGGAAAATAAAAGTTACCTTGAGTGCATGAAAAACATAGAATCATGGCTACCTCGTACCTCCACCATGTGTTGAAGTCACTTGTCACTATAATCGTAACTCAATTCACTTCCCCACAAATGGATAATATTCCATGATGGTCCACCTATATCAAGTACCACTCACGACCATGAAGGCATGGTAACATACATATAGGGTGAGAATTCAAGAAGGAATAATATCTCATTAGAATTATATAGCAACACACATAAAATAATGTTATCACAATCAAACATGTAAATAAGCTACGCTAATGTAAATAATATATCACAATAGATAAAGCATTCCACACACCCACCCACTTATAATCACAATCAATCACAATGTCAAAATTACAACACATAAATAGTCATCATGGGATCAAATGAAAATGTGAGCCTAAGATGGTAAGTAACTTCCTACCACAAGTCATTAACATCCATGTCAATTTCTGTTGATGGTGTCTATAAATAAACCTCATTTTCACACCAAACAAAACATGATCACCCATAAAGATATTTTATAAATGATCTAATTGAACATTTCAAGGGTTCTAGAGTAAGTAAATGAGAAATCAAGACCAAAAGGATCAAATTGAACTCACATGGGTTCAATATTTTTCAAAATAGATTCACAAGGCTGGAGGAAGAAGGTAGGAGGAGATCTCTCTAGAAATATAGAGGTTTCTATAACACAAGGTAGAGGCTGAATCATAGAGAGTGTGTTGGGTAAAACACCAAGGCATAAGTTGGAGGAACCATAGTGAAACACTATACTAGATAAGTACACCATGGAAAAGAACAAGGGGTTGTGACATAGGATAGTACCAGAGGTAAACCTCAATGGGGAAAAAAGAGGTATTGTGGTGTAGAAGTTGGTTACGATGTTAACCACTATGGAATAGAGATAGTTATTGTGTAATGGGGATATTCTATTAGTCCTTCATAGATATGATATCATTTGAATTAGAAAAGGGAGTTCTATATATACAGGGTTCCATCGAGATCAGTTTGCATACATATTAATACCCTTCATAACTTTTGAAACTTGTTCCCCATTTTAACTTCATAATTTCCTCATTAAATCCATATCACCTTCAATGTTTGTGTATCTTCTTAATAAAATTAAGTCTACTTCAGTGATTTACAGAAAACATGCTTCATCATTGGAATATAATGGAAGATATTACTTCAATATGTGAATACCAGGTATATTGTTTTCCACTATTTTTCAATAATATTGACACTTTAATTTCTTGAAGATAGATCTATTTTATTTTGGGTTGTTTTTTCACTGTCAATGAGTATGAAATGATCAAATGAAACCTATAAATGATATAAAAGAAGTTTATTGGAGAATTTATCATGTTTAAACATCTATTTTTTAAATAATGGAATGTTTTAATGCGTCATAAAATTGTGGTAGCACCTTTATGTGAGATACATAAATATAATATAAGATATACCTTTATATAAGTGTTCATGTAAAGGTAACCATATACATAACTTTATAGGAAGGGTTCACATGATGTTAGTATGAGTTTTAACCTTTCATAAATGGTTTATGTAAAGGTAATATGAAACTTACCTTTAAGTAAATGGTTTTACATAAAGGTAGATTGATGCTTACCCTTACATAAAGAGTTCAAGTAAACGTAAATTTTGACTTACCTTTATGTAGAGTGCTTCACATATAGGTAATATTAGTTGTATATTTACATAACATTACCTACATAAAGGTTATAGAGATCTACCCTTACATTGATAGTCTAAATAAGGGTAATGGGAGGATACTCTTATGTATAATATAGATTCTGTGTAAGGGTAAACAAAAGTATTTTAAAAACATTTAAAAAAATTAATATATAAAATATTTATAAATCATGTTAAAAGGTATTTTAGGAACATTTTAATTTGTTAAAGGTTTATAAATTAATTAATTATAGTTTTTTATAATTAAATGAATATTTATAACAAACATTATTACAATGTATTAAAGGTTAATATTAAAATACATTTTACCAAATTATATAACATACTTAATGATCTTGAAATAATGAGTTTATTTATAAATCATAAAGATATCTTATAAGTGTTTATAAATTACAAAAACAAGGCCAAAGTTTAAAATTATTTATATTTTTATTATGAATTTTTCATAATATTAAATTTAAAATTATTCAAATTTAAAAATAGCCTTATTTGGATATTATTTAAACCAAATCAAAAATGTTTTAATAAAATGATTAAATAAAATAAAATATATGATATTTAGATTATATAAATTTTTTATAAAATATAAATTTAATTATAAAATGATCACGATTCATGAAATATCAAATAAATTTTATATAATACTAAATATGAATGAATTCATATCAAAATGTATATAAAGTGTTTATATTGAAGAGTATGGAATGTCTATAATGTTTAGATAATTTAAAAAATGTTTATAGTTGACATTTATTGATGAAATTTTTATAAATGTTTATCGCATGTTTAAATATTTGAATTTTTTTATTTAATGTTTATTCCCTCCAATATTTATGTTTAGTAAAATTTTTATGAAATATGATTGTTTTGTATCCTTTAATTTAAATCTTAAACTTCTACTATGAGATAAAACTGACATTTACATGGTAGATTTAATATTGAATTTCGTTTTCATATACCTTGACCTCAGTTTTTAATTGAATTTATGAGATTAATAATAGTTTTTTGATATATTTTTTTCATATTAGGTATTAGAGATATGATGAATTGAATTATCTCTTGGGTAAAGTATCCTTAGGTAAAGGGACCTAGGGTTAGACTACCTAATGGTCTGGAGGATATTACTTACTTGAATGGCCTGAAGGGCTTCAATTTTTATTTTATTTTTGAAAACCCCCCTTTTGAGGGATGAGGGGGAACCCTTACAAGTCCTATAGGATTAAGAGACACATTACATGACCCGTAGGTCTTAGAGAAATCATACCCAAAAGAAAACTTGAAACTGCCCCTCCCCAGAAAAGATCATATGTCAGATCTTCATCTTTTCATGGCTGGTCGGCTAGCTATCCTTTAAAGAGGTGCACAGGCCAGGTACCGATGGCAGTGCCATACCATCTCATTTTTCCAAGTCTGAATAGCTCTTATATGGTGAATGCTCCTACTCTTGATATTCATCTGGATCCTTGTTCCTTATAAGTATGTCTAGTACATATCAAATTCATGTGTCGTGAAGGCCTTGAGTTGGCTTGAAGGTCTTGATGTGGCTCGAAGTACTTAAAGGTCTTGTGGACCAAACCGGTGGCCCAAAGGTCCAAAAAGATGAATAGTTCTGGCTACTACAGTACTAAAAAGTACCAAACAGTGCCTACTACAGTACCTGCTATAGTACCTATTGCAATGCCTTCTACTGCATTTGCTATAGTTCTTAACATAGTACCTACTAAAGTATCTGCTACAGTATTGCTACAGTACCCCCCAAAAAATGCCTCTTCCTGAATTTGATCTTAGGTCTTTTGGATGCACTTGAAGAGTCCTCACCAACCAGGATGAGTCTCATGTGTAAATGTGGGTTACTAATAGTGACTCCCAATGGAGGAACCCAACCAAGCCCAAGTGATTGCCACATTCCCCATTTAAGAAATGTATTTGAATCTCCCTTTTCATAATACACACAGTTTCTGAGTCTGGCGGGACTCGAGCCTACGCCAGTTCCCATGGAGAGTGAGGGGTACAACCAGTGGGTACCACTCTACTAACACCCCATGGGGAAAATGTGGGTTGATAACACAGACTTCCAAATAGGGTCCCCAATAAATCACAAGTTCACACCACATTCCCCAGCTAAGAAATAGCTTTGAATCGCCCTGTGCATAATATACACAATGTCTGAGTCTGGTGGGACTTGATCCGGCACTAGTTCCCATGGAGAGTGAGGGGTACAAGTAGTGGGTACCACTCAGCTAACACCCTAGAAGCTGAAGGATATTCCTTGACTAGATAGGTTAATGGGGTTGGTTATCTATCATTTCAGGCTTACTCATGTGGAGATTGTAAATTTCATATAACTCTATGAATTTACATGAAAAGTTTATATATTTTATGAATATAATGCATTTAGATATATATGAATATGTTTGGATTCAATTTTTCGGAGAGTAAAAAAAACTTATGGTTTTTAAAAAAAGATACATACCAATATGGTATGAACATATTGGTTTAGTGAAGGGAAAAGGATTATAGACTAAATTACTAGAATCTTTCATACTTAAAGTGAATAGAATGAGATAATATAGTGATATTAAATCTAATTCAAATACTAAGTGTTAGATTTCTTCAAAAGTGTTACTTTTCAAGATCTTTATCATTCAATTGAGTATTATCAAGCTCATCTTGAATACCTATATATTATCTTGTGTAAGGAAATAAAGATATAAGTGACTTTGGATTGTCATTTTGTGTAGGTCGAGATCAGCACATGTATCCCTTTATTATCCTCTATTATCTTATTCTCAACATTTGATTTTGGTTACACTATCTAGAAAACACTAACATTTAGGATACTAGAGGAATGGAGTTGATTTTATCCATATGATGGATTGGATAAAGAGTTATCCACTAAACTATACAAGAGTAACAAAAATTGTGATTGAGAGGATACATTACCTAAATAATCATGGATTATTTACATGAAAAAACTGGTGTAATTCATGGTGAAATATATATCTTCATCCCAGTTGGTGAGGACTCCTTAAGTGCATCCAAGAGACCCGGGATCAAATCCAGGTGGGGGGTAATTTCCGGGGGGTACTGTAGCAGGAACTGTAGCAGGCACTATTTGGCACTGTAGCAGCCAGGAATATGCCCCCATTTGGGCCTTCAGGCCACCAATTTGGTCCCCGGGTCCTTTAAGGCCTTCAGGCCACCCAGGCCTTCGGGACACCTCAAGGCCTTCAAGACACCTTAAAGTACAGATGCAAAACTAGACAACCGACAAGGAACAAGCTTCAGAAGGAGGAGGAGCAAGAAGTTTTCACCATAGTAGAAGCTAAACGGATTTCAAGAATGAGAGGGTATGGCACCTGCCATCGGGAAAATCTTGTGCATGCACGGGAAATCCTAGCCGAACAGCCATGCGAAGGTGGAGAGTTGATTTCACGATGAAGATGCTAGGGAGGAGAAGTTCCAAGTAGTTATTCTGGGTTGTATGTAATGTTTGAAGCCTACTGGAAATTAATTCCTCTAAGGCCTACGGTCCATGTAATGCTTACGCCTACGGGCCTTGTAAGGGTTCCACTTCACCCCTTGAAAGGTGGATTATCAAAAATCAATAAAAAATGAAGGCCTTCGGGCCATTGGAGGATATAATATTTTATAAAGGGGTCATCATATTACTAGGAGACCATTTATTAAAAGTCCTTATTAAGTTGTTATAAAACATGACACCCATTTGATAAAAGCTTCATTGGTATATAACATCATCATAATCAAGGTAAACATTGAGAGTAATCCTAGAAAAGATATTATTAATGTTTGAAACTCCTAATATTGGTGGTTTATGGTGAGTTACTTAAATAAAATTCTATCTGGTAAAAAAAATATTCTTGGGTAAGCTATTGTTGAAATTGTTCAACAAGTGAATCTAGTTTTTTATAAAATCATAAAATGATTCATTTATAGTTTTAAAAAGGAATAAGATGAAAATTGAGTTATGTAATTTTAGTCTATACTTATATATTCAATATGATTGGATATATGAATGACTAGGTGAAACTTGAGGTTTCCTTGAGGCTTATTTTGGTTAAGAAATTTATTACAATAAATGGAAATATTTCAACTAGATAAATGAATTCGTAAAAAGTTTACCCAATATACTCAAAGAGTTGATAAACTAGGCATATGATATTTGGGTTCTAATATTATATAGATTGTATAAATGTGTAAGGTTTCAAAATAGAAGAAGAAAATATAGATGGAGATTCCAATAGTGTTTCTTCAAGTAGATAGCTATGTTCATTGAAAGATGGAGGTAAACTAAACAAGAACAAATGAGTGTTAGATATATATGATGGAATTATCCAAATTACTTGAAGAATTATAAGAATCCCAGTGGAAATTCAACATAAATTTTATAGAATTAAATTTTATTATTATGATAGATATATGATATCAACTATATGTTTTACAAAACTTATAAATATTCAGAAGATTGGAGGATAATAAAAGAATCAAATCATGATGTTTTTTTTCAAGTAATGGAGAAGGGATTTTCTATATTTATAACTTGGATGCTTGAAGTGAAGGTGATGAGTGTATCAAAATCACCTTGGGTGTAAAATAATTGAAAAATTATTCCGATTTAGAATTGATCAAAAACTAAAGAGAGTATCTTTCATGTTAAATTTATAATTAATTCATTTATTATCAGAAGAAATGGATAACTAGTAATAGGATATTTCTTCATAGATAATGTTTTTCATCATCTGAAAAAAACCTTTTTTTCAGATTACCTTCATTGTGTTAAGAGGATCCATGTGTTGAATCCCTCTAGTGGTGATCCACACATGCTCCTTTGATATTTGAACGATGCAAACTGCTTTTTGAGTGCATGCACAGAAAATCAATTTTCTTGCATTGTTTGCATTCATCGCTTAAAGTTCCTTCAATATTGAAGGAATCTATTTAGCGCTTCTTGATCTTGAGATCAACAAAGGAGGATTAATGGAGAGAGAATTTTTGTGTGTGTAACAATTCTCAAATCTTTATTAAACCTACATAATATACATAACCATAAATTTATAGAGCTAGAGTTTATGATAAAATATTATTTAATTATGTACCAACCCTTAATTAATATAATAATCATTATTAAACCCCTTGTCATATAATAATAATATCATTATTTTATGGTGTGTGTTAACTCGTGAAATGATAAATATTATTTATTAGCTTGAAAATAAATATTTATTGCTGAAAACGATCTTTCTCCACTAAAATTACTCAACATTTATTAAATACCAAAATAAATATTTAATTAAATTTTTTATTCATCAATAAATAAAATTAAAATTTTATTCACAATACAAAGAATAAATATTTATCAAATATTCATGTAATCAAATAAATAAATTATTTATTTCCTTGTGAATATTAGTGATTAATAAAACATGAAAAAAAAATAGTCCTTAGTCTTGAGAATAATATTTATTCCATTAATTAAATTCAAATAGAATTTTATCGAGATCAATGGAAATAGTTGTGTGTGAAAATCTATGATTCTTTCTCTTTGTAATTAAGAAAGCTTGCCTAAAGTCCATGATTACTATATAGAAATAGGTCAAAGAATCCAAGAGAAAGAACTTAATTTCACAACATCAACAACCACATATGAAATCTCACAGTGTAATATAATCCCTTTATCACAATATCTAATCAAGTAGGTTGCACATCTGTTTAAACAACCTATATGCTGAATAGTTCATTCTTAGAATCTTTAAAATAAACATGTCATTACACCATGTACATGGAATTTAATGTGATGGTTTTATTACAATCAAATGGTCAAGATATCAACTTCTCTTGAGATGAAAGAAGAAATCCTTCCTTGACTTATTCATTAATTATACATTACTCATGACGCACCCAACATATCCAACTTCTCCATGAACTGTATCATCATTGTTTATGAAATATATATAATTGTTCATGTTGACACTAAAAAATAATTAGCTTTCTCTAATAGGGTTATATCTATTGATAAAAGTGTATTTTTGTTGGTAAAGTGTTTTACCAACAAAAATTGTGATTTCACTAAACTGTTGGTAATAACTCTATCATTAAATGTTGTTGCAATATATAAAATCATTCTATTTCAATTATAATGATACCAACATATAATATTTATATTGGTCAAAGTGTTTAGCAATATATTTCTATAACAAATTTATCTATTGATAATATTATTATCAAATTTCACAACCAATACCAATAATTAGTATATGTTTGTAATTTATATTTGAAATAAGATATTATGTGTGGATATTTCAATATTTATCACTAAAATTTTATATTTTATTTATCAGTATAATTTTATATAATATATTAATTATATTAATTACATAATATTTATAAAATTAGCTTATGTGAAACTACAATAGATGATTTATTTTAAAAAACATGACCAAACATTATTTAATAAAAATATTCAAACTCCAAGAAAATAAATGAAGATCTAAGAAACATGATATAAACATGTTTAAGCATATTAAAACTAAAAAATAATTTACATAAAACTCCATCAAACTTTATCCATAGTTTGTTCCACACATCAATTGTCATCATCATGGTTCACACTGGCAACATGATCAATGCATGCATTTTACTCACATAGACATGACATGAACACAATGAAAACGATTAAAAATACAAGGATCACTTTGGATTAGATGTCAAACTAACAAGCCAAGACACATCATCTAGACTAAGAAATTAGATGATGGACGAACGAGCCAAGCAACGTCATACAGACTGAGAATCGAGATGCCAAAACAACAAGAAAAGTCGTGCCATAATGAAATAGCAGGGGACACCTTGTGCAATCTAAAAAAAAGTTAATGAATTGTAATGAATGATACATATATTTTAATCTCTTACACACATATTACGTAATAGATAATGATCTATTATAGAGATCACATATATAACACATATAGATTTCATGGATAACACATACAAATATTACAAAACATATTGATATATTATACACATATTGAATGATAAAAATATTGATATATGAACTAAACTTTAATATAATGTAGATAAAATAAATACAATCCATAAAAATAGAGAAAATAGAGTAATTTAGTCCAAGAATTATCAAGTGGGAATAACTTTCAGGTATATTTCAACCAGTTTTTTATATATATGATAAAGCACTTGAATTCACCTTGAATATTCAAAAATTAGTAGCCTTGGTACTTTCATGGGATTAGGAATCTTCCTATCAAATTCAGCTGGGAACCATAAGAAGGCCTCTCAAAGTATTCCATAGGTCATATTTTGATGGTCCCACCAAAATATCTAGTGAAAAAATGAACTAACTAAACCAGAAACTTTAGATTATTCATGAAAAACAATATAGAACTCAATTCACCTAGCCTTTGGTTTCAAAATTACAAACCTACAACTTATAAATATTTAATTTCATCCACCATTATAGCCAACAAAAATGAACCATCACACACCACAGCTGTGTACCCAGATCCTATGTAGCAACAGCTAATTGACCCACTTGAACATTTGATGTGAGTGTGCATGTAATATGTGAAAGAAATAAGACAATGTAGATTATTTTTTTATTGAATGGAAATCAGCATCCATGATACTTATTTTCCTAGAAATTCTTCCCCAAAACACTCATGAATCTGATGAATCTATTCCCCAATTTCATACATATTTGACACAAAAACACCATTTTATACTCAATTTTTTTTCTCCAGAACAAAATCACTACTTTTATGGAAGGAGTAACTCTATGGTGAAAAGACTACTAGAAAAGAAGAATGGAAAGTTCTTTAGTGTATCATTTTGGGATTATTTTTTCACCCCCTTTCCCCATGTTTCTGGGGAATATTTTGGGCCTTCTTCCCCTCTTCAACTGAAAAATTTTGATTGTAAAAAAATTGTAATAAATGATACACTTATAGTGGATATATTGTTAAAATATATCTATAATTAATGGATTGTAATATTTTACAGATAATAAATGAATGATACCAAGACAATTAATGAATTGTAATATGATACAGATAAGGAATAAATGATACATATATAATGAATGAATTGTGAACTGCTAATGAATTATGATGAATAAATTTTAATAAATGATACAAAGATAATGAATTGAAATCTATTATAGTGATTACACATATTTTATTGTAATGAATGATATACATATTGATATATTACACAAATATTATATAATATAAAATAATCTGTTATAAATATTACATAGATAACACATACATATTTCGGATTATTCGTATTTCATATTTAACACAGATTCCAGATTTTACATAGTATATATATTTCACACATAGATTTTTATAAAGATTATGTAGTGATTCTAGATAAGAGAGTTTAAAATAATCACATATAGGATCTGGAATAGTAGTTGAGGCCTTTTTGTGTAATATTAGTGAATTCAATAATAATATATCTTAGAAAAATCTACTATAGTATTTTTGTGACTCTTTTGATATGATATATGATGTACTACAAGTATGATTAGTATAATATAGTTTGTGTGTGAAAATTACTACAGTCTGTATAATTAGTATACTACTAGTCTATGTGATGAAAAGGAACTATGTTAGTATATGTACTATATTCTATGTGTGAAATGTCTATGACCAGTCTACTAAAGTTTGTGTTAAATTTCTGTGTAAGTATGGTCAGTCTACTATAGCTAGTATGATCTGGCCACTATAGTCAGTGTAAAAAGTATGATCAGTCTTCTGCTATTACACACAGACTGTAGTATATTTTCTACTAAGACATGTGATGTATTTCAATTATGATAATTATACTTCGGTTTTAATATAGATTAAAACAACCAAAATCATCAACACATCATTAAACAAGAAATAAGAAATTATATAAAAAATCATTAGTAACCATATTTAAAAAATATTGGTGGTGACTAAATTCTAGTGGAGAAGTCTTCAGGTGCCAAGAGTTCTTAGGGTAGTGTGTATGGTCACTTTTTGAAGAAGTATTCACCAAACCCGATGACTTTATAAATAATAATCAATTTGATGACAAAATTTGGAACTATTTGAACAAATTTAGAAAAAAATAGAAATTCCACAATAAAAAAATCATCCTATAGATTTTCCCCTATTTGGAAATTGAAAAATGCTTATAGCCCTTGTCACTTATAATAAGTGTTTGTGAATAAGGATCTTTTTTATAACACTTCAATAAAATGTATTTAAATTCTTAACAATTTTTATAAGTGAATTTGTGAAAGTGTTACTAGATTTATTATTGAACAAGTTATTTTCTACCACTTAATTAAGTGTGTTTATTTATGAATTTATATTTTTTTCCATAAATAGAAATAACATCACTCATTTTTCTGTATGACGATACAATGTGATAACTATTATAAGTAGTTTTTAGTACCTGATGAAACCCTACCAATGGCGTATTCACTGTCAAAAGAGACAAACACAAATCCACAAAGTGACTGGGTTCCCAAGTCATACATGACTACCATAATAGTTACTTGACCATAAGATTTGAAAAAATGAAGAAACCCTTGTTTTATTCGAGTGGAAAACAAGACACTGACAAAATTCTTTTTGTTCCTCATAGCTCCACCATTCTCAAAATTTATGGAAGGAAATTATTATTTTTTTCATGGAGGAAGTCTGATGTTTCTTTCCTTGAAAAATCCCACTTGGATTCAACCAACCTACCATTAAAAATGTGTGGTTCTTAAGGAACCCAATCGATGATTGATAGATATGTGAATGTCAAAAACACCAAGCCTCAGAGATTCATAGTGATTAAACTCGGTAGTAATAACTATCACTATGGTAGTAAAACATTTTATTATAAAATGGTTTCAATTTAATAAAATGGATAAAAATAATAATTTTATTTATAAGGATGCATGTTATTACTGAAAATTCAATTAACTATCATTTCTGGAATGGTGTGGGTTTGATATTTCTTTGGACCAATTTTAAAATGAAAATTTCAATAATCTAATCAAAAGTAGAAAAAACTATGGTATACAAAACTAAGAAATACTTATCCACTAGATATTATTCACATAAGAGTGTCCACTGTATATTATTCACACACAATAGATCTTAAGAAAATTTTAATATTCTAATAATGGTAACATATATTAGGTGATAAAAATTATTTCCCTTTTCAAGGTTTTTTTCCATTTATGTGCATGAGCTTATTCAAATTATCTAAAGTTAATTTATTAAAGTGTACTAGATAATCGAGGAAAACACTATATTATATGAATAAACCTATATATAATTAGAAACAAATCATGTCTGATAGTTTTTTCAATAGTTTCATGAGTATAACAAGCCTATCATGGGTGTATAATATTTTAAACTAATAATTTTTTTTAGTTTTTATTTTTATTTTTGTGTCACATAATTTATACTTCCATTTTCTCCTAATCATTATAACTTCTAGAAAAACCTTTTCATAAGAAATAATACCCACACCATGAAACCTCAAACAAACTAAATATCATTAATTTCATGATAAAAACTATTATCCGACTTTGATCCTATATCTAACAAATTTAGAACAAATGAATAATTCAAAGACATGCCAAAATGATGTGAAAATCATTCAAGATTATTATGAGTTTAAAATTTTTAATTGATTATAATAAAGAAAGAGTGAAAGTGGGATGTAATAAAAAAATGAACTATTTCATACAAAATAAATTTGAGATAAAAATGAGGATAAAAGGGTATAAACCTATCGAATAGAACCAAAATTGCATGTGTCATGGAATTACATAAACCAAATGTAGAGGATATTTTACCGTATATGGTTGGAGTCCCTAACAATCACCATGCTAGCCCTTGTAAAATTCATGTAATGGAAATTTCCCTTACATAGTCTGAAAGAATCAATGATTCACACAGAACACACACATACAAACATGAATGTATATGTGTGTGTGTGTGTACAGAACACATGTAATTGTGTGCCCAAGGATGGTGAAAGTGGCATCTATATGTTCTGTATATACATAAAATAAAAAATTATTATAAAATTTGGATAAATTGGCATATATGAAAAATATAAGATGTAGATAAAAAGAATTAAAGATTCAAGAATACAAGATACAAGATATAGGAATGCATTGAAACTATATAAAGAGGATGAATGATTACCTGAGGACATAAACATGTGAGAAATAAATATGACCATAGTATGAATATTTCAAATTCAGATCCCAGTATTAGTGAACAATAGATGTGTTTACTTGAATATAGAGAGAAAATTTCATGATCGACCATGAGGAATAAGTGTAGAAAGGAGATATTGAAGGTAGATCCCGAAAATCACGAAGTATATGGCTTCAAAAGCAGCTAGAAAATTGACTAGTGTTATAGGCGACATCGATAAATTAAGAAATAGAGATATTTTCTAGGATACAAAAAATTACTTACTCAAAGATTGGTTGCTCAAAAATTTAGGGAGAGAATGCAAGTTTTGGGAGGGTTTATCAAATCGTGATCTGGATGTGGTTTTAGAATGAATGAAGATCGAAGGTTTTCGACTGATGATGATGGGGAAAAATCAAAGAGAGAAAAAAGGATAAAAATTAAAATATGTTATTTAAAAATTAAATTAATAACTAAATTATATATTGAATTTTTATTCCATAAATTTCAAATTAATAAAATAAAAAATACTGTTCGTACATTAAATTATTAAAAATATTTAAAATATAATTATCAATCGTATAAATTTTTTAACAATTCATAGTTTTTTTTTCTATAATTAAAAATAAAAATTCAAAATTTATATATAGTTTTTAATAAAATAATATTTAATTGGTTTTTATGTTTTTAAATTTTATAAATTTATATTAATAATTTATTAGATTTATGTTGATTAATTTTTGTATATTTAATAATTTTTAATACAAACAGTAGCTATATAAAATGGGATATTTTAGAAAAACATCAAAAATTGATAAATTGGATATTAACGTTGGCCTTAAAATGATAATAAAAAAATAGTTTTTTTAAATTGGTTAATTGTGAAATATTTTTTTATTCAATAGTTTATTACAACATAAATTTTTGATGATAAAAAATGATTACTAATAATAGTAGTTATTAATAGATTCATGTGTTGGTAAAAAATATTGGTATTGATATAATAAACTAAAAAATTTAATTTTTTGTAAAATAATTGTTGGAATTGAACAATTATTATTAACAGATATATCTATTAGTAAAAATATTTATTGGTATATAAAATTAATATCAAAAAAACATAATATCTATTAGAAATACTCATTTTTACCAAAAAATATGTTATTTTTTATTGAATTTATATTGGTATAAATCATTTTTATAGTATGAAATATGTATTATTAATAATATTAAAGTCTAAGGATCATCACACAAGTTCAAAGATAGGAATATCTGATGACATAAAAACATACATAATTTCTACAGATGGGTGTTTTATCATAATCTCCCATCTTAGAGATTGATAAGTGAAAACTTCATGATAAGAAGTCTCATCTATATGTGATACTCACAATTGAAATTAAAATTCTATGTGTCCCATCATAGAATGTTATCCGACCATAGAACTATATTTAAGAATATCATAATGGAATTTCAAGGTTCTCATCATAGTAGGGAACTGCTATAGGATTATTAACATGACATATACTCTAGGACATTATTACATTAAATTCATGTATAATAATGATCAATATCAAATAAGATGTTTTTTAACATTAAAATATTTGAATACATATGTAATTCAAGTACAATCGGTTGGTTCTAGAACACCAAGTCCAACAAACTTCCACTTGAAGTAGAGCCAAATGTCTATGACTTTATGCCCTATAGACCTCACATGAGAATTATGTTTTTGTTGATTCAAGGATTTAATCAAGGGTTCTTCCTCATTGACTTACATGGAAATACAGATCACTACAACCTCGCCTATTTGAAAAAAAAATCAAGAGATGATACTTTAGAAGTATGTTCTTCATCCAATGATGTGAACTTGGTGCTTTGGAAATGGAAACCACTACAGTATTATCACAATAGAGTGTGATAGGATCTTTAGTACCAGTTACCACATCAATATATTGGAAAAATTTATATCCAAAATACTTCTTTAGCTGCCTCAAAAATCCACAATATACTTAGTCTCTACTGTAGAATATGTAATCCTAGATTACTTTGATCTCTTCCAGCTCATAAAACCTCCATTTAGAGTGAATATGTATCCTATCTATTATTTTATATCATCTTAATCTATTTGGAAACTATAATCTTCATATCCTCTTATGAATAGATCCTCATTTATTCTATATACCATGAACATATCCTTCGTATGACTTCATTCTTAAGGATAGTCTTGAATACCATTCAATGATAGTCACCTGGGTTAGCTTGATATCTGCCTACCAAAATTAAGGAATAGGAAAAATCTGGTATAGTTCACAACAGAACATACATGAATGATCCAATCACCAACACATATGGAATCTTTTCCATTCTTTATATTTCCTCTTGTTTCTAAGGACACATTTTCCTAGAAAGATGAATATCACATGACAATGGAAATAATACCCACTTGGATTGTTCCATACTAAACCTCTTTAGTTTATTTTAAATATATTTACCTTTACTTAGGTTGAGAAGTATCTTAGATCTATCATGATGTATATTGATCCCAATAATAAATGTTGCCTCACCAAATTCCTTTATAGAGAAGATTTTGTTTAAATATTATTTAATATACTATAATACTGGTATTTAATTTCTAATAATTAATATTTCATCAACATAAATTATTATTAAAATGAAAACACTCCCACTGAACTGTTTCTAGACACAAGGATCACCTTTTCTATTTATGAAACCAAATTTCATTATGGCCTCATCAAAATGAATTTTCAATGACTTGGATGCTTACTTTAATCCATAAATGGATGTTTCCAAATTAAAAACTTTATTTTCATCCATTAGAGTCACAAACCCTTTAAGTTGTGTCATATTGACATCTTCCTAAAAGTTCCTATCAAGAAAGGCTATTTTTACATCCATTTGAAAAATCTCATAGTCATGAAAGGACACAATAGAATGTATAATTATGATGGATTTCAGTATTGAAACTGGTGAAATGGTTTTGTTGTAGTAAATTCATTGATGCTGTTTAAACCATTTTTCAACCAGGTGTGCCTTATAGGTATTGAATTTCCAATCCAAGTCCAGTTTCTTCTTAAATACCCATTTATAAAAAATATTGTTTACATCCACTAGAGGATCTATCAAAATACAGACATGATTTTGGTACATATAATCCATTTCATAATTCATGGATTCTTTCCACTTGGAAACATATATGCCGCTAACTTCTTACTTGTAGGTTATAGGGTCATTATTATCAACTAATGATGAGTCACCATCCTCAGTGATTATAAAACAATATTGTTTTTGTTCTTTAACCTCTCTTGTAATCCTACATAATATTTACGTATCCGGAACAACTTTTTACAAGGGGAATTGTAGAATTTGTTCATATGAAAACTATTTTGTATCTTGATCATGGAATTCATCAAATTCTATCTCACTCTCATTACCTATTTTAGATATATGATCCTTCTCATGAAATGTGGGACATCTTCTAACCACAATAGTTTTTTATGAAGTCTTGTATAGGTAGCATCCATTTGCTTCCTTTGGATATCCTTTAAAGATATATTTTGTGCCTTTGTGTGAAAACTTGTTACATGAATAGGCATTAATAAATGCTTCACATCTCCACACATGAAATTATGAAAACACAAGTTTAATTCCATTCCATTATTGGTATAGAATTATTTCTACCACTTTAGTTGGAACTCAATTTAGTATGTTTACTATTGTTTGTATCATGTATGCCCAAATGGATAAAGGAAGAATCACATGAATCATAATTGATCTCACCACATCCAATAAGGTATGGTTCCTCCTATAGAGAGTTTATTTTTACCTTTTATGACTTTTAAATATATTAGGAAATATTTTCGGAGCTAGGCACTAAGACAGTGTGTGATTCTAATGCCAGGTGATCTCAGAAATAATTTTATAAAAATATTAAATATATTTTATCTCACACATGAACATTTTTTCAAATAAAATGTAATATTTCCTAAACATTGTCCCATATAGAAAATATGAGACCATGGTTGAATCTCAAGCATGGGATTTACCCTAGGTGCGACCTAAAGTTGGTCGATGTTGGATGTTAAGATAAGGATTTCATCACCGAGTATGTTAAGTGAATTAATTAATAAAAGTATTTAATTAATTCATTTAATTCATAAAGACCTAATTACCTCTTTAAATATCCTATTATAGAAATTTTACAAGGTTATACACATAACCCTAGAATTATGAGAGGAGGATTCTACCATTCTTCTTTGGGGAATCAAGATCAGATGATGAATAACAACCAAATCAAGGTGAATTGAGGCACACAAAAATGAAATAGGTCCCCTCAGTCATTGGAAACTATGTTCCTCAATTGAAATAAATTTTAATTGAGGTAGGGCATGTATTTTTTTTGTATTTATAGCCTTTTTAAATTAATCAAGCATGGATTAAATAACTGATTTGATTTATAGGATTTTCTAACCATCTCATGAGACCTGCATGTTTTTTATTCTTATTTTCATTCAGTTAAATCCTTTACTACATTGTTATCACCCAGTTTAGGTAAACATTGTCCACGAATTTTTGACCAATGAATTATTCACTTCATTCTTCTTCTTTTTTCATCTTCGTCCATCTCGTTCTTCATTGTTGGCTTATGGGGTTGCAATTCAACTTTATCAGGGTGAGTTTAGGAATAATCAAACCCCCGAATTCATTGTCATAGCATGAAATACATGTAGTTTAATGGATTAAGAATGTAATTAAGGTATTATGAAGGAATTTGGGTGATCCCACTGTGGATCAGGGATCAGATGAGGTAGCGGGAGGTGCCATGAGTGATGGGTGACATGAGGGATTCGTGCAGGCGAACCAAATTCCGATTTCTGACCAACAAAGGGTCAGAATATATAGTGAGAGGAATTTTTCATTGATTATGGATAGTAAACTAGTAAGATTTGTGACAGAAAGGCTGGATCTATAAACCACATAAGGATTTCATTGATTTTGTTAAAAACATGATTACACATCAGGTAGTCTAAATAACACATGACACGTAGTCCCCTAGCCATGAAAACTAGGGTTTCTTGGTAAGTTAAATATCAAACACTATGTGGGACCCACACATTCCATGTGACCTAATGTTGGAGGCCTAGTGTGTACTCCATGAATACAAAGACATGAACACGGCTAGACACACACCATGTACTAACACATGACTCGGTACACAGACATGGACATGATCACATGGACAAGCCCCAAGTGGATGAGACATGCCATGTAAGTACCCTTACATTCCATGTAGTAATACAAGGATAGAAATTCATGTGTTGGAAAGGAAAGGACTAGGAAGGGGAGTGGGTCCACATGCCATGCGGATCCTTACACATCATGTACCACTTAAGAATCTTCTACCTCTCATATATCATTCATTTTCACTTTTATTTTGGCCTACGAGTAGCTTATCCTATGTTTTTTCAGGTAGAATGCGATAGTGGAATTCATAGTGGCCTTTGATAAATGATGTGTGATGTTCCAAGATAAATGCTTCTTCAAATAGTTTTTGATGATGTCAGTGATCAGTCAGGATCATTGGAGAGAGGTCGGGGTTGGAAATCACCCTCTGTAGAAGTGAAAGGGTTCCTTATAAACCTATATCTACTGAGTGGTTCCCTATTGATGGAATAAGGTGTGATTCCTCTATCTACTAAGTGTTACCCCACTGAAGAACTAAGTTATGGGTCCTCTATCAATTAAGTGGTACCCCTAATCATACTAGGGCGCATATCATCAATATACTAAGTGGTAACCCTCTAAAGGACTTGGACATGGGTCCTCCATCTACTATGTGGTGCCCCCTAATGGACTATGAAAAATTCCTCCATATGCTGAGTGGAATCCACCTATCATACTAGGTTAAAGATCCTTTATCCACTAAGTGAAACCCCCCTAACACACTAGGGTGTGGTTCCTCTACGTGTATATTGTTCCCCCTCAACTCTATGGAACAATGTCAAGGTTTGGGTCATCCAAACAGTTACATGTTTGGATAGACACGTGAGATTTGGGGAATCACTAATGGACCTCTTGGAACTAAAGTAAGATTCATCGTCCTGGGCTAGGTTGGAAGACAGAGATCCCATTTCTATCTTGTATAGGTTTCATTTATGAGCATATATATATATATATATATATTCATTATTATGTTTTGTTCACTCTTTATTTGTGTTGAGATGATGAATTCAATTGTGTCTCTTATTACTCCCATTATAGTTTTTGGGGTATCCTACTAGGTATGTATATACTCACCCATACATGGGATTTTACAAAACATGTTGTGTTTTATGAAAATGAGAGAGGTTGTTGGTGATTTTAGAAGAGTATAGGGATGCCTATGTGTATTTGACTGTGTATGGTTTTCAGGTCTTGGAGAGCTCGAGCTAGGCTCTATGATATTTTATTTTTGATTTTTCTTTAGGTTGGGTCATATTTTCTATTTAGGAATGTATTTTTACAATTTACTTTTCATATTTCACTATTACACACTTATGTATTCCCCATAGGTTGTTTCATGCATGGTTTTTTACTTTAGATGTTATTGTCAAATGTTATTATTCCTTTACACTTTTCCATTTAGATGGTTGGGTGCATTCGTACATGTACATTAAGAAAATTACTCCCATATTAGTTATGCATTTTAGCACTTATCTCTAGCCCATGTACTATATATGAGGGTTGGGAAAGTTTCGTATCAGCCTTCCACCATCTGGGTTTCCCCTGATGAGTTGGATCATGACAAATTGGTATCAGAGGCGGTTTGACCTCAGGATGGTGTTTGTATTTTTCCCCTTATGAGGTCTGGTTTGGAATTTATGTAAATATTGTCAAAGTGTCTTGTGTGTTGATCTCAATTAAGGGAATCCAGTTTTGGTGTGGAAGATGATGTATCTATTCACTAGGACTTTAACTACATACATATCAAATCTGTATACTGAGACATTGGTTGAAAGGAACTTTAGTACATGCATCATATAAGATTGAGTCTTTTGAATTTTCTCCTTGAGTCAACTCCCCATATATATATTCTCATCTAAACATGGTATATCTTGATTAAAATTTTAGGATGCCTCCTTGAAGATAGCTATCCAGGTTACCAATTAAGGATCATGAAGACGATCTGATGAGTAATGATGCCTTATTTCAAGGGATGTCAAGTGAGATATTTCCTCCAAGTGGGCATTTAGAATCACCCTTGTCTATCAAGAAGTATATTATACTAGATGGGTAGGCTATTGATGTGTGCTGACTTAACACACTCCATAAGTTCCAACACTAAAGGCTTCTAAGGATATATGGTGAGCCAGATCCCTAGGCAGTGGATGATTGGCTTGAATCACTGATATGAGTTTTCAATATTGTGTGGAACCTAAATAATTATATGGTTTCATTGGCATCAAATATTTTACATGGAGTAGCTAGGAACTGGTAGAGCCTAGTCAGGTAGGTGCATGACAAGTCGAAACTCTCATGGCCTAACTTTCAATAGCTATTTTGTGAGGAGTATTACCCCTCTTTATTGATCTTAATCTAGATTCATGAGATTCAGGAGCTGTAATATGTGGGTATTATAGTTTCTATGTATTTCTGGAGTTTCATTGACCTTACACTGTACTCCATCAATAGGATTTGGTATGGTTACTTCTTGTCACAAAATTTTGAGAATTGTATCTGCAAAGATATATTTTCCAGTGTGGTGCCCCTATACATTCCTACATATACTAGAGTGTTAGAGAGAGAAATATTGATATATATCTTACTATAAAAGGGTTTTCATGTAGCTATAGACGGAAGTGGTTTTAAAGGGATGATTCTTCTACAACAGTTAGCAGGTTCCAGTCGATAGGGTCTCGGTGTAGGAGACCTCCTCATGACCAGAATCAGGCATGTAGTCATGTGACTCAAGGACTATGCAAAGGACTATGGTAGTTTGGGTAGGGTTATGTTTTGAATGTGGTAGGATAGGTCACATAGAACATGATTTATCAACCTAACATTCTGAGGAGGGTAGACAAACAGTATATGGATCACAACGGAAGAGGTAGTGCTATGATCATGGATCTCCTAGGCAAGGCCAGGGTAGCCCCTTGGGAGGAAAGATGGTATAGAACTAGGTGGGTTTCATAGAGGATATTCTAGTGGTGTAATAAATTATGAGCTCCTTCAACCACCACTACTAAAAGGACCAAACTAGTCATAGGGAGCTAACGGTCAGGTCCATGGGCAGCTGCAGGCGATGGAGGCTTATGAACTGATAACTCATGTGTTGATTAGAGGTGTCTTATGTTTTTATTATAATATTTCTTCAGTACTAGTAGACACATGTGAAATTCATTCCATCATCTACATACTCATAGTGATAGAGATGGGGCTCCCATTGGAGAATTTATTTTAGAATCTTTTCCTTGATGTTCCTATAGGGAATGTTTATCCGATTTAATTTATCTTCTAGTAGTGTGAGCTATCACTTGGTGGAGAGAGTTTCTCATGGAACATATTGTTTATCATGATTAGACCTTATGAAACCTTTTTGGGTATAGAATATTTGTCCATGATTCAATCTTAGACCGACCTTCATCACAGATGAGTCAGATGCCTTCAAACATATGGAATGGGATTCTTCTTTTTGGTGAGAGATAACTCATGATAGAGTGAGTGGGGATTGTGAGTAGGAAACTACAACCCCTCACCCATCAGTTGATGATTTTATCCCTTATTGTAGTGGGATATTTGGGAATTTTTTTTCATTCACCCATGGAGTATTATATGAATGTTTTCTTCATGGATGTTATGAAACTACCTATGAGGCAAGAGATGTATTTTTAAATAAACTTTGACCCTGGTACCACTCCTATATCTTCTACTACATTTCATATAGCCCCTACCAAGATCCTAGATATGAGGATACAGTTGTAGTACCTTCAAGAGATGCCTTTTATTAGATCTAGTGTGTCCCCCTAAGAATCTATGGTGTTGTTTGTAAAAAATGCGGATGGAATTTTGGAGATTTTTATTGATTATCATCACCTAAACTAGGCCAAGATAAAGAACAAGTACCAATTTTTAAGGATTAATGACCCCTTTGACCAGTTGTGAGGTGTGAGATAGTTCTCGAAGATCGATCTTAGGTCTGGATACCACCAGTTGAGGGTTCGTGAGGATGATATTTGAAATATAGAATTCTAATGTCACTACAGGCACTATGAGTTCCTATATATTCTTTTTAGTGTGAAAGATACCCCCTATGTGTTAATGGATATGATGAACTGGATATTCTAGCCATATTTGGTCCACTTTGTCATTGTATACATTGATGACATACTCATATACTATGTGTCAGAGGAGGAGGATGAAGAAGACTTGAGGATGGTCCTATACTTACTTTGGGAGCACCATATTTATGGTAATCTCTTGAAATTATATTTCTAGATCCATGAGTTTCACTTTTTAGTACATGTAATTTCCAATCATGGATTAGCTATGTACCTGGTGAAGATAAATACAGTTATTTCTTGGGAGCCACCCAAGAGTATGTCATAGGTGAAGAGTTTTATTATCTTGATAGAATACTACAAGAGGTTCATGGAGGACTTTTATAGGAATAAAATGCCTTTGAAAACCCTGATGTAGAAAGGGAAGTTGTTTACTTGAATTGAGAAGTGCCCGAGAGCCTTTGAGAATTTTAGGCTAAGTTTTACGAGTTATCATGTTTTGAGACTACCAAAGGTGAGAGTTGAGTACGTAGTGTATTATGATGCCTCTAGAGATGATATTAGATTCATGTTGATGAATAAGTAGGTAGTGATCACATATGGGTCCTGGTAGTTGAGTCCCCATGAGAAAAACTACGTGACTCGTGATCTATATTTTTTAGTGGTAGACTTTTCTCTAAGGATGTGTAGGAACTATCATCTGTGAGAGAAATTTTTTTGTTTACTCATACCATTAGATTATCCACTATGTATTTATGAATAATGATTTGAACATCATACAAAATCTCTGGTTAGATTTATTGAAGGAATATTACTTTGAGATAATCTATATTCCTAGGAAGAGAAGCATGGTAGCAGATTCCCTTAATAGGAAGCATCGTTCTCATTTGGTGGAGGAGGAATCTGAGAAATTAGATTTATTGCAACTGACCATGGTAGAGGAGGAGTGTATAAATTTTCTTCAGTGGATGGTGTTGACTCTCCTGCTTTTCTAGTATGTGAGGGAGACTTAGTTGAGTTATATAAACTGTGAGGTCCTATTCCACTAGATATCCTCAAAAAATCACCAAAATGGATTATATGAAAGAGGGAATCATGTGAACCTTTTCTAGGGATGGATATTGGTTCTGATTGATATGTAATAGGAGGTGGTGATGGAGTTTCACACTTCTCATTTGGATGTATATCTCGGTGTAGAGAAGATGTATAGTGACATTCAATGATAGTTTTGGTGGGATGACATGATGCAAAGCATGGATGAGTTCATATCTTTATATCTCAAAGTGTAAATGGGATGATATATACATGGAATTTTTTATAGGTATTTTGAGAAAATCAAGAATAAAAGTTTCCATCTGGGTGATAGTTGACCAAATTACCAAGTCGGTTCACATCCTTTCTATCAACGAGAAAAGTTAAGTAGCGATTTTGTGGCAGTTGTATAAGCGGTAGATTGTATGACTTCATGGGGTTACCTAGATGATTTTCTCCAACCATGATTTTTGGTTCACATCACACTTTTGGAGAGGCTTTCAGGAGGCATTCTGGATATAGTTTAGTATTAGTACAACTTTTCACCCCCATAAGTATGGGAAAACTAAGCACACAATTCACGTGAATGGGGATATGCTGAAGGCTTGCATGTTTGACTTTGGATAGAGCTGGGTGGATCCATTTATTTTAGTAGGTTTTTTCTTATAATAATATTTATCGCTCTACTATAGGGATGAATCCATCGAGGACCTATACGAGAGAACCTATAGGTCACCCTTATGTTGGACTGAGATCGGTGAGGCATCTCTTGTTGGGCCGGAGATGGTACATGAAATTATAGAGAAGCTCCAAGTGATATGAGAGTGGATGAGGATATCCTTGAGTAGGAAGAAATATTATGCAGATTGACATCTTAGGCCCTTAGATTTTGAGTAGAGATACCACATTTTCTTAAGAGTCTCTTGAAAATGAGGATTTTCAAGATTCGACTGGGTAGTTAAGTTATCCACAAGGTTAATTGGGCCATTCTAGATCTTGCAGAGGGTTGGTGAGGTTTCTTACTGCCTCTCCATACCCCCATAGTTGGAGCGGGTGAATGAATTCTTCCACATGTCATAACTGAGGAGATATGTGCATAACTCTATACATATTATTTATTGGGGTGATTTGTACCTCGAGGATGGAACCACCATCATGGGGTATCTGGTGGCGATCAAGGATTGATAGGATAGAATCTTTCATGGATAGACCATTCCATTGGTTCATGTACTATGGCACCATGAGAGAATGAAGGAGAGATCCTGAGAGTGGGAGAGACAGATGCGGGCTCAGTATCCCCACCTTGTTGCTTATTTTATGATTTTTCAGGGATGAAAAACTGGGAGGGAATAATGAAGAGACTCTATTTTTTACTTTTAAGACATTGAAATTTATTAAGAAATATTTTTGAAGGCAGGTGCTAAGGAATCATGTGATTCTATGGTTTGATGACCCTTGAATTAATTTTATATAACTGTTAAATATATTTTATATCACACGCATAATGTTTTTTTAAAGAAAATGGAATATCTCCTAAAAAGAGTATCAGATAAAAAATTTAAGACCATAGTTGAATGATAAATACCTAAATCACTCTATAAGTATCCTATTATGGAAATCCTCTAGATTTATCCACATAACCATAGGATTTTTGAGAGGAAGATTCTATCATTTTTCATTGTAAAATCGATATCAAATGAAAAACTACAACTAGATTAGAGTGAATTGAGGCATAGAAAATGTAACATGCCCCCTCCATCATTGGAAAAAAATTCTTCACCAAATATCAATCCTAATAGAGGTAGTTCATGTCTTTAGTTGTATTTACTTCCTTTTTTAATTAACTAGGCAAGGATTAATTAATTTCTTTTATTTCTAGTGTTTTCTAACCATTGCATAAGCCCTATAAGTTGTTGATTCTTTCGTTTATCCAGTTAAACCCCTTCTTGCATTGTTATAACCCTATTTATGTGATAATTGGACAAGAAATCCTGGCCAAGGAAGGATTAATTTTGTTCTTATGCCTTTCCCCTCTTCGTTCATCACGTTCTTCACTGTTTTCCCATAGGGTCGGGGTTCGACTTTTCTATGGAGGGTTCAAGAGTGATCAAACCCCTAGATCTATTGTGGTAGGAAAAAAGAACCACATTTTGATGGATTAATAATGTATCAAGGTATTATGTAGGAATTTGGGTTATCTCACCATGGATCAGGGATTTGGCGAGGTAGCAGGAGGCACCATGAGTGACAAGAGGCTCGAGGGCTTCTTGTGGGAAAACTAGATTTTGATTTTCAGCCAATGGATGGATGGAATTTATAAATTAAGGTATTTTACACTAATTATGGATGGTTAACTAGTGGGATTTGTGATGAAGAGTCTGGATCTAGAAACCACGTGAGGATGTTTTGGATTCTGGGGAAAACACAACTACACTCCTCGTAGTTTTAAGAAACACAATGTGTAGTCCCCTAGCCACATCAACTAGGGTTTCCATTGAGTTAAAGATAATATGCCACGTGGGATCCCCACAAACCACATGACCTTGTGCTGGTAGCTTGGCATGTACTTTGGGAGTACATGGACATGGAAACGATCAGGCACACATAATGTACTATCACACGACCATGTACACGAACATGACCAGGATCACATGGGAAAGCCCAGGGTGGATGAGATACGATGTGATATTTTCCAAGAATGAAGATTCTTTAGGTGGCGCTCGACGATGGAAGTGATCAGATAAGATCATCATAGAGGAGATGGGGTTGGAAATCCCCCTGATGGACCTAGGAAAGGGTTTCCTATACAGATTTATCTACTAAGTGGTACACCCATGATGAACTAGGGCATGGGTACTCCACATACAGAGTGATACCCTCCTAATGTACTAGGGTACAAGTCTTCTATCTACAAAGTGGTACCCCCTCATCGTACGAGGGTGTCGCTTTTCAATAAACTGAGTGGAAACCCCTTAATAGACGAGGGCATGGGTCCTTTATCTATTGATTGGTACTCCCATGATGGACTAGAGTATGGGTCCTCCGTACACTGAGTGGAATCCCCCTATTGTAATATGGTGCAGATCCTCTACCCACTGAGTGGAACCCCCCTGATTCACCAGGGAGAAGTTACTCTACTTGGAGATAATGCCCTTAGACTGTATGAAATATTGTTAATGTGTGATTCCTCCACATGATTACTTCATTATACAAACACATGAGATGTTGGGCATCGTTGATCGACCTCTTAGAACTGTAGGAAGACTCATTGTCTTGGGCCGAGCTATGAGATAGGTATCCCCTTTTCTATCACATGGACGGTCAAGTTTACATTTATATATACCCAAGATATAGCACAGTGGATAACCTCGGGGTCGCTCTTAAGGAAGCAGTGTCGAATTCCCTATTGGTTGTTCTAAAAAAATTGTATTTTTATATATTTTGAAAATAGTAAATAAACTCCTAAGAAAACTCTAATCAGTGCTGAAAAGAATAGTGGAGAGAGAAATAGTGAATGAATGATGAAGAAAACAGAGACACAAGACAAAACTATGAGGAACAAGAAAAGATAGTAGACATACACAACACAAGGTACAAAAAACACACAAACCAAAAAAATGACACCAAGACACAGAAAACAATAGTCAGTGAGAATAGGGCTGAATCCAGGTTACTCTACCCTTGACTCCCTATCATAGATTTGCTGATGAAATTAATCAACAATTCTCAATACGCTCAATGCATGTCCAATGAATCAGATCATACACCTCCCTCTCCTAAAAAGTGAACACACAAACACCGAATTTATTCAATGCTTGGCCGTTCCTCCATATTGCAATTTGAATTCCCCAATTAACTCATTCTGGTGAGAAATTCTCACAAGCCATGATGATTCCATTAAGATCATCAAATTGCACAACCTTTTCCAATTTCTCATTTCGAGCAATCGAGAAAGGAAGGGGAGAAGAAATTAAGCAAGAAAGTTGCAAATCATCCTCAGCAAGATCTTACTCTCGCTCAACCTAAATCGCAGACGTGATCTACCAAAGCGAAGAAAAATAAATGATGATTGCACTAATGCTCAGATCTCCGGGTTGTGTCGGGTTTCATAACTTGGATCCATCCCTGCTAATTAGATCCCCATCACTGGAGATTCGATATCACAACACGATATGAGAAAGAATGAACGAAACAAACAATCAAACAGAACAATCAACTCAATTCCATTAATTAACATGCAGAACGACGACATATACAGACAAAAAAACACGAAAACAGAGCAGGAAGGTTGAAATGGAGGAGCGGTAACTCGTCTCCAGGTCAAAGATGAGTTTCAGTCCGATGAAGTGGTATGGAATGTATCGATGGTGGTGGAGTGCCCCCCCCCCCCCTCGTGTGAGAGGAGTCATGCTCCTCTTATTCGGAGATGAAAACAGAAAAATGAAATTGACAGTCTAACAGACAGCAGATCCACGTGGCACGCTTTCATGAGCACGTCACCAGCTTTTTAGTGAAATCTCAATGAGTGCACCCCGCCTTTTGTAACAAACTCCATATTCCCTGCATTTTTCTGATGAACAGCTTCATGTTATCACTGCCTCCATGAGCAACTTCCCCTATGCAGCGCAGAAAAAAACACCCAAAGTGAACACGAGAGAGAAAAAAATAAACTAACTCCCATATAAAATAAACTACTATTATAATATTAATAATAGAAAAATGTATTAAAAACACAAACTAACTAACTAAAACGAATATATATATTAGAAGAAAAATATTTATATATATTATAACGATTATATTCATTTATTAATATTTACTTATTATAAAATAAAAGTAATTAATATTATATATATAAGTATGTTTATTATATGTTATATATATATATATATATATATTATAGTGTATTTTATATATTTTTATTTTATTATTATAATTAGTATAATATTATAATTATAATAATGAAAAGAAAAAAAAAAGATGAATTGGGGGAGTCAGGTTCTGGCGAGGTGAAGGGGGAGACGCGAGGGGGAGGTGGGTCGCAGCTCAAACAGAGCTACGGGAACTTGGAGCGAGGCAGAGGGGGGCTCAGGGCTCATCCAGTCTTGGCGACACAGGGAGAAGGTGCGGTTAAGAGGCGCCACGGATGAGGAGGCGGCTAGAAGAGGGCTTGGCCGGTTCGACGGAGTGCTGGGGTTTTAGTTAACTGCAAATCTTAATTACAAATTATTCTGCATCAAACAGTTTATTTGGGATTAAAATCAGATTGTTAAAACTAATTGAATTAATTGAAGAATCAAAAACATATTTAATTAATTTATTCACAAAAGAGTTACAGAATTAATTAAATTAATGAATTGAAAAATATTGAAAACTAATAACATAAAGAATTATTTAAATGAAATTGAAATAACAACTTGATTTTATTATTAAAAACAATAAAAAACAACAAAACACACTTTTAATACATAAACATATTTTTCATAATTTAATTTACAAAATACAACAATTTATAAATATTACACAAAATACATTAGTTTGATATTAAAAGTCAACAAAAATATAAAAAAGGATGTGACAAAGAGCATTAAAAATGAGCCACATCAAACTCCCCCACACTTAAAACTTTTGTTTGAACTCAAACAAATGCATTCTTATTAACTTTTAAAAAAGAAAATTGATTTGCGAGATTACGTTCAAAAAGTGAATGACTAAACTTTAACAATAGAGGAACATGACCAACCAGTGGGTTAGACTTTTCAAAGGTATCCAAAAATGAGGCCCTTCCTAGCTTAAAAAACTCACTGGAATTCAAAACTCTCACAAACTCATACATTGTCAAGTTTTTCATGCATCCTATATTTACTCATTAACTCTTACACTTCAATTTCCAATTCAAGTATTGATTCTGTTGGGACCAAGTTGGATGGAGAAGGCAGTTTGAAGAGTTAGCCTTTGAAGAGTGTTGTATTTTGTTATCAAAGAAGATAAATCAATTCACTTTGTAAAAAGATCTGAAACCAGACGATTCTTTGCTGATTTGTGTTTCACAAATATCATAAGTTTGGAGAACTTGTGATGCAAGCCTTATGAAGAGTAGAGAGAGTAAAGAAGTGATTTTTGGCAAAGGAAAGAAAGTGGCGCGCAAGTCAAAGAGTGGCACGCAAGTATTGGCGCGCAGGTATTGGCGCGCAAGTGTAAGTGGCGCGCAAGTCGTATTTCAAGATCATCACATCAAAATTTGACAAAGGAAATAAAATGGCGCGTAAGTTAAAGATTGGCGTGCAAGTCAAAAAGTGGCGTGCAAGTCTAAGTGGCACGCAAATGTGGCGCGCAAGTATAAGTGGCGCGCAAATGTATGTTGTGCACAAGTCATATTCCAACATCATCATATCAAAATATGACAAAGGAAAGAAAGTGTCGCGCTAGTGATGGAAGGGCGCGCAAATGATGGAGAGGCGCGCAAGTGATGGAGCGACACGCAAGTGTATGTGGCGCGCAAGTCACCAAAATGCCTATAAATAGACGACTAGCCTCCTCATTTTATGAATGCACAACACTTAAGAGAAAATTTGAGCTCTGAGCGCGCAATTAGTAAAGGGTGCTCTGATCGCGCAAGTAGTAGAGGGCGGCGCGCAAGCTGAAGTGGCGCGCAAGCTGAGGGTTATTTATAAGGCGCACAAGTAGGGTGTCGCGCAAGTTTTGCCGCGCAAGTTTTGCCGCGCAAGTTGCCAAAGGCACGCAAGTAGGGAGCTGCTTTCAAGAAGTGGTCTGTGTATAAGCCAAAGGTGGCGCGCAAGTTGTGAGTTGTGCTCAATGGTGGCGTGCAAGTATTGAGGAGGCGCGCAAGCAGTCTGCACCAGGAGGTTCTTACCAGCTTCTGGGTAGGAAAGTGAAGAATTGTTTTGAAAGATTTGATTTGTGAAAGTTTATTAAGAAGCACAGAATCATTACATTACCCTATTTGTGCTAAGAGGGAGCACACACACTATTGGATTGTTTTCAAAGTGCTACACGAGTATAAGGGTATATCCTACTCGTTGTATTCCACATCAAAGGATTGTTTTCTAGTGGATTATGTGGTACTGGATTGTTTCTGTACCATACCAAGGACGTAGCTACTCTTGTTGAGTAGTGAACCTTGTAAATCTTGTGTTCCTATGGTTGTGTGTGTTCAGCAGGGAAGAAACTCTTTAACAGGAGGCGAAGGTTGTTTCAAAAAACAGGAAACATAAAAAGAAAAATATATCACTGATTCACCCCCTCCCCCTCTCAGTGATACTTGGATCCTGACTGGGAACTTCAATTGGTATCAGAGGGACATGTTCCCTTCGTTTATTCTTTACTGAAGTGGTTGAAGAGAAGTTGTGATGGAGAATCTAAATTGTGTGAATAGTAAGGGGATTCCAATTTTTGATGGAAAGAATTATCACATCTAGAAGGGCAGAATGATGCCTTATCTTATGTCTATTGGATATGAAGTCCTTGAAACTACAACAGATGGATTTCCTGCTATTGATGACAAGGTTCATCTTACTCCTATCGATAAGAAGAACCTTGAGAATGATGGAAGAGCTAAAAATGAATTACTCTCATCTCTTTCTGAGAGTGAATTTTTAAGAGTGAAAGATGTTGCTATAGCCAAAGGAATCTGGGACAAACTGAAGAACATCTATGAAGGAAATACAAAAGTGAAGAAGGCTAAACTACAAATCTGAAGACTGAAGTATGAAGACTTGAAAATGGAAGAATCTGAATCTGTTGGGGATTTCTTTACCAGGATAAATGATATTGTCAGTATAATCAGATGTCTTGGTGAAACGTTGGAGGATTCTACAGTTGTCAAAAAGATCTTGAGAATTCTGCCTGACAAGTTTGATGCTAAAGTGTCTTCATTAGAAGATAGAGACCCTGAAACATTATCTTTGGATGATTTGCATAACACTCTCATTACTTATGAGATGAGAAGGGAGAAGACTATGAAGGGAAAAACAAAAGCTGATAGAGAAATGTCATTCAAGGCTACAAAGAGAGAGAAGTCAAAGAAGACTCTTATTGAAGATGATGATGGTGAATCCGATTCTGAAGATGAGGTATGTAAAAATTTTGGTGAAATTTTATCCTTGTTTTCTAAGAATGTGAAAATAAGTATAGGGTAATATGAGGGTAAACTTCCCTTGAAATGTTTTGAGTGTGGAGCTGTGGGTCACTTTGCGGATAACTATCCTCAAAAGAATAAAGAAGAAGACAATGACGATGATAACAGATGGCCAAGAAGGTTGTGGAAGAAACAAGCTGACAAAGATAAATATCTTTCAAAGAGGAAGGATAAAAAGTTCTTCAAATAAAAAAGAAGAAGCTTTTTATCTAAAGATGAAGATGAAGAAGACAACGAAGATGAATCTGAGAAATTATTTGCTGAAAAAACTAGAGAGAATACCTTTATTACTGCAGTTAATAATGAAGAGTACGAGAGAAACAATTCAGAAGAAGAAGAAACTCAACTTGAATATCATCTGAAAGAAGAGTTGAAAGAATGTTTGAGGAAGATCAGAAGGCTTGAGAAGGAAAACAACAAGCTGATAAATGAAAATTCTGCATTAAACAATCAAGAAGGTTTTACTGATGAGAAAATCAAGATGGAAAAGGAGATTGATGATCTAAAAAATTCTCTTGAGAATACAAAGAATCATAATGATCATCTTGAAGTAAAGTTAAAGGAAAAAAGAAGAAGAGTTGGAACTTGTCCAACAGAAACTTTATAAAGCTAAAGAAATGAATATCAGTTTCAAAGATTATATCTCAGATGTTGGTGAATGTTCCAGTAAGAATGAACCAAACAAGGATCCACAAAAGTTACCTTCAAAGGTTGAAATGAAAGACAAAACTGGTTCTGATAAGAACAAGGTTGAAAAGACCATGTATGTGGTCAAAGTCAGCAATGATGAGAAATCAGAAGTGCATAGAAATCGCGAGTCAAGAAAGACTTCTAATACTTCTGGTGCTGTTAAATCTGAAATGAGAAAGGGAGTTACAAATGAAAATATGAAGGTTGATGGTCAACATAGTTCTATTAAGAAGGTTGTTGAGAAGTGTGTTCACAAATCTGGTCAGTATAGAAGTTTTAGAGGCAAATATTCTTTTTATGGTTATTGCTGGTATTGTAGTGGATTCGGACACATGGCAAATATGTGTTGGTTCAACCAACAACATTACAACTATTCCACAAGTTTTTAAAGACAAGTATTGAGGGAGATTCAATCCTTTCAAAATAGAAAGTCTCCAAATAAAGTTCATAAGATATCATAGAAGACTGGTGTGAAAGTTGAGAATAGGTTCCAACCACTGGAAACTATTTGTGAAAGGTGTGATCGACCTGGACATCTTGCCAAGGGATGTCTTAGTGTGTTACCATAGCAACAAAAGATTCTTAATAATTCTCAAAAAAAAGCTAAAAGGGACATGTCTGATAAGTCTAAAAATAAAGAGTGCATGGTTGTCTGGCCAGAACACATTGACCTGGCTAGGAAATTGGAGGAATCACAACAGAAAGTGAAGGAAAAGGAAGAACAAAAAGCTCTTATTGTCGAAACTGCTTTGAAAGCTACAAAAGGAGAACACCCATAGATTCTTGATAGTGGGTGTTCTTCTCATATGACAGGAGACTTAAAGTTTCTGAAAAATTTGGAAGACTTCAAAGAAGGAACCATTACATTTGGAAATGATGAATCTCTGAGAATCAAAGGTGTTGGATCAACCATCATCAGAATAGAAAAAATGAAATCTAAGAAAACATTATATGTTGATGGGTTGAAAAATAATCTTCTGAGTGTTTCACAACTCTGTGATGAGGGAAAAAAAGTTATATTCAGAAAATATGGGTTCGTTGTGAAATGTGAAAATTATGGAAATATAGTTACAAGAGGCCAACGTACAAAAGGAAACTTGTTCCAAGTTGGCGAAGTACAAAATTGTTGTTACATGGGAATGGTGGATGAAAATCAGTTATGGAATAAAAGGATGGGACATATGTGTTAGAGAAACATGTGTAAGTTATCAACGTGAGACAGTGTCAGAGATATGCCTGATTTATCAGGAAGAAGATATTGGTGCTGCACTATCTATGAAAAAGGGAAGATTACAAAATCTTTTCATAAGAGAGTTGAAATTCGTTCAAAACAACCCTTGGAACTTATACATTCTGATATATGTGGACCAATGAGAAAGAAATAAAAAAATATAGATAAGTACTTCATTACTTTCATTGATGAATTTACTCGCATTACTTGTTTTATGTACATGAGACATAAGTCAGATGCTCTGAAAATGTGTAAGAGTTTCAGGAGGAAAGCAGAAAAGAAATGTGAGTATTCCGTGAAGAAGTTGAGAACTGATAATGGTGATGAGTATAAGAATGAAGGGTTTGAAAGTTACCTTGAGAAACATGGAATTCGTCATGAGTTCAGTTCAGCATACACACCTCAACAAAATGGGTTTGCTGAAAGAAAGAATCAAAGTCTGGTGGAAATGGGGAGAACTATGTTACTTGAACATAGTCTTTCTCATTATTATTGGAGGCAAGACATGATCATTGATGTTTATATTCAGAATCAATGATTCTATAGGCCAAACTTAGATATGACTCCATATGAAATGTTCTATGGAAAAACTCCAAGTCTGAAACACTTAAGAGTTTTTGGGAGTCCATGCATTATAAAGAAGAAAGGTGGAAACCTTGGAAAGTTTGAGCAAAGAGGAGATGATAGAATTTTTCTTGGCTATGCTCTAGAAGAAAGAGGATATAGATGTATCAACAAAGAAACAGTAAGAATTATTGATTCTTTAGATGTAAAAGTTGTTTAAAATATTGAGAAAGAAAATCAATCATATGTTGATATGAAAGTTGAGCATGATAGAGAATATTTTGTTAACAATTCTGATAATGCTGCAGACTGTGTTAATCTTACTCAAGAAGATGAATCCGACTCAAAAATCTCAAGTGATGAAGATAGAGTTCAAACAACTCATCCTAGGTTGAGGAAGAAAGTGGAGGTTCAGAACATTATTGGAGATAAAAATCAGAGGGTTCAAACAAGAAGAACAACAGATGCTATATCACATACATCTCTTTATTCGAAATTTGAACCGAATAATGTAATTTAAGCATTTGAGCATCCAGAATGGGTTCATGCAATGAACAAAGAGCTTGATCAAATAGAGAAGAATGATACTTGGGAACTTATACCCAATCCGGACAATAAGAAAATCATTGGTACAAATTGGGTTTTCCGGAACAAGCTGAATGAAGAAGGTAAAGTAATAAGAAACAAAGAAAGATTGGTTTGTAAAGGGTATTCAAAAATTGAAGGCATTGATTTTGATGAAGCCTTTGCTCTGGTGGCAAGATTAAAAACAATCAGAATCTTTCTTTCTATTGTTTCACAACGAGGTTACAAAATATTTCAAATGGATGTAAAATCTGATTTTTTGAATGGTGACCTTGACGAGGAAGTCTACATTGACCAACCTTGTGGATTTGTTATTGGAAAGGATGAAAGTTATGTGTGCAGGTTGAAGAAGGATTTTTATGGGCTAAAACAGGCTCCAAGAGCATGGTATTGTAAATTAGATACTTGCTTAAAGAATATGAACTTTAAAAAAGGGAGAGTTGACAACAATATCCACATCAAGGAATGTCAAGAGTTTTCACTAATCGTTATTGTTTATGTCGATGATATTATATTTGTTGGAAATGATAAAAGATCATGTGAAAAATTTGCTGAGGAGATGAAGAAGTTATTTGAGATGTCCATGCTGGGAGAAATGAAGTACTTTCTTGGGATACAAATTTCATAGAAGAAGAATCACGTTTTTCTATCTCAAGAAAAGTATGATAAGGAACTTCTGAAGAAGTTTGGCATGGAAAATTCAAAACCAGTTTCCACACTAATTTCAGTGGGAACCAAATTGTCTAAAGATGGATAAGGCAAGGAAGTTGATCAGAAAGAGTTTCAAAAGCTTATTGGAAGTCTGTTGTATCTGACTGCCTCAAGACCCGACATCGTCTATGCTATCACTTTATGTGCAAGATTTCAGAGTGCTCCTAAAGAATCACATTTGATTGCTGGAAAAATGAATTCTCAGATACATAAAAGGAACAACAAATTTTGGAATCAGGTATGATGGCTCAAGAAATATTGATCTATTCAGGTATTCTGATGCTGATTGGGCAGGAAATATTGATGATCGAAGATCCACATCTGGTGGAGTTTTATTTCTGGGGAAAAGTTGTGTTAGTTGGCATACCAAGAAACAGAATTCAGTAACACTTAGCATAGATGAAGCCGAGTATGTTGCTACTACTCAAGCTGCAACTCAACTAATGTGGATTAAGACTCAGTTAGAAGATCTACTTGTTGAAGTAAAACTACCATTACTCTTGGGTTGTGATAATCAAAGTGCAATCAATCTTACAAGAAATATGGTACAACATTCTCATTCAAAACACATTGATATAAAGTACCACTTCATTAAAGAGCAAGTGGAGAAGAATGAATTAAGGCTAGAGTATGTTCCTACATCTGACCAAGTTTCTGATATATTCACCAAACCTTTACTGAAAGAACCTTTTGCAAAATTGAGGTTGAACATGGGTGTCCAACCTCCTTCTCATCAAGGTTAAGGTACATGTTTCTATACCCACTCTCATCTTGACTTTGGATAGTGTTGTCAAGGGGGATAATTGTTTCATAAATCTATCCTTATAGATGCATGCATAAAGGGGGAGTTGTGGGTAAGCTGTGAATCCAACATGTATGTGTGTGAACTATTCTAACTGTTTATTGTTGTAGGAAATATTTTTTTTTGTATTCCAGGAATGTTGAAGAAGTGAAGAATTATGAATTAGAAGCTTGAAAGATGTTCTGAAAGATATTTTGAAGAATGCTGAGGAGATATGATCATGAGATTTCATAGTCACTGCCTTTGGACATCATGGTTTTGGCTGTCAATAATTCTTGTTTCCTGCAATGAGTTAGATCACGTTGGATTATAATTGTAAATAATTAATACATTTCATAAGGTTACAAAGTTCAGTGATTTATGAATCTTGGTTGACAAAAAAGTCCAAAGGGTATTGATTCTGTTGGGAACAAGTTGGATGGAGAAGGCAGTTTGAAGAGTTAGCCTTTGCAGAGTGTTGTATTTTGTTATCAAAGAAGATAAATCAATTCAGTTTGTAAAAAGACCTAAAACCAGACGATGATTTGCTAATTTGTATTTCAAAAAAATCATAAGTTTGGAGAACTTGTGATACAAGCCTTATGAAGAGTAGAGAGAGTAAATAAGTGATTTTTGGAAAAGGAAAGAAAGTGATGCGCAAGTCAAAGAGTGGCGCGCAAGTATTGGCGCGCAAGTGTAATTGGCACACAAGTCGTATTTCAAGATCATCACATCAAAATTTGACAAAGGAAATAAAATGGTGTGCAAGTTAAATATTTACGCGCAAGCCAAAAAGCGGCGTGCGAGTCTAAGTGGCATGCAAGTGTGGCGCACAAGTATAAGTGGCGCGCAAGTGTGGCCCACAAGTATAAGTGGCGCACAAGTGTGGCGCACAAGTATAAGTGGTGCGCAAATGTATGTTGCACGCAATTCATATTCCAACACCATCATATCAAAATATGACAAAGGAAATAAAGTGTCACGCTAGTGATGGAAGGGCGCGCAAATGATGGAGAGGCGTGCAAGTGATGGAGTGGCGCGCAAGTAGGAACGACGTGCAAGTGTATGTGGCACGCAAGTCACCAAAATGCATATAAATAGACGACTAGCCTCCTAATTTTATGAATGCTCAACACTTAATAGAAAATTTGAGCTCTGAGTGTGCAAGTAGTAGAGGGTGCTCTGATCGTGCAAGTAGGAGAGGGCGGCACACAAGCTGAAGTGGCGCGCAAGCTGAGGGTTATTTATAAGGTGTGCAAGTAGGGTTCCACACAAGTTTTTCCACGCAAGTTTCCAAAGGTGCGCAAGTAGGGAGGCGCTTTCAAGAAGTGGCCTGTGTATAAGCCAAAGGTGGCGTGCAAGTTGTGAGCTGTGCTCAATGGTGGCGTGCAATTATTGAGTAGGTGCACAAGTAGGTGGTGCGCAAGCAGAGTGGCACACAAGTAGGGAGGCACGCAAGCAGGGAGTGGCACGCAAGCTGTCTGCACCAGGAGGTTCTTACCAGCTTCTGGGTAGGAAAGTGAAGAATTGTTTTGAAAGATTTGATTTGTGAAAGTTTATTAAGAAGAACAGAATCATTACATTACCCTATTTGTGCTAAGAGGGAGCACACACACTATTGGATTGTTTTCAAAGTGCTACATGAGTGTAAGGTTATATCCTACTTGTTGTATGCCACATCAAAGGATTGTTTTCTAGTGGATTGTGTGGTACTGGATTGTTTCCGTACCATACCATGGACGTAGCTACTCTTGTTGAGTAGTGAACCTTGTAAATCTTGTGTTCATGTGATTGTGTGTGTTCATCAGGGAAGAAACTCTTTAACAGGAGGCGAATGTTGTTTCAAAAAACAGGAAACATATAAAGAAAAATATATCACTGATTCACCCCCTCCCCTTCTCAGTGATACTTGGATCCTGACTGGGAACTTCAGATTCAAGGGGTGATGACAAGTTAGAACAAGTGGAACTAAAAACTTAACCAAAGGCACCTTCCATTATCACCTTCTCCAAGGTTCCAAAAATTAAAGTCCATTAATTTCATCACTTTATAGATTCAACTCAAATGAATTTTAACCAAGTCATTTCTCCCTTCTTCATCTGGGTTCAAAATTCCCCTCACCTTAATGAGTTCATTTCTGAAAAAGGGCACTTTAGTTTACTTTTTCCCAGCCATATTCCATGTGCATAGCACTATGCATAGCACTTATTCAGATAGAAATTGGATTTATTTATTCACAAAAATGCACCCAGTGCACCTTGTCTTAGATACTCATCATGGGATCCCATTTTCCCATTTTAATCTAGTTACAAAGGACTTAACTAATAATCATTTGAGTTGAATTCCTATAGTGATTGAATATTATTTCATAAAAGTGTGAGTCCCCTATATTCCATTGAAAACATCTAGTTACCCTAAGTCAAGATCCTCATTCCATAAAACCTATCCGGTCATACTCCCATCCTCAATTCCTAAATAGAAAGATCCATAAAAAATGAATAATTCCACCCAGCAATCACTCATACTTAACAGTTTTTGATTAAGTGCCACTCTCAACATCAAATAATCAGTTATCCACTAAATATGACAGAATTAAAGTACCACTGGACATCCAATGACCCTCAAGTGATGAAACTTTTTCTAAAGTTTTGAAAAATTTGAACAATTTTTGAAAAAAAATCATCATTTTTTTAAACAAACATGAGGTTAAAGGAGGAATTTGAAGTGGTAAAAAGACCCCTCTCCCCACACTTAAAACTCAACAATGTCCCCATTTTGGACTCTCAAGTTGGGAGACAAATTAGTTAAAACAAATAGATATTTTAACTTATAAAGGATATGAAGGGGTCAGAGTGAAGTTCAAAAACTATTTGCCACACAAAAATAAAAAGAAAAGAGAAACACAAACAAACAAAAATAGAAGAACCCAACCCCACCAACCATCACCCGCAAAAAGTTCTGTTCTATTCCTAAAATGTTTATGATTTGAGTCTTTATAAGCAGACAATGTATTTTTTATCAATGTACTTCAAATAGTAGCATGATTAACAATATTGTGCATCCGTATCATAATGAAATTCAAAACAGTGAGTGAAAACATGTTTCACAAATCAGTTAAAATTAATTTTTCAACTCTCTAGATACTAGAAGCTAAACACCCATGCAAGAGAACAAATTCACTTTTCAAAGAAAACCAGGGGACTCCCCCACACTTAATTAATAACAACAGACATCATGAATGAGCAGATTGAAACAACTTGTAGAATTAAAACATTACTTCCCTGAATGAAAGCTTCTTAATTCATTTTTTAATTCCCCCTGTATTATCCTTTTACATGAACTATGGTGTACAGTTTAAGTACCTACAAGATAAAATAATTTTACATTAGAATTCAAGATTTAAAGCTCAAAATGGAAATGAAACCATAGAGTATGAGTTAGGGAGTGTTATCCATGATCTTTAGTGTACTATTACTATGGGACATGAATGATATCCACATGAAATCTACTACCTATTTATTACCTATAAAAAACTCAAATTAAAAACCGCATGCAATAAGTAAGTAAAGAAGGAAATTAAAAAGGATAATCTTGGGATAACCCCTAGGGGGTACTGTAGTTTGAATGTCCACAGCTGGACAATCCTTGGATCAACCCTGGTCTAATGAGGCATTGATATTCTTGCTAAATAACCACCATATGTGATTCCTTCTAACTTCAGTCACTTTCCATCTTTAGAGAACCCTGTGGGAATCTTCATTCCCTTCCCCATGGTGGAGGGGAAAACATGATATACGAGTACTATCCCTCTTCTTCATCTAATGGTAGAGTGTGCACAGGTTGTGAGATTGAGATTCTTGGATGCGACTTTTCTTCCGGTTCATTCCAATAAATTATTTTATCTTGAGAAACACAGACTTTGTCATCATCCACTTGTAAACTTGTGCACAACTCCAACAATTACTCTTCAAAAATAACTCCCAAACTGGAAGTGTCATCCTGAATTGGGAGTTCCATGTGTACCTCAGCAGGCACTATTTCATTCTCCTCATGACTCTCTAGGGAATCACAAAATTGAACTATATCCTCAGTACCTACATAGAGAGTAACACAATTAAGATCAGATTCAACATAATAAAAGTGAAATAAAAATACAGCCTCTTCCATGAAATTATCTACTCCCTATAATAGTGTAGTTTTTTCCTTCTCATGATGGAACAATGATCTTAGGAGAAGGGTTGCAGTAGGAGTGCGGTATTCAACCTCCTCCAACTTGTATTCAAAACACACCAACCCACTTTCTGAATCTTCTATGGAGAATGATAGGATTTCATGTGCAGGATCCACCTTCTCAATTCCTTTCTAGGATGTTAAACTTTAGTGGGTGGTGGTGGTATTTTACTATTTTCTTGGTATCCTTTGACCTTATCCATGGATTTTTGCATCAACTGCATGATATCATGAGAATAATTTGTCTCATCATCAGTAAGGTCTCAGTCCTGCCATTCATGCATCCAACTTTGAAATTTAGCAACAGCCTCCTCAAGCTCTTGAACCATGTCAAACAGTGACACTGTATCATATTTGTTATAGTTCATCACTATTGTGTATGTATGTGTTTTCTTATAATTTTTTATATGTTCTTTTTGTTTTAAAATAAAAGAAAAATTGGAAAAACCCACTCAAGAAAACGTTTATTCCTCGGAAATGGTGCCAAAATTTGACATCATCCTTGTTGTGTGGGTAGTAAAGATTACATTTATAATGACCCAATAAATAGCATAGTGGCTAACATCAGGGTCAATCTCAAGAAATCAATGTTTAATTCCCTAGTGGTTGTTCTAAAATCTTTTTTTATTTTTATATATTTTGAAAATAGTAAAACAAAACTCCTAAGAAAACTATATTCAGTGCTGAAAAGAATAGCGGAGAGATAAATAGTGAACAAATGATGAAGAAAACAGAGATACAAGAAGAAACTATGAGAAAAAAGAATAGATATTATACAGACACATCACAAGGTACAAAAAACACACTGACAAAAAATATGACACCAAGATACATAAAATAGTTTTCAGTGAGAACAAGGCTGAATCCAGGTTACTCTACACTTGAATCCCTATCATTGATCTGCTGAAGAAATTAATCAACAATTATCAATCCTCTCAATGAATTTCCTATGAATCATATCATACACTTCACTATCCTAAAAAGTTAACACTCAATCACTGATGTTATTTCATGCTTGACCAATCCTCCATATTTCAATTTGAATTCCCCAACAAACTCATTCTGGTGAGAAATTCTCACGAGATAGGATGATTATGTTAAGATCATCACATTGCACAACCTATTTTAATTTCTTATTTAAAGAAATCAAGAAAGTAAGGGGAGAAGAAATTAAGAGAGAAAGTAGCAAATCATCCTACGCAAGATCTTACTCCCACTTAATCTAACTCGCAAACGTGATCTACCAAGGAAAAGAAAAAGAAATGATGATCGCACTGATTCTTAGATCTCTAGGTTATGTTGGGTTTCATAACCTGTATCTAGCCCCACAAATTATATCTCCATCACTAGAGATTCAATATAGCAACAAGATATGAGAAATAATGAATTACACAAACAATCAAACATAAAAATCAACTCAATTCCACTAACTAACATGTAGAACTTCAATATTTATAGACAAAAAACATGAAAATAGGGCTGGGAGGATGGATGAAATGGAAGAGTGGGAACCCGTCTCTAGGTTGAAGATGAGTTCTAGTCTGGTTAAGTGGTATGGAATGTATCGATGGTGATGGTGTGTCCCACCCTGTTGAGAGGAGTCATGTTCCTCTTATTCGGTGATGAAAATAGAAAAATGAAATTTAAGACCTAACAGATAGGAGATCCACGTGGCATGCTTTCATGAGCACGTCACCGGATTTTTAGTGAAATCTCTGTGAGTATACCCTTCCTTTTGAAACAAACTCCATATTCCCTGCATTTTCCCATTAACAGCTTCCTGTTATCACCACCTCCATGAGTAGCTTCCCCTATGCAGAGCATAAAAAACACACAAAGTGCACATGAGAGAGAAAAAAGAAAAAACTAACTACTATATAAAATAAACTACTATTATAATATTAATAATAGAAAAATATATTAAAAAACACAAACTAACTAATTAAAATGAATATATATATATATATATTAGAATAAAAATGTGTATATATATTATAACCATTATATTTATTTATTAATATTTACTTCTTATAAAATAAAAGTAATTAATATTATATATATATAAAAGTATGTTTATTATATGTTACATATATTATATATTGTGTTATATATATTATTATATTATTATTATAATTATTATAATATTATAATTGTAATTAAGAAAAGAAAAAAAAGATGAATGGGGGGTTTAGGTTCTGGTGAGGTGAAGGGGGAGACACGAGGGGGAGGTGGGTCGCAGCTTGAGAAGGGAGGAGGGAGATCGAATCAAGGTAGAGGGGACCTTAGGTAGGGGTTGGGCTTGTCCAGTATTGGCAATATAGGTAATGGGTGCGGTGAAGAGGCACCACGAATGAGGAGGCAACTAGGAGATGGATTAACCGGTGCGAGGGAGTGCTGGGGTTTTAGTGCACAACGATGATAAGGTGAGTCTGATGGTGGAGAGGAGTATAGAGGTGGTACGAATCTGCAAATGGTGGTGGCTGGGTCTTCAAGTGGTGGCAACATTTGATGAAGATCTGAGAAAAAAAGTGGTATCTTTCAAGATGGTTCTTCCAAATCTATATTTCTTGGTTCTGATTTTAAAATTTTCAAGTCTAGTAAAAGTGGTATTCGAGTTTATATCTTATTATACTGTTAATTTGTTTCTTTTTTTACATTGGTTTATGATGATACTCCTCCAGTTTTGATGTGTTTTTGCTACGAGATTTCTTATTTTGTTGCTGTTGGGGGTGATAGTGAGTTGATTAAGAGGAGTGGTGCATGGAGTGGACAATGAGACGTGGGAGCTGGTGGAGGTGACAATGTCTCAATGGAACCGTTAGAAATAGTGGTAGTGGGATAGAACAGTGACAAGGGAAGGGGTGTGTTGGGGGGTTTTGGTAAGGGGAGACAGTGGCACCGATGATGGAATGGTGTCACTGGGGCTGGAATGGTGGTGGAATTTGAAAAAATAGTGGGATAACATGGAGGGAGTAGTGGAATGGTGGCACCATGACACATCAAGTGTGGCACCGTGACACAACAACTGTGCCACCGCAACATCTGCAAAACAAAAACAAAATAAATTAAACTAATTTAATCAAAATAAATTAATCATTTATGGAAATTAAAAATAAAATAAATTACCTAACTAAATTAACAAATTAAAAAAAACAGATTTTGAAAAGTTAATAGCAAAAATTAATTACAAATTATTCTCCATCAAACACTTTATTCACAATTAGTTTAAAACATAAAATTAAAGATAAAAAAGCTGGTTAAGTAAATTAATGAACAACTTAATTAATTACATAACTAATAAAATTAAAGAGTTAAATAAGAAAAAGTATTAAAAAAATAATTAATGGATTCAATTGTTTAATAAATTAATGAATTAATTAACTAATGAAGTTAAATAATTAAATTAAAATAAAAGAATTCAATAAATAGAATTAGATTGTTAAAACCAATTGAATTAATTAAATAATAAAAAACATATATAATTAATTTATTCACAAAATAATTAAAGAATTAATTAAATTAACAAATTGAAAATTATTGAAAAATAATAACATAAAGAATTAATCAAATTAAATTGAAATAACAACTTAATTTTATTATTAAAAAACAATAAAACAACAACAAAAACACACTTTTAATACATAAAAATATTTTTCATAATTTAATTTACAAAATCCAACAATTGATAAATATTACACAAAATACATAACCTTGATATTAAAAAGTCAAAAAAAATATAAAAAATGATTTGGAAAAGAGAATTAAAAATGAGCCACATCACCTTTAATCACTTAGTGATAGCCCCTAGCCTTTAGAGGTATTCTTAGGGCAGTTGCATCTCTGGCTTCTACCATTCAGGAGGGCCCTAGTGATTCGGGTTGTGACACCTCCTTTTTCTTACACCATTCTACTAAGGTGTATAAGGAGGAGTAAGTTGGGATAGGATCTCAAACTCTCGTAAATCATCAATGCAGTCTTGAATAATATATTATCCACCATGGTATGAGTAAAGTTTATTAATATTCTTACCAATCTCATTCTCAAATTTATTCTTGTATTCCTTGAATTTATCAAATGTATCTAACCTAAACCTCATTAAGTATTAAATCATCAATAAAAGTTATAAATTATGAGTACCCACCCATTACTTAAACTTGAAATTGTTCACACACATCAGTATGAACCAATTTAAGAATGTATTTGGCCCTCTCACCTTTTCCAATAAATGGTGTTTTTTCATTTTTCCTTATAAACTTGTATGGTATACACCAAGCGGTTTTAGTTCAAAATATTCTAAATATCCATATTTTTGTAATTTATTTAAACTATTTTTGTTTACATGACCTATCAATTGATTCCATAGTTGGGTGTGGTAAGAGTCATGTGGGTAAGTTTCATTAACTATTTCCTTTACCTGGTTTATGTAATCCAAAAAATAAAGACCATTATTTAAATGTGACTTACGATAACAATTTATATCTTTATAAAAAAAGAAAAATTTATTCCTGAACTTGAAAATAAAACCATATGTATGAAGTCATAAAATATATATAATTTTTCGGTAAAGGATAACACATAATAACAACATTTGAAAACCAAGATCATTCTCATTTGAAACATGTGGTGGCAGTCACCAATATCTATAACAACAAGTATACCTATATTGGATTCTTGTATATTAACCTCCCCATAGTCAATACTTTTGAATCTACATGATTTATATATTTAAATACATATGTGATAATTAAAGACTATAACAAATACCCAATTTATAGAAATATATAAATTGCAATTGATAACAAATATACCTAAATTTCATTTTTCTTCTTTGATTGGGTGAGGTTTTTCTTCTAGTGCACCTTCTTTCTATATACAAAATAGGAAACATCATGTTCCCTTCCTTACCCCTTGATATTTATCTTCTTGGAATGGTGTTGTGAAGAATATTTGGTCTTAGAGCTATTTTCTTGGATATTATGTTTGTTTACCATTACGATGGAAGTATTTTTTTCACTTTGTCTCCTTATCTATTTAGAAAAGAAGAGTAAGCATGTATAGGAGAGACTTATCAATGTTTTTTACTTTAAAATTAACCACAAAGTTGTAGGAGATCTGAGGTAGTGATGCAAGAATGAGACCAGTGTATAGTTCATCAGGCAGTTTAAACACTATAACCTCTAGGTAACCAATGTAGACAATGATATCGACAATGTGATTCCCAACCGGTGTACCCTCTATAAGATTTATCTAAAAAAGATCCTTGGAGATCTCAAACCATTCCAATCTATCTCTCTCCTAGTATAGACCACAAAGGTACTTAAGCATGCTATAAGTTTCCATGTTTTCATGATACTTCCTGAGTTTACTTGAAATAGATGATAACATAAAACACTTAACATCAATTACATCATTAAAATGTTTTTCCTAGACTAGTAAAACTTCATCACTAACCTTCTTGGTAGGTAGATTAGGCATCAAGTTTTATAGCTTGTAAGATTTCCATTCATGTAGCATCACAACTCAATGGTGTCTAAACCAATCCTAGAAGTTACCACCAATGAGGGGATGGTATTTCTCCAATATAGATCATAGGTATAGTGTGGATGATTAAATTTCCATTTATTATTCAACTTAAAAGTGTATAATATTTTAAATTTTATTTATTTGAAATTATGTGAGATATAAAAATAATTAAATTTTTATTAAATCTCCCACTATTTTATCATGTCTTAATATCCCTCACCACTAAACTTGGTATTTCTAGTTTCATTGAAATTATAGTGTAAAATATATATATTTCCCTTCTTTATGATCTATAATTTGGCCATGAAAATCATGAGAAGTTATTTAGGTAGGTTATCTTTCCAACTGCAAGCTTGCAATTTCATGATCTGTTGATCGGAATCCCCGATTGAAAGATCCAAACCTTTTCTAAAGATTTATCAATCTCATTTATAGGTATTATATTTCTTTTTATTGATTAATTTTTATTCGGGTATTACCTTGGGGTCTGTTTGAGTGAAAAATTTGATAAAAATGAAAGAAAGAGGGCAGTGCACGGTTGGCGCACGTTTTTCCCTAACCAAGCACCGTGGCCCGAAAAACCATGCAACCCTGGACCGAGAAGATTTTTATGGATGGAGCACAATTTTTTTAGTTGTGTTCTATAAAAGGAGAAATGGTGACCCCCCCACCAAAGAGGCATACAGTTAAGGTGCACGATTAGGGGAAATTATGCATCTCAACCCAATAGATTGTTCACGAGATTTAATTTAACCTAAAAATTATATTTTTAATTACCCAAACCCCATACTAACCCAAAATAAACCCCCACATGACCCCTAATGTTATTTCACGATTTTTGAGGCTCCCAAATATATTCTTTGCCTTCCCAAAATTTATTATTGGTGATTCGAAGCCTGTATTGAAGATCCGCACCACCCGGGTATATAGCTTCGTCACATTTAGATCTCTCTATCTCTCTCTCTCTCCCACTCCCACTCATAGATAAAAATATAGGTCTATTATCTATTTGATCTAGATCTATATATAGATTTTTTATATCTTTATTTGTTTGATCTTGGATTTTAGATTCAGATCTAAATCTCATTCTTCATCACATTATTGATTGATCTGCTTCAATTTGGCGAATTCCATTGGAAAGTGTTAATCATCCAATTGAGGTAGGTGTTATATTATTCAAATACCAAAGTATTTATTCAAATTAGTTTTATGTAATAATAGAATTATTATTGGATGATTACAAATTAATTTCTTCCATTGAATTACTTAATTTGGTAAATTAATTAATTAGGGAATTATGAAATTGGGAATATTGAATTGATTGAATTGGGATAATTAATTTTTGAATTAATTATGGTTTATTGGGATTGTGAATTGAATAATTAATTGTTGAATTAATTATGGTATATTCAGATTATTAATTGAATAATTAATTATTGAATTAATTAAGGGATACTAGAATTGTGAATTGAATAATTAATTGTTGAATTAATTATGGGATATTGGGATTGTGAATTGAATAATTAATTATTGAATTATTTATAGAATATTGGGATTATGAATTTAATAATTAATTATTGAATTAATTATGGGATATTTTAGATTGTGAAATTGGATAATTAATTTATGAATTAATTTATGGGATTGATGTGATTAAATAATTTGTGAATTAATTAAGGGGATTGATGTGATAAAATAATTTTTGAATTAATAATGTGATATATGTGATTAATTAATTATTTAATTAATTAATGGAAGTATGTGAATATGAAATTTTGGAATTTTATTAATTAATTGGTTGATTAATTAATGTTGTATTGTGATATTGTGATATATGTAATATTGAAATGATGAATAGTAACAATGGAATTCATGTGTGATGAAAATGGTGAATGGTAACAATGGAATTCACATGTGAATTTAAATGGTGAATGGTAATAATTGCATTCAAATATGACCTGAAATGATTAATGGTAACTATGAAATTTAGTAATGTATTATGAAACATGAATGGTAATAATGGAATTCAATTATTAAATGATGATTGGTTACAATTTAATTAATTCATGTATTATAAAATATGTGTAGTAATAATGGTATTCAGATATATTATATGGTTTTAGTGTCCTTGAGAACCTGGGGGTGTTATGTGGTTAAATAAAGAGTAATTGTATAAATGTAAATTGTTTACCTTATTGCTTTTATTTTATTATTTATACAACTATGTGCACTATTTTGAATGGATATTTTTTTAGATGCAGTTGTAGGTGGACTAATAACTTGTACTCACACCCTACTCGAGCTGCCTAATTGGTACCCGAATAGACTTCATGTTGGTAGGACATGATAAGGGTAAATTTCCTATGTTAGATAGATAATATGGGATGGATCATGGATGAGGGAACCAGACTTGGTGTCTAGACCCTCATGGGAGTTGTTAGTGCCTTTTTTGGGGGGTTTTCATATTGACACTTGAAAAATATTTTCATGACATATCTACCATTTTGTTTTGATTTTGTACTTCCATTTTTTGTCATTTTTTGATATTGGTACTATTCTGTTTAGGTTATATCATTTGGTTATTATTTCTTATTTATTTTTCATTGGTGTACTACTCTAAGAAAGAGGTTATAGTAACCCCGTGATCAATATTAGACCCTCACTACTAGTCAGTAGCCTATGGTGTATGGGGGGGGGGGGAACTTCAGGTCATGTGACCGACTATCTCAGGGAACCGGTATGTGACACCCAATTTGGGATGTTAAAAAGTTGTATAAAAGGGGTTTCTTTTATTTTTCTTTTTTCTTACTGTTTAGGAAAGGTAGACAGGAGAATAGGATGAGTCATGCCTCTATTAAGAGCTTGTTCATGGGATTAGCTACCTCATTTATTATAGTCAAATCCAAGTACCCATGGTGGGATTGTTGTTACTGATGTGTGCTATTAAAGTTGATGATATTTCACCTTGAATGATGCACTTATTGTGTGATGTGATAATTGTTTCTAATATTTACTGATATTTGACTCATGGCTTATATTGTAATGAGATTTGAGTATGCAAGCATAATTCTAAGAACTCAGGATTATTTTGTGACATGAAACATTTTAGGCATGCATGTAAAAATACATTTTGGGTAAGTTGTTGAACTTGAATTGTTTTTAATTTCTTGAAAAATTGAAATTAAAAAGTTTCTTAATGTAAAATTTAAACTAAAAAAAAATTATTAACTAGATGTAGGATAATCAAGGGTAGTGTTAGCGTCGCATTTTTTACTGTGTGGTGGGGATTGGGGAAAGGACTTGTTGTGTCTTCTTGTGTTTTTTTCCTATTACGTAAACACTATAATGTGGTGTTATGTGTCTTAAGACGTGTGTTTGGAATTGTAGATATATTCCTCTATGAAGACTCTTGTTGAGAGGTTGATAGGAGGATATGGCTAGAGATTCTCAACCAGTAGTGGAACCTGAGGCACCGATAGTGTCGGGTGAGGAAGCAGGAGAGCAGTTCCATGAGAACTTAACTTGCTTTATTAAATTCATGTAAAGATACCAAGAGAAGGTTATGAGGAGTATATTTGACCTTACATGGGAGTTTTAGTTACATCACACACTGACTTTTACTAGAGAGGGTGGACATGAGGCATCAGAGTTCTATATTGAGTCTATCCGAACTATGCTTGACCATTTGGAGTCTTTTTATGTGCAGAAAGTCAAGTTGGATACTTATATGTTGTGAGGACCAGTGAAGCACTGGTGGTATGTTCTGAATAGGATTGTAAAGGTTAACGGTATGTTATGGAATGACTTATTGGAGAATTTTCTAGAGTACTTCTATCCAAAGACGCTGAGACAAGAGAGAGAAGACGAGTTAATGAGGTTGGATCTGGGGAGCATGTTCTTGATGGACTATTCTCGATGCTTTGTAGATTTTTAGTGATCTACTCTAGCGTTGGTCTAGGATGAGACAGTTAGGATGAGGTATTTACTGGATAAACTTAAATGTGAGATTAGGTCCCTAGTTAACCTTTTTCGGTTAAAGAAGTTTGATTAGGTGGTTGATCAAGCTCTCATAGATGAGTGGATCTAGAAGGAGGCTTCCAGTGTAGGACAAATGGATAATACTAGGAAGTTAGAAGCTATATATTCTAAGAGTATGAAGTGTCTCTATAAGGGTGTTATTTAGGGGAATAGAAGGAATAGTGGCTAGGGGAAGGGTCAATTACTTAGGACCTTACCCGGATTGTTTAACATCAGTGCGGTAGGTAGGGCCACATTTGAAGACATTATTACCGACCACCAGTAGAGTGTCGATCATACAACAATATGGGATATATATAGATGTTCTGCAAGAACCCATGAAAAATGGGTAGTGATGGAGGAGCAAGACAAAACTAGAGTGAGGGAAGACGATCTTCTAAACTATATCAATCTAAAAGATGGAGTTATATTGGCCATGGTGGTAGAGGTTGTGGAAGTGGAGATTTAGGGAAAGAGAAATTATATTAGTAGAATGGTGCAGCTCAGGGGACTTTCACTATGTCATAGGGAAGAGTGACCAGATATTTATATTCCCTTAAGCCTACAATTCTAGATAGTGAGTTTAGACCATCAATAGTGAGAGGTACTATTCTTGTAGCTTCTATAATACCTAGTGCCTTATTTGATACCGATGCATCTCATTCCTTTATTTCTTCAAAATTTATGAATGGTTTGTGCTTAGAGGGGGAGTTTGTGAGAGGGGTGTTGATGATAGATACAATATTGGGACATTAGTCTAGAGACTTATTCTTGTGAAAGGGAAATTATCTTGAGGTTGGGGAGTATCATTTTATATGGTGTTTCTATATTCTTAACATGTCAGGCTTCAACCTAATTTTGGGTATGGACTGGTTAGTAGCATACAAAGCCCACATTGTTTGTTACCATAGGATATCAACCTTTATGTCTCCTAAGGGTGACAATAATATTCACCATGGAGAGTGGGATATCAAGGCAGGTCATAAAAAGTGAGTTCACCAGCAATTGGGGGATCTTACCGACCATGTTTCAAGTTTTTTATTAGATGATGGAGGTGTAAAGCGGGATGTATTTCAACCTATAGTGGACTAGTTTTAAGATTTGTTTCCTAAATACTTCTCAAGTATTCCACCTAAGATAGATTTGAAATTTTCAATTGATCTCATGTCAAGGGATGATCTAGTTTCTATTCCACCATATAGAATAGAACCAACAAAGCTCCAAGAGCTCAAGAATCAGATCTAGTAGTCTAAGGATAAGGGGATTATCCATCTAAGTAAATTTTCTTGGTGTTCTCCTATGTTGTTTTCAAATAAGGATGATGGGAGTTTACAATTGTGTGTCAATAACTAGAAGTTGAACCAAATGACAGTGAAGAACCCGTATCCTCTTCCATGCATCAACGATCTATTTGACCAGTTGAGAGGAGATTGTGTTTTCTCCAAGACTGACTTGATATTAGGGTATCATAAGATGAGAATTTAACCATCTGACATACATAGTAATTATTTCATAGGTAGTTATAGCCTATATGAGTTCTTTTTTATCTATTTTGGGTTGATGAACACACCAACAATGTTTATAGCCTTGATGAACATAATCATCCATTAGTAACTAGATCAGTTTTTCATAGTGTTTGTGGATGAAATATTAGTGTACTCCAAGACTCATGAAAATCTTCCCAACATATTGACATCATTCTAAGTACAATAAGAGAGAATCAACTATACACAATGCTATCAAAGTTTTATTTTTTTATTGATCAAGTACACTTCTTGGGTCACTTCGTCTTGGAGGAATGTGTGTCTATTGACCTCAAGAAGGTTGAAGCAATTGTATTTTAGGAGCATCCCAAGAACATGTTTGATATATGTATCTTTATGAGGTTGTATGGATATTATTAGAGGTTCATCCAGGACTTTTCATGATTGGGATCACTTCTTTTGAGCTTGAACAAGAAGGGAATAAAGATTGAATGGTCGGAAGCATGCAATAATTCCTTCTAAGAGTTGAAAAAGTTCTTAACATCAGCACCAATATTGATACTACCCAATCTTGGGGAAGAGTATACAATGTTTTTTGATGCTTTTGGGATCAGACTTGTAGCAGTGTTGATGCATGGGGATGAAGTTGTGGTGTATGGGTCTCAAAAATTGATACCTCATGATATAAAATATCCTACACAAGACCTCAAGTTGGAAGTAGTGGTTTATGATTTGAGGTTTTGGAAGTATTATCTATTAAGAGAGAAGTTTATTGTGTGTTCAAATCATGAGATCTTGAATTACATCTTTTCACATAGAGATCTTAATCTCCAACAGTAGAGATGGTTTGAGTATATGAAATCATTTTATTTTGAGGTATCATATACACCTTGAAAGGGAAATAGTGTTGCTGATGCTTTAAGTAGGAAAACTCAGACTCAGAAATTTCATGAGTCTAGTGATGAGTGGAATATTATGGATTTACTAGATGAGATGCATGTTGTTGTTCATGAGATTTAGAAGTATATGAATATCGTATCATTTTTATTAGAGTGTACACTTTTGGGGTAGATCAGGGATATAAAATATTAGGACATGGAGTGCATTACCTTGTGGGAAAGCCATGAATGTTGGGATTAAAATTCTAATACGAGCATTGATGAGGATGAGACCATCTATGTAAAAAATCAGGTTGTTGTTCTAATGAGTATATGAGAGGAGCTGATCTGTGAGTTTCATTCTTCGAAGTGGGCAGTACATCCTGGTGTGACCAAAATGTTTTGTGACCTACGTCGACAGTTTTGGTGGTCGGGCAAGAAAAAGGAGATAATAGGGTTCATGAAATGATGCTACACCTACTAGTAGGTGAATTATGTATATCAATTACCTATTTGATTGCTACAACCATTACCCATTTCAGAATGGAAGTGTGAGGACATCACACTACTGGAAAATAGGTCTATACCCAGAGTTTTGGAAAAAACCGTGGGTATAGGGATAGTACATGAACCTATACCCACGGTTCTCCAAAACCGTGGGTATAGAGTATTTTTCGAATACCTATACCGACGGTTATTTAAAACCGTGGGTATTGGGATTTTTTTGAAGACCTATGCCCATGGTTCTCCAGAACTGTGGGTATAGCTTATGGTGGGGAATGAAAATTAGACGGGACATGAAAAAAATTTGGCGGGAGGACATTTTTTCATGGTTTAATTTAATATATTTATATAAATATAAATTTATATACTCATAAACTCTTTAGCTCGGTTGGTCACTAGTGGAGGTGCGACCGTGAGACGCAGGTTCGAATCCCCCAGCCTGTGTTTTTTGAATTTTAATACCCCATGTGGATTATATTAATATATATACGTATATGTATGTATATATAACAATTAAAAATTGCAGCTCGGTCGGTCAGTTGGTGGTGCGCAGCCGTGAGTCCCAGCGTGAGACACGAGTTCGAATCCCCTTAGCTACGTTTTTGGAATTTAAATACCCCACATGGATTAAATTAATATATATCGCTGGAACAACGATGTGGCACACTTTGACTGCCCTATACCCACAGTTCTCCAAAACCATGGGTATAGGTTGAGACTCCTATACCGACGCCGTTCTAGCCCACGGTTCCCAAAACCGTGGGTATAGCCTATACCCACGGTTTTGAACCGTGGGTATAGGTCGTTTTTTCAGTAGTGTCACCATGGAATTCATGGTGGTTTTCGTGAGGATGTGTAATATCCTGAATATTTAAAAAGTAATAAAAACTTTCTTATTGATAATTAGAAAGTTTTTTTATGTGAAAATCCAATTATTAAATAAATTAAACTTAATAAAAGTTTTAAAGATCTTGTATAAGTGTAGAATACAAGTTAACACCATGAAATATTCTACATAACATTTTTGGAGTCAGAAACTGAGTTAGTGTAAGATTATGAGGCCCACAAAGCCTCAATGTTGGAAGAATAAAAATATTAAATATATTATATTAAATACACACTATTTATTTAAAATAATTGAATAAATCTAAAATGGTTTTTTGTTTGAGAAAACTGAGACTACTATTAGGTCAGAGAGACAGTTTTTACCCTAGGCAAGGTATAACATTTGTAAGCATCAGATATTTGGATGACTCACTCATCGAAATAAATTATTTAATATTTATTATTATAATATTTTTGAAAATAATTTAATATCTCCCAAACAATGATCGTATGAGAAATATGAGACCACCGTTGGGTCCATAATGTGGGATTTACCCTAGGTGATGTATACATTTTATTCATGTTGGGTATTTGGAAACATCACACATGATAAAACTATATTTTATATATAATTAATTATTTATTCTGATTTTTAATTAATAAATACTTTGTATCTCCCAAACAGTGCATCATATGAGAAATCTGAGATCACCTTTTGGTTTAGAATGTGGTGTTTAACCTAGACAGGGTATAAATTTGTGAGCGTCAGACGTTTAAGTTATTTGGAATTTCAAATTTTTGTTGGGAAATTAAATTAGTTATAATAATCATAATAATTTGTTAAATTATTATTATTATTATTTGTGTTTACAAAATTAAAATTGAAATTACATGTGTAATTAAATTCACTTAATTAATGAATGATGTTTTTTCATGGGTGGATATTTATTTCAGGGTTATATAATAATAGTGATATTTTTAATTGTCTCACATACTGAATGAAAATTAACTTTTTTATTATCAAAACACTTTTGAGTAAAAGTGAGAAACTGTAGGATCAAAACATTACAAACATTTATGTTCTTGATTGATTGTTACATTTTGGATATGTTTGTAACCATCACACTACAACGATCTGAGTCAGATGAGGATCAGAGCAGGAAGTTTTCTTGTGAGCATGCCATTCAGATTTGGAAGTTTGAGAGGGTATGGCTCTGCCATCGGTACCAGGCCCGTGCAACCTTGTACGGGACAGTTAGCCGAGTGGTCACGCGATGGTGAAAGCTTGTCATCATGATATAGTCGCTAGGGAGGGGTAACTACTCAGTATTTAATGGCAGTTTTTATTTAAAATATTAATGGTGAAACTAAAGTGATATATTTAATAATAATAATAATAAATATTTTTGTTATTATTATTAAATATGGAAAATAATATTAATGGTGGAAATGGTGAAAGTGATTTAATAATATAATTTTGTTACAATTATTATTATTAATGTGAGATATTTAATAATAATAAAAATTATTGTTATTATTATTTAGTGGTGAAAAAATATTTTATTTGTTATCAAAACACTGTTTTGTTCATAATTCATTCGTACAGTGTTGGATTGATACACCGTCAATGGCAGTGTGACTATAGAATTGAAGCGGTCATTTCAAGAATAGTGTTAGATATTTAATTAGGGATCATGAAGAAGGTCCAAAAAAGTAACCAGTATGATGATGATATTGACACATGAAATTAATATAATATATTAATGAATAATTTGTGTAGATAATAAATGTTATTAATTAATGAAAAGGTATTATAAATAGGATTTGTGGTGGTGCGCATATAATGGGTAGAAAGATTATTATTTCTCACGCCTCTCCCACCCCCTCTTAATATCTCTCTCAATTATATTATCATTTTATTCTTCTAATATACTCTCTTCAATATCTCCATTGATATTGATTAGATTGACACACCGTTGGTTTCATTGGATTTGTATCAATGAAAAGAAATTTATTCCTAATATTTTTAAAAGTAGTGAGGTAATTTTTTCAGATTTAATTAAATATGCTCAATTATCAAAGATAGAGATAATTTAAATATTGTTGAAATGGGGATGGATCAAGGATTTTTTGGTGTGTGATTGTATTTCTGTTTGGTGTGAGAATGCGGTTTGGGTGACAACCCCTTTAAAGAACATTTCCTTTGATGTTGACGACTTTGAGGTAGGAGGTTCCTTTCCATTTTGGGCCATGTATATATATATGATGTTATCATGATGTTATTTTTATGTTGTAATAACTTATTATTTTCCTGAATTTCATGTTGGTTTGCGAGTAGCCATGGCCATACTTGTTTTTGGGTGATTATTCTGACTTTAATATTAGTGTGACTTATCATTCCTTGCTAAGAAATGTATTTTTGTGTGCTTTATAGACTATGGATTTGTGTTGTAGGTACCAAGATACTCTGGTAGATTCTTGAGGTTGATAGTTATGTAGCTCAGTGGCCGGTTACCCTACCTGATGCAGTCCTAACATTTTTAATGGTGGGCATGGCTACCACAATTGAGAGGAAAAAAAGGTATCTATCTAGAAGATACTGATCATGGATTCTTACGGACTTTGTCCATGGGTATCTAAAAAGTTTAAGCAAGCTGGGGAAGCATATTAGCTATATAGAAGATACTGGTCATGGATTCCTACAGACTCAGTCCATGGGTGTTTAAAAATTTTAAGTGGGTCAGGGAAGCATAGTAACCTATTGGAAGATACTGTTCATGGATTCCTATGGACTTGTTCCTTGGGTGTTAAAAATATTAAGTGGGGTAGGAATGCATAGTTTTTAGATGGAAGATACCAACCATGGATTCTTATGGAATTTGGCTGTGGGTGTTTAAAAATGTTATGTAGGTTGGGGATCGACTTGATAGAACATGTTGTGTTCCTATAATAACCACTAGTGTGGTGGGGTGAACTTTTCACCTTAATGGAGGTACATAAATTCATGACATTCTTACCAGCAATGAGGCAAAGCAGTTGGGGTCAGGGTTCATGGTGGCTTGGTCAGCGCATGATGACTTGACACATGTAGGTTTACTGAGAATTTAGTCATATCAAGATATGCACTGTTATATATATTTTGTGAACTTATGTTAATGATGCATTGGTGGTGTCCTACCGAGTCTTGTACTTATACCCTACTCAGGCATTTCAGGGAACTTGTTGATTTCATGACCAAAGATCCAACGAAGGACAAGGGACCTATGTTGGATGGTTGAGTGATGGAGTGTGGATCTTGGGTAGCATGGAAAAAACAATGGAATACCCCCACTGATATTTGTTTATTTACTTTCCTTGTATTTACCTTCAATTTATACTATGGTTTTTCTTACTACATTAGAATCCATTTTATTGTATGACTTGTATACCATCATTACATTTTAACATATTTACTTTTATTATTTATATTATTGTTGTTGATTATCGATCCAATGACATGATATAGAAGGTATATCATTCCCAATTATTCCCTTGAGACCAACACTACTAGTTTAAAACATCTTTAGTATAGGGAGGTGTGCATGAGGTCACGTTGCATCCGGCTCAGACCCAGTGGTTTTTTTCGGGATGTTACAAAATTGTATTAGAGGACCGGGATTCAGTAACTTTTTTTCTCATGTCTTGTTTTGGGAAAAGTTATATAAGTGATATGACATTGAGACTTGGGGAGGGGAACTATGTCAGTGCCTAGCCAACACTATATAGTGGAATTCCAAGTTTCTATATGGTGGAATTTATGTTCTACTACTACCATTGAATAAATTCACCTTTGGTGACACATATAATGTTATATGTGATTTATGATAATTCTAGTATGTTAAAGAATCATGACTAGGAATGTAGGTTCAAAATCCATATATATACCTGTTGTTGTGATACATAATTGTTCATTAATTAAATGCCTTAATTTGTGATATCTATATGGGATAGTCTGTTTTGTGTGATATATTTGTGTTTCCATGTTGTGTGATATATCTTTATTATAATTAATTATTTAAACTAAGAATTTTGTTTTTTAGTGTATATATATTTATATATATGAAAAATTTGACTAACATGTAGGGATGAAGACAAGGGTTAGGTATAGGAGGGTTATACCTTTGGTTGTGAGTATACTCCTAGGGAAGCCTTTGTGTGATCTCATAGGTTGGTTAGACTTGTAGTTTTCCCAATGTTTCTACTATTATGGAGATGTGAAAGTGGGAGTCTGATGTTCAAGCTCAGTGGTATGAGTTGTTTGAGTATGAACACTATGGATACTTCTTGGGGATGAGAAGTCGATAGAGGGGGTGAATTATAATATCTGGTTTTTTTTGAAAAATGATAAAATCCATCTTGTTGATAATTTATAGTTGTTTTAATGTGAAAATATAAATTTTCAATAAAAATAACATAATAAATGTTTTAAAGATATTTCTTAAGGGTAAAAACCCAGTTAACCCCTTAGAATGTTCTATCAAATATTTTCAGATTCAGGCGCTGATTTAGTTTGAAATTCCAAGGCTTGCAAAGCCTCAGTGTCGATGGAATAAAAATAGTAAATATATTATATTACAAATAAATTATTTATTAAAAATAATTTAATAACTCCAAAATAGTGCTTCATATGAGAAAAAAGAGACCACAGTTAAGTACAGGATGTTGTGTTTACCCTAGGAGAGGTTAAGTGTAAGACGTTTGGATGATTAACTCATGAGAATAAATTATTTAATAATTTTTATTTTATTATTTTTGAAAAAAATATAATATCTTCCAAAAAATATTTCATATGAGAAATCCTAGACCGCCTTTGGGTTCGTAATGTGGGATTTACTCTAGTCGAGGTATAAATTTTATGCGTATTTGGTTTTTGGAAACATCGCATGAGATAAAACCCTAACTTATAATTAATTAATTAATTATTCTGATTTTTAATTAATATATAATTAATATCTCTCAAAAGTTGTATTTTATAATAAATACAAGACCATGGTTAGGTCCAGAATGTGGGGTTTACCATAGGTGGGGAATAAATTTTGTGAGCGGTATCCATTTAAGTTATTTGGAATTTAATTTTTTTGTTTGGAAATTAAAATAATTAAAATAATCATAATAAAATTTTAATATATTATTATTATTTGTGTTCAAGAATTTAAAATGTAAATTACATGTATAATTAAATTCACTTAATTAATTAACAATGTTTCTCCATGGGTGGATATTTATTTCAGGGTTATATAATAATAAATATTTTATTAATTATATCATGTAAATGAACTTGTGTGGTTAATATAATTTTCTTAACCACTCTTTATTTAATGGGGGTTTTATTTAAAATCATAATGGTGCAACTAAATTGAAATATTTAATAATAATAATAAATATTGTTATTATTATTATTATTAAATATGGAAAATAATATTAATGCTGCAAATTATTAATGTTATTTAATAATATAAATATTTTATAATAATAATTATTATTAATGTGAGATATTTGATTATTATTATTATTTTTATTATTATTAAGCTGTGAAAAAATATTTTATTTTTTTCCAAACTCTCTTTCAGTCATAACTCATTCGTACGGTGTTAGATTGGCATGTTGTCAGTGACAACATGACTCTAGAATTTAGGAAGTCATTTCAAGATCAATGTTGGATATTTAATTATTGATTGTGACATAGGTCCAAGAAGTGCCTAATATGATGATGTAGTTGGCGCATGAAATTAATATTAGAGAGTAATAAATAAGTGATGCAAATAACAAATTTTATTAATTGATGAAAAGGTATTATAAAAAGGATTTACAGTGCTGCACATAGAATGGGAAGGAAGCTCATTATTTCTTATGCCTCTCCCCTCTCTCTTACTCTCTCTCTCTCTCTCTCTCTTCTATTTTTATTTAATTCTTCTAAACTTCTCTCCTCAACATCTCCATCAATACTGATCGGATTGATGGACCTTCAGTTCCATTCGATTCCTCTCGATGAGTATAGATATTTTCCTCAGTTTTATTATAGTATAGAGGTAATTTTTTCATATTTAATTAAATATTTTTAATGATAAAAGATATAAATAAGTCTAAATAATGCCGAAACGAGGATGGTTCAAGGATTCTTTGGCATGTGATCACATATCTAGTTGGTTTGAAAATATGGTTCAGGTGATGACACATTCTAGGAACATTGTTGTTGAAATTGAAAACTATGAGGTAGGTGGTTCATGATTTGATGTTTATATTAGACAAACCCATGCTTGAGATGAATTTCATGTTGGTGTGTGAGTAGTCGTTGGTGTACTTGTTTTTGAGTGACTATCTTGACTTTGATTTTTTTGTGGATTATCATTACTTGCCATGAACCATATTGTTTTGTGCTACATAGCCTGTAGATTTGTTTTGTAGTTACCAAGATACTTAGGTGGAGACTTGAATTTGGGAGTTATACACCTTAATGGATAGTTACCCAACCTAACATAGTCCTAACATCCTTAATGGTGGGCGTCTCTACCCCACCATAGGATAAACCATAGTAGCAAGCTGGAAGATACCAATCATGGAATCCTATGGACTTGGTCCATGGGGGTTTAAAAAGGTTAAGAGGACTAGGGAAGCATATTGGATAGTTGGATATATCATTCATGGATTCTAACATACTTGATCCATGTGTGTTTAAAAAGGTTAAGCAGAATAGGGAAGCATAGTATCTAGTTACAAGATACCAGGCATGCATTCTTACAAAATTGGGTCATGGGTGTTTAAAAAGGTTAAGTAATACAAAGATGAGTAGTTGTTAGCTGGAAGATACCGTTCATGGATTCCTACATATTTGGGATGTGGGTATTTAAAAATATTAAATAGTTCAGGGATCATCTTGAAAGAACATACATCGTTCTCATTACAACCACCAGTGTGGTAGGGTTAGATTTATTACCTCAGTGTAGGTACTTAACTTCATGACATTCTTATAGGAAATGAGTCAAAGCAGGTGGGTTAGAGGTTCGTGGCACTAGGTTAGTGCACGATGACTTGACACATGTTTGTTTAATGGTCATTTAGTTATATCATAATATACACTATTATCTATATCTTGTGCAGTTATGGTAAGGACATATTGGTGGAGTCCTACAGAGTCTTGTACTCACACCCTACTAAGGAATTTCGTTGTGCTCGTAGATTTCATGACCAGCATCCAGTGAAGGGAAAGGGCCCTATGGTGGATGTTTGATTAGTGGAGTATGGAGCTAGGGATGACCGAGATAGAAACCTAAGTACCCTCACTGATATTTTTTTATTTAATTTCCTTGTATTTACCTACTGATTATACTCTAGTTTTTCTTACCAAATTGGGAGACATTTTATTTTATGACTTTTATACCATATTTACATTTTTTTCATATTTACTCTTATTATTTATATTATTATTTTTTGATTATTGATCCTATGACATGATACAGAGGGTATAGTCTCCCCAATGATTCACATAAGACCCTCACTGCTAGTTAAAAACCTCTTGAACATGGGGAGGTGTTCATGTGGTCACATAGATTCCAACATAGACCTGGTGGTTTGGGTCATTATGTTATAGGAAGACTCAGAAAAATGAATCTATTTGGGTGATCGTGGACTAATTGATGAAGGTAGCACATTTCTTTCATATATAAGAGACTTTCTCATTGGAGTAACTAAGAGATTTGTAGGTTTAGGAAATAGTCCATATCCATGGGGTTCCATAAAATATTGTTTTAGAACTTAAATCAAGTTTTAATTCATGATTATAGAAGGGATTGTATATGGTTCTTGGTACACAAGTTTTTTTGAGCATGACACTCCACCCATAGACAGATTGGTAGTTGGAATGTACTATTAAAATGCTTGAGGATATGTTGCGAGCATGTTCTCTTGACTTTGGTGGGTCTTGAGAAAATTACATGGCTTTTGTGGAGTTCTCCTATAAGAAAATTTATCATGCTACAATATAGATGGAATCATACAAGGTTCTTTATCGCATGCCATGCAGATCAACTTTATGCCATATGGAGGCAAGTGAGTCAGAACTCTTGGGACTGAGTCTCATATAGGAGATGTAAAAATAGGTGAAATTGATTATAAATTATTTGGATATGGTTTCGAGTAGAAGAAATTTGTATATTGATAGATGAATATGAATCCTAGAGTTTACATAGGGTGATCATTTATTCCTTTGGGTGTCTCCTAGATTGGGACATTTCAAGATATAGAGACAAGGAAAGATGACACCCAGGTTCGTTGGACCGTTTGAGGTTGTGGATAGAATCGGGTCATTGTCATACTAATTGGATCTTACATATAGATATAGTGATATTAATTATGTTTTCCATGTGTCACAACTTCATAGGTATCATACTAACCATTCTCATGTGATTGATGTGGATAATGTTGAGCTTGAAATAGATGCGTCCTTTGAGGAGCATCTGATACATATGTTGGATCATAGAGAGAATGTGTTTCAGTGAAAGACTATGCCGATAGTTCATGTATTGTGGAAACATGTCTGTGTTCAAGAGGAAACTTAGGAAATAGAATCAGATATGAGGGATTAGTGGTATGATCTTTTTTGATTTGTAATATTAGGGATTCTTGGGAGTACAACTCGAGGATGAGTTATTATAAGGTAGAGATATTGTAAGACCCAAACCTTTTCTGGAGATGTATCAGGCTCATTTACAGGTACGCTTTTTCTTTTTGTTGAGTAATTTTCATTTGGGTCTTACCTTGGGGCGTTTTTGGGAGAAAACTTTGAGAAAAATGGAAGAAAGAGGGCAATGCACGATTGGCGCCCTATTTTCCCTAACTATTCTCCCTGGCCCAACAAACTGCACAACCATGGACCGAGAGGGTTTTCACAGATGGTGTACAATTTTTCCAATTTTTCACCCTAAAAGGAGAAACCATGAACCCCCGAAAATAGGAGAACAATTAAGGCATGTGATTAGGGGAAACTGTGCCCCTCTTCCCATCAAATCGTGCATGAGATTTATGTTAAATTGAAAATTTTATTTTTAGTTCCCTAGAACCCCTATATTAACATAAAATTAACCCCCACTCAACCCATAATGTTATTTTATGATTTTTGAGGCTCCCAGATAGATTCAAATCCTTCCCTCCCTCTTTTTCTATAAATTCAAAGCACATATTGAAGATCTACACCACCTGAGTATGTAGTTTCATATTGTTTAAATCCTATCTCCCATGCTTCTCTTCTAGGATAAAAAGAGAGGTATATCTGCCATTAGATCTAGATATATATATATATATGTGTGTGTGTTTGTTATATCTTGATTATTTTTATCTTTAATTTAGTATTCAGACCTAAATCCCGTTCTTCATTGAGTTCTTGATTGATCCACTTTAATTTGGAGAATCCTGTTGGTGAGTGTTTATCATCCAATTGAGGTAGGTGTTCTATTATTTAAACCCCAAAATATTTATTTGAATTACGTGTATGTAATTATATAATTTCTATTTGATTATTATAAATTTAATTCTTCCATTGAATTAATTAATTTGGTTAATTAATTAATTAGGGAATTGTGAAATTGGGAATAATGAATTGATTGAATTAAGACAATTAATTATTTAATTAATTATGGGATATTGGTATTTTGAATTTAATAATTAATTATTTAATAAATTTTGGGATTTTGGGATTTTGAATTTAATAATTAATTTTTTAATTAAATATGGGATATTGGGATTTTTTAATTGAATATTTAAGTGTTCAATTAATTATGGTATATTTGAGATTGTGAATTGGGATAATTAACTATTGAATTAATTAATGATATTGTTGTTCTTAATTAATTAGTGAATTAATTAGGGGTATTGATGTGATAAAATAATTGTTGAATAAGTAATGTGCTAGATGTGATTAATTAATTGTTGAATTAATTAATGAAAGGATGTTAATATAAAATTATTGAATTTGATTAATTAATTAGTGAATTAATTAGTGAATTAATTAATGTTGTATTGTGATATTGTGATATATGAATATTGAAATAATGAATCGTAATAATGGAATTCATGTGTTATTTAAATGTTGAATGATAAAAATGGAATTCACATGTTACTTGAAATAGTGAACGGTAACAGTAGAATTCACATGTGATATGAAATGATGAATGGTAATAGTGGAATTTAGTCATGTATTATGAAATATGAATGGTAACAATGAAATTAAATTATTAAATGATAAATTATAAAAATTGAATTCATTCTTGTATTATGAATGAATAATGGTAACAACGGAATTCAAATATATGATATGGTTCGAGTTTTCCTCAGGAACTCAGGGTTATTATGTAGTTAAATAAAGAGAAATTGAATAAATGTAAACTGTTTAGACTTTTACTTGTATTTTAATCTTTATACACCTACATACACTATTTTTAATGGATATAGTTTTAGATTTCATTTGTGGAGGCCTATTGAGTTTTACTCACACCCTACTCAGGCTGCCTAATTGGTACCCGAATAGACATCATATTTGTAGGACATGATAAGGGAAAATTCCCTTTGTTAGATGAATAATATGGGATGGAGCATGGATGAGGGAACCCTAATTAGTGTTGGGACCCACTTGGGAGTTGTTAGTGTCATTTTTTTTATTTTTGGGTTTTTCATATTGACACTTCACACATATTGGAATGACATATCTACTATTTAGTTTTGATATTGTACTTCCAGTTTTGGTCATTTTGTGATACTGGTACTATTATGGTTATGATATATCATTTGGTTATTATTGATTATTTATTTTCAATTTGTGTAATAATCTTATAAAGAGGGTATAGTCTTCCCATGATCGATATTAGACCCTCACTAAAAGTAGGTAGCCTCTGGAGTATAGGGAGGGGTGATTGAGATCATCTGACTGACCAGCTCGGGGCACTGGTGTGTGGAACCTGGGTTAGGACATTACACTGATCCATAAATCATGACTTAGATTTCCTCAAAAATTACCACCAAATTTATATTGAATATAATTTGGTTTTTAAATTCAATACAATATTGGTTAAGTCAACCCAAAACTCTCATGAGTACTTCTCGATAAAATAATGCATTTAGACTTTTACCATGTAAACACTTAGTTCTATGATTTCATTCCCAATCAATTATTGTATGGATTCGTCTTACTTAATATTAGATTGAGAAATTTTAATATATTATGTGTAAATATTTATTGTTTTATCCTTTACATTCCTTTTTAATATTAAGTGTATTTTACATAACTGATTAACTATGTTTTGATAAAACATTTATAAATAGTACAATTATTTAAATTTCAACTTTTCGTATAAATTCATTTATTTATGTGATCACAATCTTACATCCATAAAGAAAATAACTCATAGGATAGAAATAAATAAATAAATAAATGACTAAATCATGATCTTATCTAATGGTTGATTTATTGAGTAGATAGTAAATTAACCAATGACCTAAGGGAAACCTCATTGTTCTAATCTTGGAAGGAGTTACAACATTCCACCTATCTACCAATGTATCACCAGAGTTAACAACAACTTGGTTCCATATTGAACCATATCCACATGTTGTGGGATACCTTATTAATTACATGTATTTATAACTCACATTTAGGTGAGGGGAACCAAATTATTGGTTAATAAGGATTACATAAATAATCATGGACATGAAAGTCCTACATAATAATAGAGGGAGGGATGAAAAATAGACCATCATTTTAATTTCAAAATTAATAATTTCAAACCCATGAAATAAATTAAATTAAATAAAGGAAACTTATATAAAGGTTTTGGTGAAAATCATGAATGGTCATACATATTAAATGAATATGAAAATGTAAAACTGATTAACATTCATTTTTATTAAATCTTTATTGTTAAGATAGAAATGATTGCATTAATTAATTAATTATATTTTATCTTGATGACTATACAAATTCTATTAGAGATACCCATCATAAATGCATTCATGGAAAACCAATGGAAGAAACAATAATTAAAAATTATTATAATAAATTAATTGAGTATTTAATAATTATTTAAAACTATATTTAAAATGTCAAACACAATAGGTTCCAATCAATATAATAAGAGTTTAATGATTCAATTAGAAATTTAATATAATTTAAATCCATCCTTTATTGGAATACTACGTGAAGTTTACTTTTTATCTAAACTATGTATCTCGGTTACTGTGTACCCTAGATACACATATGTGGATTTGGCGTGTTCTTTCACCGGACAACATGACATTTACAAACTAGCTACACACCACGTGTTCTGCATATTATGTGTCCGGGATACATGCCTAGGTTTGTGACATGTATCTCTATGGATTACCTGGAATGTACTAATGATATATACATTGTGTGATTTGAATTCCATGTGTGTGTGCAACCCATGGAAGGACTCAGTATGTTTATCAGAAATGGGAATACATGATTTGTACAATCCATCTACATTTCATGTATCGTGCATATCATATGTCTTCATAAATTTCTGAGGAACTCAACATATATTTCGTACATGATAATTAATTAACTACATATCATGTATGTCAACTAGACATTGTGTACTTAATTAATGCTCTAGGATTTCAAACTCACATAGTTTTAATTGTGTATTTTACCATATGCCTCTAATGGCCCAAAGGCCTTCATTTTTTATTGATTTTTGATAATCCACCTTTCAAGGGGTGAGGTGGAACCCTTACAAGGCCCGTAGGCGTAAGTATTACATGGCCCGTAGGCCTTAGAGGAATTCATTTTCCCATAGGCTTCAAACATTACATACAACCCAGACTAACTACTTGGAACTGCTCCTCCCCAGCATCTTCATCGTGAAATCAATTCTCCACCTTCGCATGGTTGTTCGACTAGGCTTTCCCGTGCATGCACAGGCTTGTCCCGATGGAAGGTGTCATACCCTCTCATTATTTCAATCTATTTAACTTCTGTTATGGTGAAGGCTCCTTGCTCCTCCTCCTTCTAAAGCTTGTTCCATGTAGGTTGTCTGGTTTGCATCAGCACTTTAAGGTGGCCTGAAGGCCTTGAGGTGGCCCGAAGGCCTTACTGACCCAAAGGCCTGGGTGGCCCGAAGGCCTTAAAGGACTCGGGGACCAAATCAGTGGCCCGAAGGCCCAAATGGGGGCATATTTCTGGCTGCTATAGTTCCAAACAGTGCTTGCTATAGTTCCCACTACAATACCTTATACAGTTATGCACAGTTCTTGCTACAGTCCTACTATAGTTCCTGCTACATTACCTGCTACAATACCCTGGAAATTATCCCCCACCTGGATTTGATCCTGGGTCTCTTGGATGCACTTAAGGAGTTCTCACCAACTAGGTTGAGGCTCATGTGCTATTTTACCACATGGTTTATGCTAATTTTGATTCTAAATACTGTAGACTATATGTCATGTATGCAAGATACACACCATTTAATATAAAATGTCATGTTTGAGGTTATACCAATCTAAAGATGGTGTGAAATAAATGCACCATGTGTTGTTATTGATCGACAGGTCGTGTATCCCACGATAAGTCCAAGTTTAGTGTATTTGGGTACACGACCTATAATCTGGCTACACATCGTGTAATCCCATGATATCATTCCAAAATCCTCAACAATTCCTTATGGAATCTCCATTCATTGTTCATCTATTATTAATCCTTTAAGAAAAGAAAAAATTTAATGTTTATGATTAATATGTCGAAAAACTATTTATTAAAGTTGGATTAAAGAATGAATAATTCTTGAAATGAAAATCTAACCACTTTTATACATATAGATAAACATTCAAATAAATAGTTAAATATTTAAAATATTACCACTTTGATAACACTTGAAGGTTCTAAAATTATAGAAATCACCTTGGGTGGGTGATAATTTAAAAATTATTTTTGATTTAGAATCTCCTAGAATCAGATGAGAGGGTGTTTCACATAAAATTTATAATTAATCCATTTGTTATCGGAAGAAATAAATACCTGGTTGGAGAATATTTCATCAAAGATGTTGTTTTTGATTTTTGAAAAACCCTTTTTGTATTACCATTGTTTATTAGGAGGATACAAGTGTAGAATCCCTCTACTAGTGATCCACATATGCTCATTTGATCTACGAACGACACCAATTGATTTCTGAGAGCTAGTGTGGAAAATAAATAATCTTTCATTGTTCATGTTGATCGCTTGTAGTTCCTTCAATCATGAAGGAATATCTATAGTTCTTATGTCATGAACCATCCCAGCGGGGCCCGCGTCGCAACTCCCCAAGCCCGCCTCCAATAGGCCAGGGGCTAGTGACTAGCACTGAGTAGGAATATTACTAACATGGGGGGCATTGGCTAAGAACCTGTACACATGAACACATCTCCAAGCCCACAAATGCTAAAATGTAAAAACCACTAAGGAACAAAATGCATGCATACAACTAAACCAAACCAATAGAGTACGATAGAAAGTAACGTTCTGAAAGTAAACTGGGTAAGAATACAAGCCCACCAAAACAAGAGTCTGAAAACTACAAAGTCCAACCTGTAACACAAAAAGGTACTGGGACTGCTACTCATAGTCGCAGGAAAACCTCAGCCTGTGAGAAACTCAAAAAGATCAGTCATGTCCTGGTCCGCCCTTGACTATATCTAAAGGCTTCTCATCTGCAAAAGACACGACACATGTGGGCAAAGCCCATGCAGGGGTGAGTATAACAATACTCAGTAGAGGACCCTGAAAACCACAAAGAAAATACACAAAAGAAAGGCATAGTAAGATCTACATAGTATATGTCTACTAGACATATAATAGGAGAGAACAATACAGATATACTCAAAACCCAGACCCATAGTCTAGAGACAAGTCACTCAACCGCATACCCCTATTGGGAATTCACTTAGAAGATCCATCGTTCTGGGAGAACTCACTCCACGAGTCTGGTAGCTCTGATGACATCCGTCCGAGAAGTATTGTTCTTTGGGAAATGAAATGAGAGATAGAAACACTCATTATGGGAGAATACACTCATGAGTGGAAAGATCACGATACATGGACGAGGATCACTGCTAGGGCCTTGAAAGATACCGCAACTCATATGGATTCACCTGATAGGTAGAGGATCAACACCCAATGGAGTTGGTCATGTCAATTCCTGACTCTACCTAGGGTCAAGAATGGATAGAGGATCTCGCTCTAGGCCTCTCAGAGGGATACCTGACTCTATCACAGAAATTCATGCTGAAGGGATCATACTCCTGTAAAAGTAAACAATACCTGACCTTCAGGGGAACGAGAAAAAGGGGCACTAACCCAAATAAAACATATCCAAGATACAGTGTAAAAAAAGATAAAGCCATGTACAGAAAAGTAAATGGCGTGTAGAAAGGTCACATGTCATGTCCTCTGACCCCGGGTACTGCCCGTGTACAACGACCCATGTCGCAAGGCTAGTCATGAAAAATTAAACTACACAACATGTAAAAGATAACACGCCATATCTAAGATCTGGGGTCCACCCCATGTACACTGACCATGTGCATGTACATGGTCTCAACCCATGTACGCCAACCCATGTAACTGGTACATGGGGTGACTCGTGCCACTAGCCTCGCCTGGCCGTGTGGTGGAGTACATGGCCATGTACCTTATCCCGTGTCCATGTATCGCCCAAGATACACGCTGAGTCCCACCTAACTGCCTGTTCCATGATTCCTAGAGATTACATGCCGTGTTGTGAAGACGGGTCATTCTCCCCATGTCTGTGTATCACCCGAGATACACGTTGATTCCTTCGTAGCCGCCACTACCATGCTGCATAGAGAGTACACATCATGTCGCAAAGTCGTGGCGTTCTCCCTGTGTCCATGTATCACCCGAGATACATGACCAGCTTCGGGGAATGTCCAACACGCCATGTGTAATGGCCCAGAACTCTCCAGTCCATTACTTTGTGAAAATGCGGTGTTAGAGGTGTTCTAGGGGGTTAAGGTGACTTGGGGTGCATTTGGGTGGACTTTTAAGGAAAACTAAAGGGCTATATCTTTCGCACGAGAGGAACACGGTTTTTAGAAACCGTGCGGCCAAACTGTGCAGGGGTGGTGTTGGTGGCAGTGGATAACACATGGTTAGCACACAGTTTGTCTAACCGTGCAGCCTAACCATGCGAGGAGTGTTTAGCGAGACAATAGCTAATGCACGGTTAGCACACGGTTTGTCAAACCGTGCGGACTAACCATGCAGTCACTTAAGTTAGATCCTAAAATTGTGGATCTAACTCGTTTTGCCTCTAAATGGTTCGTTTAAGCCCCTAAGCATCCATAACTCGGGATTACCCTTTCTTGAGGGTAGGAGAACCTCTCCCAAGCATTTTAGAAGCAATCCGAAGGCTTCTCTTGGCGAATCAAAGCCGGTTTCTTGAGTTATTTGATCTTTCTTGATCGTTCTTGTTCGGTTTCTTGGATCCACTTGGATATACTCCTCCTCTTCCCTTGGTTTCTTAGATCTACGCCTGTTATGGGTAGATCTAAGTGTGTGGATTCCAATTATGATGAGCTTTGGTCTTGATCTTTCTAGGAGGAGAAATCTAAGGTGGGTTTTTGGAGAATCGACCCGGGTTTCTTGAGCGTTCTTCATTTGTTGGGGTTTTCGTCAAAAACCCTTGCGGTAGGGGATTCGTTGCTTCTCTTTCTTTTACGTGAAATTGTATTGTTAGCATGTTTAATCCCCCTATATGAAAAATGGAATTGACATAATAAATATTTTAACCGAATAAATAAATTGATATTGATCGTATGTTATTACCTCATGTTTTTATAGATAGTGAGATATCTATGCTTGATTTGATTAGCTGTTTGTTCTTGATGGAAATCAGTAAAGAACGTAAACTGGGATTAATTGATAAATTGTTGGATAAAGGTAAAGAGGCATGAAAATGAATCCGGTTCTTGTTGCAATTTGATGTTAATCAAATTAGCGTAGTAAGCATGTTTAATCTTTTGTGATAGCTTACTGGTTAGGTTTCATGATGTTGGAACCAATGAATTATGAACCTGTTAATTCAATATGGTTTAAATATTTGATTGTTTGATAATTCCTTGAAGGGTTCTGAGTTACCCTCTTGATTGTTAAAGGGCCAAGAGCCCAATTGATGTGATGGTTGCTTTCCTACTGCTTATGTTGTGATGTGATCCTGGATGGTTGTTGTGATATATGGGTGAATAAAGGCCTTTTGGTTGTGGTAGTGTATAATGACTAGAGTGGAAAGATGCATCGTTTTATGCATATGGGTGTCGGGGAGGACACCGGGGTTGATGGAATGGGTTGGATGTGAATTGTTGGTCACTTGGTGGTTCTTGGTTGTTTATTTGCTTTACTTTTTCCCACTAATCAAGGCAGCTGGTCTTGCATACCCTTCTCTCGAAAGAGGTGAAGATGCATGGGGTATGCCACGTGCTTTCCGTGTCTAGATTATCAAGGGAGGATGGGTCTATGCACTTTCTATAGGTGGAAAAGAATCGATGGGTAGTACATATACTCACTGTGTTGATCCCCCTTGTGTTTAGTAGTATAGAATGATTTTCTAGAATGCTTGGGAATATGGGAAAATAATTCTGTAATGAATGTTTGATTAAATGGTATTAACTCATGGGGTTGGAGTTGCCGAAACTTAATTATGAGGTTGAAAAATGTTGAAGGAAATAGTTGAATTTGGGTGTGTTTCTAATGAAATTTAATGTGGATTGGTTCATGGTTAATTAATGTTTAATGAATTAATTAACGTATAGTGGAATTGATAAAAAGGGAATGAAGTAACCTAATAAAGATCTTTAAATGGTTATGTGCTTATAGGATACCTAGTCTTAGAAGTGGCAGCCCGGAGTCCAAGAGACGTTAGCTACAGTTGTGTCTAAGACTAGGTTATGCCCATAGTGTGGTTGTGAGTTATAATATATTCTATACTTTTTTGTGTTTCTATATGCTACTCCACCCTGTCAGTAAGGGAAACTCACACCCCGGGGATTCTGAGCCATAGGGGGGTGTTTTCCCCAACATTCTGGTGGGAGGATGAATGGCTGACTACCCCCTTTGGCCCCGCTCTCTTCTCTTGGTAGATAATTGTTCCATTAGGCACAATGGTTAGTTTCCCCCCTTATATGTGTGTAGAGGTCTGTAATGGATTGTGGTTATTTATACACATATATTCTGGATAAAGTATCCTATGGACTACTATAGGTGTAACCTGTATAGGCTGTGATGGCTTGAGGATACTTACTCGGTGTATGGGTTGTAATGGCTTGAGGTATAATACCTGACGTATGATACATGTTACGGGAGTTGTGGTGGCTCCCAAAAACTACCTGGTTACTTTGGTTGTGAGGATGGCATGGTGCTTCACCCAGGTGTCTACGGGCAAGCCTTTGTGGTGCATGAGGTGCAGATTGTGGTGCTTCACCCAGGTGTCTGCAGGCAAGCCTTTTTGGAGAGAGATTCTTAGGACATGCGACGTTGGGGAAAAGCGGCAAACCAGTGGGGAAGTAGTAGCGGGGTACCCTTGATATTCTTTATTATTATGCTATATTCTTATATGAGTTACTTGGTGATATTATCCATGGTGAGGTTGGGAACTTAGTATACCTATTTATGTGATGAGTTAGTTTCACTTGTTGTTCACTGTGCTTTAGCATGCTTTATTTACTTTTGCACGAGAGGCTTCGGGGAGGATCCTACTGAGTATGCTATTATACTCAACCTACATATATATAAACTATTTTTTAGATCACTTGGAGCAGGTTGGAGATCAAGCCGGTTTCTACTAGCTTGGTGTTGTAGGAGCTGTTCGGGCTTGTGGTTGTAGATGTTTTACTTTCTTTTGGGTACTTGCAGTTTTTCCCCTTGTTGTTGTAGTAATTTTTCATGACATTCCATTTGTGCACTTGGGTTTCTTTTATATTTCCAGTTCTAAGTTGGAGTTTATTGGTGTCTATCTTATCTCTCTCTTCTGCATGTGTTCTCTTAGAGGGTAATGCCTCCCATTTGTGTGTTACTATACCCTCGGTGCTAGTCGCCAACCTGGGGCCTATTGGAGGCAGGACTCGGGGGTCATTGTCTCCCTTCTCACATTGCCAGCCCAGGAGGGGTACACTTTGTGGGGAGGTGGTCGCGACAGAGTGGTATCAGAGGTCTGGTTGAGGGATATGATGGAGTTTGGAGTTAGGCACATGTGAGGTTGCATGGGTTGTTAGGGCAACGATGTAATTCATGTACAACAAGTGAGGTAAACACTAGATACCGGTTGAGACATAGGAATTTAGGGCCCCCTATGATCAGATGTACAGACTTTTATGTTTACAATTTCTACTAAACAAGGTGATACTAGTTGCAGGGTAGAGACCCAGGAAAGGATTATGTATCATTCTTCTTTGTTCATGTGTTTGAATGGGTAGACCTTGGGATAGGTTAACCTAAAATGAATAAAAGAAAACAATTAATTAATTAATGTTGAGTCTTCCATATTCCAGGTTTAGAAGCTCTAATGGTTTTTTATTTTACAGGTATGGCTCCAGGTCAACGTCCCCATCAGGTTTGCGTAGAGAATGTCCAACAGTCTATTCCCGCAAATCGCCATAGGGTAGAGGTTGACGATGACAACACTTGGAGGAAGACACTCCGAGAGTTTCAGCGCCATAATCTACAAAAGTACAAGGGCTCCATTTCAGATGCAGTCATGGAAGACTGGTTAGAGGAGGTCGAGATAGGCTTCAGTTCGATCCGTGCTCGGAAGGAGCACCGGGTGTCCTTAGCTATGACAATGCTATGTGGAGCAGCGAGGCAGTGGTGGTTCTTGTTCCTCAGGGATCGTGAGGAATCAGTGATCTCATGGGAGGAGTTCCGTGACAAGTTTAGGGTTGACTTCCTTTCTTCGACTGCGAAGGCGTCCAGTCTCCAGGAGCTTCTTACCCTTCGACAGGGGAGCTCCAGTGTTTGAGAGTTTGGAATCCATTTCAGGAACCTTTTACGATATGCTTCAGACCTATTACCAAATTAAGAGTCCAGGGCGAGGCATTTCGAGGAGGCTTTGCATCCAGAGATCCAGCGCCAGGTCACCCCATTTATGCTGAAGACATATCTTGAGGTGTTGGAGAGGGCAGTGGTTGTCGAGAGGAATTCGGCCAGGATAGGATCATCATGAGAGGAAGATTTCCATGATCCCTCATGAAGCAAGGATGTGGTCTGGGGTTCCCAGTTTTCAGGGCAGAAGAGTTTCCGTTCATCAGGGGGTAGGTCCCAGCCCTTCACATCCCATTTCTCCAGAGGCAGCAACTCTTAGACCTATACCAAGGGATTAGGCTCTTGTTTTTCTTGTGGTGGTCATGGCCATCAGCAGCAGGAGTACCCGACCTTTCAGAGTGGTCATCGTGCACCAGGTGTTACACTTCAGGTTCCTCCATTGAGGAAGTTCCAACCGAGGAAGCAACAACCAGTTTTACCAGCTTTATATTAACTGAGGGTAGATGGAGCAGGTAGAGGACATCCCCATGACGCTCCTCGTCCTCAGAGAGTAGAGTGTGTCCATGGTGGTGGTCTTCATCTGGTTCAGGGAGGCCGTGGAGGAGGTCGTGGTCAGCTTCATGCTCTAGCGTTGCTAGCACCAGACGAGCCAGATATCTTTTGAGGTACCCTTTGCTTGTTTTCTACCTTGGTGTATTCCTTGTTTGATTTAGGAGCGAAACACTCCTTCATATCACCTACCCTTGTCCATGCTTTGGGACTTGAGGTAGAGAGGCTTCCAGTGCCCTTGGCGTTGACTACGCCAGTTGGAGGTCAAGCTGAATTGTTTGAAATATGTAGAGATTGTGAGCTAGTGTTGGGGAAACACCGCTCTTGGGGAGATTTCCTATGTTTAAAAATACGACCATATGATGTCAGACATGGATTGGTTGTATTCGGTGCAGGATATCGTGGATTGCTTCAGAAAAAAGGTCATTTTCTTTGGTGCAGATGGAGAGAAAGTGGTGTTTGTTAGTGAGCGAGATCCTTGGATGGTTCATAGGCACGTATCATCCTTATCATCCATGATGGCCGAGATGATACTGAGTTCATCAGAGGTTCAGAAGTTGGCGTTTCCTTGGGTCATAGAGGATTACCCTGATGTCTTTCCAGAAGTGGTTGAAGCCTTACCCCCTCAATGAGAGATCGAATTCGGGATCGAGCTACAACCAGGAACATCTCCTATCTCTATGTCTCCATATAGGATGGCCCCTTCTGAGTTGAAAGAGCTGCGTATACAGCTTGATGGTCTATTGCAGTGTGGTTTTGTTTGTCCAAGTGTGTCACCATGGGGTGCACCAGTTTTGTTTGTGAAGAAGGCCGATGACAGTTTGCGGTTATGTGTTGATTATCGTCGCTTAAACAAAGTTACAATAAAGAATCGTTATCCTCTCCCGCAGGTTGATGACTTATTCGATCAACTAAATGGTGCAAGTTGGTTCTCAAATATTGACTTGCGGTTAGGATATCATCAGATATGTGTGAAAGATGAGGATATTCCAAAGACTGCTTTCCATTGTCGTCATGGGCATTATGAGTTCATTGTAATTCCATTTGGTGTGACGAATGCTCTAGTTGTGTTCATGGGATTGATGAATGTTGTGTTCCGAGAGTTATTGGACAAGTTCGTGGTATTTTTCATTGACGAAATCCTTGTGTACTCCACGTCTGAAGAGGAGAATGCATAGCATCTACGAGCTGTTTTGGGAGTCCTTAATCAACGTTAGATGTTTGGAAATTTGTCTAAGTGTGAGTTTTGGGCTCGAGAAGTCCATTTCTTGGGTCATTTTTTGTCTCAAAAGGGAGTAGCTGTGGATCCGTCGAAGATTGAAGTAGTGGTGTCTTGGGCAGCCCCCAAGACAATGTCAGAGGTGCGAAGTTTCCTTGGTCTCCTAGGCTACTATAGGAGGTTCATAGCCAATTTCTCACGAGTTGTGACTCCTCTGATAGCTTTTAACAGGAAAGATCAGGTATTCATATAGACTGATCAGTGCCAGGCAACTTTCGAGTATCTAAAGTAGAAGTTAGTAAGTGCTCCAGTCCTTTGTCTTCCAACTGAAGGAGTTCAGTTTGATGTTTTCTACAATGCTTCACTTCTGGGGTTAGGATGTGTTCTCATGCAGCAGAGGTCAGTTGTTTCTTATGGGTCTCGGCAGTTACGTCCCCACGAATGTAACTATGCCACCCATGATCTTGAGTTGGCAGCCATGGTGTTTGCTCTGAAGTTGTGGAGACATTACCTCATTGGTGAGAGCATCATGGTTTTCACCGATAATAAGAGTTTTAGGTATGTTTTCTCCCAGCATGACTTGAACTTACGACAATGTTGGTGGATGGAGTTCTTACAGGAATACAACTTATAAATATCATATACACCTAGAAAAGGGAATGTTGTAGCTGATGCACTGAGCCGAAAGTCACGTAGTGATGTTGTGCATGAATCCGATGATTCCTGGAGAGTAATGGAAGAACTTTCAGCATTACATCTTAATATGGGAGAATTTTGGGGTAGAGGATATCTTTTTTAGATGACGGTACAATCATCCCTGGTGCAGAAGGTGGAAGAGTCCCAGTTGGGGGATCTTGAGGTGGAGGTCTGGAGAGACCGAGTTGTTTGTGGTGAGGCCCCCGATGGTTGTTTTGAGGACAAACAACACAGAGTGTTGTATCATGGAAGGATTTCTATTCCTTTGACGACGCGCGATATGGTCCTCAGAGAGTTCCATAGTTCACCTTTAGCAGTACATCCTGGCGTGACAAAGATGTACCGATCCTTGAGGAGTCAGTTTTGGTGTCCTGGCCTGAAGCGGGTGGTTGTGGAGTTTGTGTCTCGATGTTTAGTCTGCCAGAAGGTGAAGGTCGAACACCGTGTTCCTGGTGGCCTTCTCCAGCCATTAAAGATTCCTCAGTGGAAGTGGGAGGACATCTCAATGGAATTCGTTACTGGTTTACCTCAAGATTTGGGAGGACATGATTCTATTTGGGTGGTAGTGGATCATTTAACAAAATCGTCCCACTTCATAGCAATCAAGGAGTCAAGATCAGTGGAATTTTTGTCGAGGCAGTATCTAGAGGAGGTGGTGAGACTTCATGGAGTCCCAAGGATGATCATTTCTGATCTAGATTCTCGTTTTACCTCCAGGGTGTGCAGAGGTCTCCAACATGCTTTCACTTCTCAACTATGCCTTATCACTGCTTTTTATCCTCAAATGGATGGTCAGACAGAGCGAACCATCTAGACTCTTGAAGACATGTTACACTATTGTGTTCTAGATTTTAGAGGCTCATGGATAAGGCACTTACCCTTGGTTGAGTTCACTTACAATAATAGTTTTCACTCCACCATCGGCATGGCTCTGTTTGAAGCCTTGTATGGCTGGCCTTTCCGTTCTCTATTGTGCTGTACTGGGGTCAGAGAGTCAGCAATTCTCAGACCGGAACTAGTGAAGAATACAACAGAGATGGTTCAGGCGATTCGTGAGAGGATGAAGATAGTTCAGGATCGTCAGAAAGTATATGCCGATCAAAGAATGAGACCATGGGTGTTTAATGTTTGGGATCATGTGTTCCTGAAGGTGACTCCCCGTCATGGGCAGCGAAGGTTTGGTTGTGGAAGTAAGCCTTTTCCCCAGTTTTTTGGGCCTTTATAGGTGTTATCTCATGTTAGAGTTGTGGTGTATCTAGTATCACTTCCCCCATAGATGAGTCAGATACATGATGTTTTCCATGTATCATAGCTCCGTCATTATCTTCATGACAACTCTCACATCATCGATTGGGGAGAAATCGATGTTGATTATGATGCAAACTTTTAGAAGTGACCTGTGGAGATCCAAGACCGCATGAATAAGGTGTTGCGTGGGAATTCTATCCCCTTAGTTCGTGTCTTGTGGTGACACGGTGGCTTGGAGGAGAGTACCTGGGAACGTGAGTCACAGATACGTGCTCAGTACCCAGAGTTGTTTGATGTTTAACTCTTTTCATTTATCATTGTAGATAATGTGGTTATGAGACTTTCATGTTTATGAGATGTATCCCTTTTTTGCTTTTGTGGTTTTCTCTCTTTTGAGAGGTATCTTGAGGGGTGGTTGTTCAGACCCTGTTTCGTTTTCACTTTAGGTGGGTTTTGGATTCTCGAGGACGAGAATGTTTTGAGTGGTATCTGATGTAATGGCCCGGACCTCTCCAGTCCATTACTTTGTAAAAATACGGTGTTAAAGGTGTTCTGGGAGGTTAAGGTGACTTGGGGTGCGTTTGGGTGGACTTTTAAGGAAAACTAAAGGGATATAGCTTTTTCACGGGAGGCGCACGGTTTGTCTAAACCGTGTGGCCAAGCTGTGCGAGGTTGGTGTTGGTGGCAGTGGCTAACACACGGTTAAGCACAATTTGTCTAACCATGCGGCCTAACCGTGCGAGGAGTGTTTGGCGAGGCAGTAGCTAACACACGGTTAGTGCACGGTTTGTCAAACCATGTGGACTAATCGTGCAGGCACTTAAGTTAGATCCTAAAATTGTGGATCTAAATTTTTTTCCCCTTAAATGGTTCATTTAACCCCCTAAGCGTCTATAACTCGGGATTACCCTTCTTTGAGGGTAGGAGAACCTCTCCCAAGCGTTTTGGAAGTGATCTGAAGGCTTCTCTTGGCGAATCGAAGCCGATTTCTTGAGGTATGTGATCTTTCTTGATCATTCTTGTTCGGATTCTTAGATCCACTTGGATCTAATCCTCCTCTTCCCTTGGTTTCTTAGATATACGCTCGTTATGGGTAGATCTAAGTATCTGGAAGCCAATTATGATGAGCTTTGGTCTTGATCTTTCTAGGAGGAGAGATCTAAGGCGGGTTTTTTGAGAATCGACCCAGGTTTCTTGAGCGTTCTTCATTTGTTGGGGTTTTCGTCAAAAACCCTTGAGGTAGGGGATTCATTTCTTCTCTTTATTTTACATGCAATTGTATTTTTAGCATGTTTAATACCTCTGGATGACAAATGTAATTGACATAATAAATATTTTAACTGGATAAATAAATTGATATTGATCATATGTTATTGCCTCATGTTTTTCTAGATAGTGAGATATCTATGCTTGCTTTGATTAGCTCTTTGTTCTTGATGGAAATCGGTAAAGAACATAAACCGGGATTAATTGATAAATTGTTGGCTAAAGGTAAATAGGTAGGAAAACGAATCCGGTTCTTATTGCAATTTAATGTTAATCAAATTGGCATAGTAAGCATGTTTAATCTTTTTTGATAGCTTACTGGTTAGGTTTCCCGATGTTGGAACCAACAAATTATGAACCTATTAATTCAAGGTGGTTTAAAGATTTGATTGTTTGATAATTCCTTGAAGGGTTCTGAGTTACCCTCTTGATTGTTAAAGGGCCAAGAGCCCAATTGATGTGATGGTTGATTTCCTGCTGTTTGTGTTATGATGTGATCCTGGATGGTTGTTGTGATGTGTGGGGTCATAGAGGCCTTTTGGTTGTGGCGGCAGATGATGCCTAGAGTGGAGGGATGCATCAGTTTATGCGTATGGGTGTCGGGGAGGACACCAGGGTTGATGGAATGGGTTGGATGTGAATTGTCGGTCGCTTGCTGGTTCTTGGTTGTTTATTTGCTTTACTTTTCCCCACTTCTCAAGGCAGCTGGTTTTTCTTAGCCTTCTCCCGAAAGAGGTGAAGATGAGTGAGGTATGACACGTTCTTTCTATGTCTAGCTTCTCAAGGGAGGATGGGTCTACTCTCTTGCTATAGGTATCAATGACTCGACAAGTAGTACATATACTCACCGTGTTGATCCTCCTTGTGTTTAGTAGCATAGAATGCTTTTCTTGAATGCTTGGGAATATGGAAAAGTAATTATGTAATGAATGTTTGATTAAATGGTATTAACTCATGGGGTTGGAGTTTCCAGAACTTAATTATGAGGTTGAAAACTGATAAAGGAAATAGTTGACTTTGGGTGTGTTGCTAATGAAATTTAATGTGGATTGGTTCATGGTTAATTAATGTTTAAATAATTAATTAATGTACAGTGGAATTGATAAAAAGGGAATGAAATAACATAATAAATCTCTTTAAATGGTTGTGTGCTTATAGGATACCTAGTCTTAGAAGTGGCAGCCCGGAGTCCGAGAGATGTTAGTTGCAGTTGTGTCTAAGACTAGGTTATGCCCATAGTGTGGTTGTGAGTTATAATATATTCTGTACTTTTTGTGTTTCTATACGCTACTCCACCCTGTCAGTAAGGGAAACTGACACCCCAGGGATTCTGAGCCCTGGGGGGGGGGGTGTTTTCCCCAACATTCCGGTGGGAGGATGAATGGCTGACTACACCCTTTGGCCCCGCTCTCTTCTCTTGGTAGATACTTGTGCCATTAGGCACAATGGTTAGTTTTCCCCCTTATATGTGTGTAGAGGGCTGTAATGGATTGTGGTTATTCACACACATATATTCTGGATATAGTATCCTATGGACTACTATAGGTGTAACATGTATAGGCTGTGATGGCTTGAGGATCCTTACTCGGTGTATGGGCTGTAATGACTGGAGGTATAATAACCGACATATGATACATGTTTCATGAGCTATGGTGACTCTCGGAAACTATTTGGTTACTTTGGTTGTGAGTATGGTGTGGTACTTCGCCCAGGTGTCTGCAGGCAAGCCTTTATGGTGCACAAGGTGTAGATTGTGGTGCTTTTCCCAGGTGTCTGCGGGAAAACCTTTTTAGAGAGAGATTCTTAGGACATGCAATGTTGGGGAAAAGCGGCAAAACAGTGGGGAAGTAGTAACAAGCTAAACTTGATATTATTTATTATTATGATATATTATTGTATGCGTTACTTGGTGAGAGTAGACATGGTGAGGTTGGGAACTTAGTATACCTGTTTAGGTGACGATTTAGTTTCACTTGTTGTTCACTGTGCTTTAGCAAGCTTTCTTTACTTTTGCTCGAGAGGCTTCGGGGAGGATCCTAATGATTATGCTATTATAATCACCCTATGTATATATAAACTATTTTTTTAGGGAACTTGGAGCAGGTTGTAGATCAAGCCGGTTTTTACTAGCTTGGGGTTGCAGGAGCTGTTCGCGCTTGTGGTTGTAGCTATTTTACTTTGTTTTGGGTACTTGCAGTTTTTCCCCTTGTTGTTGTACTACTTTTTCATGACATTCCATTTGTGCACTTGGGTTTCTTTTATATTTCTAGTTCTGAGTTGGAGTTTATTGGTGTATATCTTATCTCTCTCTTCTTCATGTGTTCTCTTAGAGGGTAATGCCTCCCATTTGCGTGTTACTATACCCTTGGTGCTAGTCGCCAACCCAAGGCCTACTGGAGGCGGGACTCAGGGGTCATTATCTTCATTCTCACATTGCCGGCGCAGGATGGGTACACTTTGTGGGGAGGGGTTCGTGACACCATGTGATCGGGTTCACACACCATGTGATACCTATCTGACCCCCGAAACCCTAGCCTTCACTGCCGGTACTACACGGCGTGTTATTCGGAAGTACACGTCGTGTATTCCGGAATTTTCCAGAATCAACACTTCTCGTCGGTGCGCCTACCGTGATTCTTAGATCTTCTTTTTGATGGTCCGATTGCCATGAAACTACAAATTCTAGGTTTCCCCGATTTCCCGAAGTCATCTCCATTGTTTTTGGGCCTCCTATCAGCCCCAAAAATGAGTTTCAATCCTCCCACATGAAGAATGCTCGAGGAACAATCACTTCTAATCCAAGTTGATTCGTCATCCACCTTGGCCCTCGCACATCCGTAAAGTCGTTGTGATGTCAGATCTCTAGTTTGGGATCGTTGTGTTCCAAGACGGGTGCACAATGATCCATTGTTCGTTTCCCCATGAAGAACGCAAAGAACGCATAAGAAAATAATGGGGAAAGAAACCCAATAAAAAATCCAGGAACAAACCTCCACCATCGTTCGTCATGGTGTTGATCCACTCCCGTTAGTAGGATCAAATAGAGCGGAATCAAACAATAATTTAACATGGATTAATTCCCTGAGATCAACCCGATGAAACCCTCCCACAAGAACACACAAATCTGCGGATCAACTTATTCGTGGTTGATCCGTGTTCATCGTTTAAATTCAAAAATGGGGAAAGAATAATCAAAATAACAACCCCTACCTCAAGGAGGGATCAATCGCTGATGAAGGGGTCATGCTGTCATCGTCGTCAATATCCTTCAACTTTGTTGGCGTATCAATTCATGGCTTTGATTCGTCGTCGATTGTTACTGAGAGTTCTCTCCAATGTTCCATGATTCCACCAGAGTTTTCTCTCAACCTTTTCTAACGAGCAACATATGATTAACCCATTAAAAGGGGAAACATATTTGAGAATTCCATCACTCTATGGTATTAATGAGTCAGCATTGATTTTTCAGAGTGATTATGGCATGGAATTAATTAATGAAATAGTTGCCCCGTCGCTGCACTGCAGCAGATGTTTCCAAATAAAATAAAATAAACTTTGTGAATTTATTTTATTTTATTTTACTAAAAACATCCAAAAATTAACATTTTCCCTCTACCCGTGCCAATTGAGGTTAGAATCATTATTAGGTAAAGTCATCGTCCCGAACACAACGGTGCCCTCAGATTTTTAATATGAGAATCTATTTGTAAACTGCCACAACCACGCACATATGTCGACTCACTTAACTTAAAAAAAAGTTCAAACCACCATTCTGGGATCCCTGGACCTCGGAATGATGTGTCGTCTCTGCACCTGGTCTCATAATAGTTCCATATAATATTTAAAAATAAAACACAAAAAATCTGAGACATTACATTCTCCCCACCTTGGGGATTTGCATCCCCAAAATGCCAAAATAAAGACTACTCAAAAAGATGTGGGTATTGGGCATGGATCTGAGTCTCCTGCTCCCATGTGCTCTCCTGAAGATTCCCATGCTTCCACCGAATGCACACCAAGGGAATTGATTGTCCACAAATGATCCTATCCTACTGATCCTTGATCTCCACTGGGTACTTAGAAAAAGTCACCCCATACCTGATGTCCAGCTCGCCCCAGTCGATGATGTGAGATGGGTCATGCACGTACCTCCTCACCTGCGAGACGTGGAAGACATCGTGTACCCGATGCAACTGCGGTGGTAGATCTAGGTGGTACACCACCTCTTTGACTCTGAGCAGTATCTGAAAAGGTCCAATGAACCTCAAAGATAGCTTGTCGCCTCGACCAAACCTTCGTAACCCTTGTCGAGTTGAGACCCAAAGAAAGACGTGGTCTCCCTACTCAAAATCCAGGGGTCTCTGTCGTATATCAGCATAAGACTTCTTCCGGCTATATGTAGTCTTCATCCACTCCTGAATGACCTACACCTTCTCGGTGGTAGCTCGCACCAACTCTGGACCCATGAGTACTGACTCTCTGGGGTCATTCCAGTAAAGCAGTGACTGGTAGGGTCTCCCATACAAGGCCTCGAACGGAGCCATACTAATGGTAGAGTGGTAGCTATTATTATATGAAAACTAAACTAGTGGTAGGTAGTCCTCTCTACTCTGACCGAAGTATAAGATACAGGCCCACAACATATCCTCCAGAACTTGAATGGTCCTCTCCATCTGACCATCGGTCTGGGGATGGAACATCGTGCTCAAGTGTAGCTGAGTCCCAAAAGACTCCTTCAATCCCTTCCACAATTGGGATGTGAAGTGGGCGTCTCGATCCGAGACTATTGTTGAAGGGATTCCATGAATCTGAATTATCTCCTGCATGTAGAGGCGTCCCAAGCTCTCTATGTAACTCTTCTTTCTGATAGCTTGGAAGTGGGCCGACTTGGTGAGTCGGTCAACGATCACCCAGATAAAATCAGGCCCATTGGACATCCGTGGTAAGCCTGTCACAAATTCCATCGATATTCCATCCCACTTCCACTCTGGAACCTCCAGAGAGTGAGCTAATCCCACTGAAACATGGTGCTCATCCTTCACCTGTTGGCATGTAAGGCATTGAGAAACGAACTATGCTACTATTTTCTTCATGCCTGACCACCAGAACTGTCATCGAAGATCCTGATCCATATTTTTCACTCCAGGATGTACCGAAAAGGGGGATGTATGAAACTCCCTCAGGACCTCTTCTCTCAATGCCACTGGTACAATAGTGCATCCTCTAAAAAGAATTACGTGATCCCCACCTTGAGAATATCCATCGGGATCATGTCCTATGGATAATTGAGCACATAAAGCCTCACAATCGGCATCCCCAAGCTATGCCTCCCTAACTTGTTGTAAGAGTGGAGGGTTCACAACCATAGACTGCAGGTAAGTTGTATCCTCTCCTTCCACAAAGGATAACTGCAGCGTGGCTAACTACTCTGTCACCTCACTCAACAGCTACGAGCTCTAACTTCTATTAAGAGAATCTGCCTCCTTGTTCCCCTCCACAGGAGTATAGATGATCTCGAAATCATAATACTGGAGGAAATCTAGCCAATGCCTCTATCTCAGATTCAGATCCTTCTATAAGAAGATGTACTTGAGGCTATTGTGGTCAGAGTAGACGATGAACCACTCGCCTATAAGGTAGTGTCACCACATCTTCAATGCGAAGACTACCACTACCAACTTGATATCATGGGTCGCATAGTTCTACTCATGTGGCCTAATATAGAATGAACCATAAGCAATCACTGCCTGTCTCTGCATCAAGACACAACCAATACTAGTCCCTGATGCGTCGCAGAAAAATATGTACTCGACACCCTCCTCTGGTAATCTCAAGATTGGAGTGCTCGTCAAACTCTGTCTCAACTGCATGAAAGGATACTGGCACTTGTCCGTCCATATGAAGGGTTTTCCATTCCTGGTTAAGGTTGTCATCGGTGCTGATATTTGGGAGAAATCAGGAATGAAACTCTGGTAATATCATGCCAACCCAAGGAATCTTCACACCTCCATCATGCTCCGAGGTGGATCCCATGCTAAAACTGCCTCCACCTTGGCTGGGTCCACAGCTACTCCATCTGCTGATATGAAATGTCCCAGAAAGTGTACCTCCTGAATCCAGAACTGGCACTTTGAGAGCTTCCCATAAAGCTGGTGCTCTTGAAGTACATCTAGAACCATCCACAGGTGTCTCGTGTGTTCCTCCTCTAACGCTGAGTACACAAGGATGTCGTCGATGAAGACCACTACGAACCGGTCCAAGTACGGATGGAATATTCAGTTCATCAGTCCCATTTACATTGTAGGGGCATTCGTCACGCCGAAAGACATCACCAAGTACTCATAATGACCATAGAGGCATCTGAAATCTGTCTTCGGTATATCCTCACCCCGTACTCGTAATTCGTGATAACCTGATCGAAGGTAAACCTTAGAGAACCACTGTTCCCCCTCTTAGATGATCAAAGAGGTCATCGGTTCTCGACAGTGGATACTTTTTCTTCACCGTTACCTGATTAAAGTGTTGGTAATCCATGAACAACCTCAAACTCCCATCTGCCTTCTTGGAAAACAAGACTGGGGCCGCCTAGGGTGAAACGTTGGGTCTCACGAAACCCTTGCTCTGTAATTACTCCAACTGCACCCTCAGATAATGAAGATTTGTGGGAGCCATATAATATGATGATGAAGAAATTAGTGCTGTCCTAGGGTGTAAGTTGATTCAGAAGTTGATTTCCTGGCGGGGAGGTAGTCCCGGAACATCTTTAGGAAAGACGTCCTCTTACTCTAACACTACTGGTGGGAATTGGGAGCTCATCACATCGACTGCTCTGAGGTCAAGGATATCCAACTCATGAGTGACTGGTTGCACCCTCCTATGCATGAGCTCATTCTATTCTACCTGAGTCTCCTTTTTTCTGACAAAAGAAAACCTCATCCCATCACTGCGGATACACCACACTCTTCGCCTAAAACAGTCAATCTGGGCATGGACCGAAGATAACCAATCCATACCGAGAATGACGTCATAAGGCCTCGACGCTAACACCAATAGGTTCCAACCGAAAATATCTCCTACAAGGGTAAGATCACACTGCCTAGAAATGTGTGTGATCATTGAGTCTTCTCCCGTAGGTGTCTCTAAGCCTAAGGATCGAGTCAACGACTCTACCGGAATCTCAAGGTTTCACACAAGACATGTGGCGATGAAGAAATGACTGGAACCTCTGTCTATAAGTATGACAGCTAAAGTATAGAAGACACATATCATACCTTGGATCATCCTTGAATCCCCTAGGTCATACGCCTCGACTGCATAGAGCTTTCCCCACCCCTGTCCCCCAGCTCCCTAAGCCTGATGAGGACCTCCTAGGGGTGGTGGTGGAAGTAAGTCAAAGTGTCTACCACCACCTGCAGCTCTCCCTACTCCTCTGCCACATCCGACTCCTGGCGGATCTGTCTGATCCACTCTCTGCCTCTACCTTGGTGGTTCATCCACCACTTCCCTATCAGCAGTTCGACGGGTCGGACAATCCCTAGCGAGATTTCCCCTTCCATCGCATGAGTAGAACCGCTTCTCCCTAGGATGACTGGATCCTTCCTGAGAGCCCAAGACTATCGACTCCCTATCCTGAGTCCTCCTATGACTCCTCCCACATCTTGATCCCTGTGTCCGATGTTGGCTCCCCGCTACCGAGGTCTCCGGACCTGTCTGCCTGCTGCTGACTGTCATCAACTATCTCTGCTTTTCCAATAAGCTCTCGATCACCAAGGCCCACTCAAGCACTCCAGCATAAGTCGAAATTCATAGAGGCACAACACTAGCTCGGATGTCCCGTCGTAGACCTTTCTCGAAGGCCCGAGCTCTGAAGTACTGATCCCTGACCATATCCATCGAGTACCTGGTGAGGTTGGTGAACATCGATGAATAGTCAGATACCATCATACTACCCTGCTGGAGCTGAAGAATCTCCTGGATGCGTACTGATATTAGCGTAACCAGAGAGAACTCCTCCCTGAAGAGTCACTCAAACTACGTCCATGAAAGAGTCTCCTCATTGTGAGTCTGTGTGGTCAGACTCCACCATCATCCTGATGAACCCTAAAGAAGGCTCGCTCCAAGGATCACCATCTATTCTGTTGGTGTCCTCACTAGATGGAAGACTCTAGTCATCACCTCAAGCCAGTCCTCATCCGCCTGAGGATCGGTCTCATCTCAGAACCTAAGGGGTCTCTGTCTTTGGAACTCATGGAGCACACTCAGCCTGAACCCCTAATCGGTCGGTACTACTAGTACCACAGGTTGCTCCACTGGTGGTGGTATAGCAGGTGCACTACCTGAAGGAAACTCCTAGGGAACAAGTCCCTTTATCGAAGCCTCATCACTGAGGGGGTCATCCTCATGATCGTGTTGTTGAATCCTAGCGGGTATGCATCGCGGAGGCATCCTGTAAGGAAACAATATGTACCTTGGTTAATGAGTATATCTGGATATATGACACAAAGGATATGGAAAACACAACCCAATCCTATATGATGCATGTACCATTATTTTATTTTCCCACAACTAGTTTTTTCATGTACCGAGTCGAAAAGTAGGTTATCAAAGTCCTGGTGTATGGATACGTCGGCCGCCTGCACCAACACTGGAGTCTCTGGACTGAAATCCGAGCTCAAAACACTTAACACTGTTTCCCCAAAACAATCTCATATAATCTTGGTCCTAATGTAGAACAGACCACCTCTGATATCACTCAATCACGACCCGTCCTAGTGGATCCACTACTACAAAAAACGGGCTTTATCAGCACTCAAAATAGGCTTTAACAGTGCTAAAAAAGTACTGTAAAGCTCAGCACTGATATAGGGGGGGGGGTCCCTTTTATCAGTTCTCTAAAAAGAGATGATAAAGTCCAATTTTATTAGTGCTAAAAAAGTGATGATAAAAGACCCCTTTATTAGCGCTTTTTTTAGCACTGATAAAAGGGACCTTTATCAGCGCTTTTAAAAAGCACTGATAAAATTCAAAAAAATTAGAAAAAAATAAAAAAGAATTATATAATGCGTGGAGAGCTTTTAACAGCACTTGACCCCCCCCCCCCCTTTATCAGTGCTAGGCGGACCCCCTCACACTCTCCCACACATTGCCCATCCCGTGCATCCTCACATGCTCGCAACCCTTTTCTTCGACCCGAACTCTAACCCGCGACTTCCCCCCTTTCGCTGGGGAACCTTTACCCCTAAGCCATTTCGTTTTTTTCTCTTTTTAATGATATATCTATTTATTTATATATATATATAGTTATATTTATTTGTATATTGATATAGATTCATATTAATATAAATATATTTATTCATATATTAGTATATATATATATTCATTTGTATATTAATATATATTTATATTTATTTATATATATATTTTTAGTTATAATTTTTTATCCGTATGTTTATTTGTATATTAATATATACTTATAAGATTAGTTTTAAATTCATTTATGAAATATGTTTTTTATGTGTGTTTATAAATAAATAAATAAATACATACATACATATATACAACACACACACATAGACACATATATATTTACAAATAAATACATATATATGTGTATTTGAAAAGCCATAGAATGTTAAAACAAACATAACTTATAATCCATAAGCCCGTTTCAATTCTACAACAAGTCAAATCGAATAAATTGAAACAATATTCGATATGATATATGGTATATGCCTAACAGACATCTGAATCATAAGTTATACTTATTTTAATATTAACGAATTGGGGTATCCCGACTAAAAACTCAGTTTTGGAGGCCTTATGGGACTTTTTTGGCCTCCAAAAATGTGGTATATGCTTTACTTGGGTCATTAGCATGTAGAGATCATTGTAGGCTTCGATTTGATATGTTGTAGAGCTCAAACGGACACCCGAATCAAAAGTTATGGCAGTTTGAAGTTTGAGTTACATTTTCAACTTATTTTAGATCTTTTATTGATTTTTTGATTTTTTTTGTGTCTTCAGATTGTTATTAAACGATTTTAATCAATAATAATTAGAAAATTATTAATTAATAATATTTTTTAAAATATTTTAAATCCATTTTAACTAAATTTATTATATATTAAATGTAATAGTCTATTTATACTTATCTAAAACATATTTAAAATATATATATATTATATTTATATCAATATAAATATACTTATATAACAATATTTTATTTTTCATGATTTTTTTTAAACATAAAATTTATCACCGGTAGGAAAAAGCACTGATAAATCCCCCCTTTATCAGCGCTAAAAAAAGCGCTGATAAAGGGGGGCCTTTAACAGTGCTTTTTTTAGCGCTGTTAAAAGGGCCCCTTTATGAGTGCTTTTTTAGAACTTATAAAGGCCCCCTTTATTAGCTCTTTTTTAGTGCTGATAAAAGGGTAGCGCTTCCCTTGCCCGTTTTTTTAGTAGTGGGTCCACGCCGCGACTCCCCAAGCCCGCTTCCAATAGGCCAGGGGCTGGTGACTAGCACCAAGTAGGCATATTACTAACTTGGGAGGCATTGACTAAGAACCTGTACACACACACATCTCCAAGCCCACAAATAATGAAATGTAAAAACCACTAAGGAACAAAATGCATGCATAAAACTAAACCAAACAAACAGAGTACGATGGAAAGTAAAGTGATGAAAGTAAACTGGTCCAGAATACAAGCCCACCAAAACAAGAGTATGAAAACTACAAAGTCCAACCTGTAACACAAAGAGGTACTGGGACTGCTGATCATAGCCTTAGGAACACCTTGGCCTGTGAGGAACTCAGAAAGCTTGGTTCAGTCCTGGTCCACCCTTGACTCTATCTAAAGGTTTCTCGGTTACACAAGATACGACACGTGCAGGCAAAGACCGTGCAGGGGTGAGTATAACAATACTCAGTAGAGGACCCTGAAAACCACAAAGAAAATACACAAAAGAAAGGCACAGTCATATCTACAAAGTATATGTCTACTGAACATATAATAGGAGAGCACAATCTAGATATACTCAAAACCCATACCCATAGTCTAGAGACAAGTCACACAACCGCATACCCCCACTGGGAATTTAGTCCAAAGATCCCATGAAACACTCATTCCGAGAGAACTCACTCCACGAGTCTGGTAGCTCTGATGACGTCCGTCCGAGAAGTATTGTTCGTCGAGAAAAGTCACGAGAGATAGATACACTCATTACGAGAGAACACACTCCTGAGTGGAATGATCATGATACACGGATGAGGATCACTACCAGGGCCTTGGAAGATACCGAAACTCATCCACATTCACTTTCTAGGTAGAGGATCAATGCCCAGTGGAGTTGGTCATGTCAATTCTTGACTCTACCTAGGGTCAATAATGGATAGAGGATCTCGCTCCGGGCCTCTCGGAGGGATGCTTGACTCTATCATAGAAAGTCCTGCTGAATGGATCATACTCCTATAGAAGGAAATGATACATGACCTTCAGGGGAACGAGAAAAAGGGGTACTAACCCAAACGAAACATGTACACGATATGGTGGACAAAAAAATCAAGCCATGTACAGAAAATTACACAGTGTGTAGAAAGGTCACACGCTGTGTCCTCTGACCCTGGGTACTGCCCATGTATAATGGCCCGTGTTGCAAGGCTGGTCATGAAAAATGAAACTACACGGCGTGTAAAAGATAACACACCATTTCTAAGTATCTGGGGTCTGCCCCATGTACGCTGGCCATGTACCCGTACACGGTCTCAACCCATGTATGCCAACCCGTGTAACTGGTACATGGGGTGACTCGTGCCACTGGCCTTGCCTGGCCATGTGGTGGAGTACACGGCCATGTACCCTATCTCGTGTCTGTGTATCTCCCATGATACACGCCGAGTCCCGCATAGCCGCCTCTTCCATGATTCCTAGAGAGTACACTTCATGTCGCGAAGCCATATTGTTCTCCCCGTGTCTTTGTATCGCTCGTGATACACACTGAGTCCCTGGTAGCCACCTCTGCCATGCTGCATAGAGAGTACACGTCGTGTTGCGAATCCGTGTCATTCTCCCCATGTCCATGTATCGCCTGAGATACACACCGAGCTTTAGGGAAGGTCCAACACACCGTGTGACCAGGGTCACATGCCGTGTGATACCTATCTGACCCCCAAAACCCTAGCCGCCGCCACCGCCGGTACTACACGACATGTTCTTTGGAAGTACATGTCGTGTATTCCGAAATTTTCCAGAATCAACGCTTCTCACTGGTGCACCTCCCATGATGCTTCTATCTTCATTCTGACGGTCCGATAGCCATGAAACTCCAGATTATAGGCCCCCCGATGTCCTGAAGTCGTCTCCGTTGTTTTCGGGCCTCTGATCAACTCTAAAAATGTGTTTTGATCCTCTCGCATGAATAATGCTCGAAGAAAAGTCTCTTCCGGTCCAAGCCGATTCATTGTCCACCATGGCCATTGCACCTCTGTAGGGTCGTTGCGATGTCAGATCTCTAGTTTGGGATCGTTGCATTGCAAGATGGGTGCGCAAAGATCCATTTTTCATCACCCCACTATGAACACAAAGAATGCGCGAGAGAAGAAAGGGGAAAGAAACCCAATAACAAATCGAGGAACGAACCTCTGCCATCATTCGTCACGCCGTTGATCCAATCCCATTATTAGGATCAAATGGAGAAGAATAAAATAATAATTTAACATGGATTAATTCCCCGAGATCAACCTGATGAAACCCTCCTGCAAGAACACACGAATCCACGAATCAACTTGTTTGTGGTTGATCCGTGTTCGTTGTTTAAATTCAAAAATGGGGAAAGGAGAATCAAAATAGCAACCCCTAACTTAAGTAGGGATCGATCGCTGATGAAGGGGTCATGCTACCATCTTCATCGAGATCCTTCAACTTTTTTGGTGCAATGATTCACAGCTTTGATTCATCATCAATCGTCGCTGAGAGTTCTCTCCAAGGTTCCAAGATTCCACCAGAGTTTTCTATCAACCTTTGCCAACGAGCAACATACAATTAACCCATTAAAAGGGGAAACATGTTTTAGAATTCCATCATGCTGTGGTATTAATGATTCAACATTGTTTTTTCAGAGTGATTATGTCATCACATTAATTAATGAAACAGCTGCCCCATCTCTGCGCTGTAGAAGATGTTTCTAAATAAAATAAAATAAACTCTGCAAATTTATTTTATTTTATTTTACTAAAAACGTCCAAAAATTAACTTTTTCCCTGGACTTGTTTTGGTTGAGGTTAGACTCGTTCTTAGGTAAAGTCTTCATCCCGAACACAACAGTACCCTCAGATTTTTAATCCGGGCATCCGTTTAGAAACTGCCACAACCGCGCATATATGTCGACTCACTTTACTTAAAAAAAAGTTCAAACCACCATTCCAGGATCACCGAGCCTCGAAATGATGTGTTGTCTCTGTGCTTGGTCTCGTAATAATTCTATATAATATTTAAAAATAAAACAAAGAAAATCGAAGACATTATATCTTCTCAATATTGATAGGAAGAGAGGATGGATAATGAAGACAGATTTTTTTGTGAGTAACAATTCTCAAATCATAATAAAACCTACAAGATACACATAACCATTTATTTATAGAGATGGGGTTTAGGTTAAAATATTATCTAATTGAATACCAACCCATAAATAATATATTAATCATTATTGAACTCCACAAGATATAATAATAATTATATTATTATTATTATTTTATGATGTGCACTAACTTTTTCAATGATAAATATTATTTACTAGCTTGCATATAAATATTTCTCATCGAATATGATCTTGTTGCACTCTAATTCCTTGACATATATGTAATAATATAATTAATATTGAATTAAATATTTTATTCATCAATAAATAAAATAAATATTTTATTCCCAATCCATTCAATAAATATTCATCAAATATTCATTTAATCAAATAAATAAATCATTTATTACCCTGTGAATATTAATGATCAATGAAACATGAATTAAATTATTCCTCAGTCTTGAGAATAATATTTATTACATTAATTAAATTCAAATATAATTTAATTGATATCAATGGAAACACTTAGTGTGTGACCATCTAGGATTATTTCTCATTGGAATTAGGAGGGATTTCCTAAAGTCTAAGATTACTATCTAGCAACGAGTCAAGGAACCCAATAAAAATAACTTAATATCACAATTTCAATAAAAACATTGAACACTCATTGTATAACATAATCCCTTTATCACAATATATCATCAATAAGGTTTCACATCCATGACATAAACCTATATAATCGATATCTATTTCTTTAAATCTCTAAAATGAATAAATAATTACACCATGAACATGGAATTTAATGTGATGGTTCTATCAAAATCAAGGTATAAGATATCAACTTCCATAAAGATAGAAGAGACTATTCCTTCCTAGACATATTCATTAATAACACATCACTCATAACGCACCCAACATATCCAACACTGCCATGAAATGTATCATCATGGTTTAAGAAATACATCTATGTGTGTGAGTGGAAATATATTTTTGGTTAGATAAAGTATCTCCAGAGGAGTGAATTGAGTACCCAATAATTTTTTTTGAAAATGAATTAAAAATATTCACCCAATTAATTTAAAAATGGCCTATCAAACCCAAATAGAATATCGCTATATATTTAAATCTTTCAAAATATTTTTTAGATGATTGATTAGTTCTTGGATAAAATAATATAAAATATTACTCAATCCTTTAAAATAAATTTAACTTGATAAAATATTATGAAAACAATAATTAAGGTTAACTATAAAATTATATATTATTCTTATAGTTTAAAACAATTTTTAGCATTAAAGAATAAATTCAATGTAAAACGAAAAAAACATAGTAGAATTTTTAATACAAGAGGTTCAGTATCAAGCCAAGACTTAGTCCTCTCCACTTGGTGATCAAATAAAGCCATGTATTTTATATAAAATAAAAATTTTGATCCACAACATAGATTGGGTTTTACAACAATTTACAACTTTCTAGGTCACACACAACCTGTTCAAAAGTTATACATGGGAGTATAAAAGAAATTGGTCACACAGGACCTCTACCATAGTTATACATGAGAGTATAAATGATAATAATATATATTAGAGGATATAAAAGTATCATCCATCTTTTAGTAGGTGATAGTATGCATGTGATACAACAAAATATGCACACACAGTGCTCGAAATGTAAAATAATGTAAACAGAACAAAGAAACTAATAGTGTAAAGGAATATAAGTGCTTGGTACATTTTTAGTTCAGCTCGTGACTCCTTGAATGGATTTTTAAATGAGGTTTAATTCAGGTTATATTAAAAACCTTAGTATAATAGAGTATTGCCGACTCTTTTTCTTGACTAATGGAGGGCTCTTTATGTAATTATGTAATTTGGATTCCCAGTTGAATGTACGCTCTTTGTTTTCTTGCAATGAGATTCATCACCATTAGTGTGTTTAGTATGTATGATATATTAGTATTTTTCACATGATATCTATCTAATTTTAATTTTCTCTCTCATCCATTACACGACGAAGTCTACTTCCTTTCTTAAGAGTAGATGCAGGAAGAATATTCACATGTATCTAGATATTATACTTCCCCGTACAGCATGTCTGAAACATTCTTCAATGAATTCTGTCATACATTTAAGAGAAAATAATTAAAATATTTTCCCATTAAATTATATAATATAGATTTTATAATAATTTAATTCAAAATAAATAAGTTATAATGGTGGATGTGTCTTAGTATGGCGGTGTTTGTCAGGAGGTGACTAGATGTGATGGTTTCTTAGAGTCTGGAGGTGTCTCCTTACAACAGAGACACAAATATGGATGTGTCTTGTACATAGGAAAAATTTCATATTGGTGGTGAATCCTTTAGTGGTATATCATAATTTAAAAAAATTTCACTCGGGCGGTATGACATCCTAGATAGTGTGACATTTTTGGTGGTGTCATATGTGACAGTGACTCAATTTTAGACTTTTTCTATTTTTCCATGTTGATGATGAGATATATCTGGCAGTGTTTCAACTCGGTGGTGATTCAATATTGATAGTGAATCATCCTCAACTGTGTCCTAACTACAATAATGACTCATCCTAGAAAAATTTCATCACTTGTCATAGATTATAAATTACTTATAGAAAACATTGAAAAACTTTAATATCATTAGAATCATGATTTTGTGATCATTAAAATAAGTAGGTCAATAATCTCCCCCTTTTGATAATAAAAAATCATGTCATCAATGGTAGAATACATGTTTATGTAAAAGGTAAAATAAACACAAATCAATACATATCATAAATATGGTATCAAAGAATTAATAAGGACAGTATGTAAATATGGGTTAAAGAAAAACCAAAAGAATATTTTAATAAGGTATCAATAAAATAGATGAAATTCAAAGAGATATAAATATAAAAAAAGAGATAAAAGAAATACAATAATTGATCCAAAATAAATATTCCATAATAATTCTACCCTATTTGAAATTATCAAAAAGATAAAATAGAAGCAAAAAAGAAAAAACAGAAAATCAAGTAAGAAAATTAATATAAAGAATAGAAGAATAAAACATTAAGAAAGATAATTAATAATCAACCAAAATTTGGAATAATATTGTAACTACAAAATTTTCCTATCAAAACAAAATTTATACTCCAATAATACTATCAAGGTTGGGAATAAGGGTCCATAAGAGTTTTTCCTTTATCCTTGTATCTCTCCTGATCTGAGGAAATAGGAGAAGAAGGGTGTAAAGCAGATCTTGACACACCAGGTGGGATTCCAACTATAGATTGAGGTGGATACTCCATAACAACAATCATCATAATTTGTCTCATAGCCTGACCAGGGTGAAGAGTAAAGGGGTGGAATTGTGTAGGAAGAGGTGCAAGTGGATCCTTGTTAACTCCATGTTTAAAGGATATATGAGGATTAATAGGAATTACATCATAAGAAACAACATATGTACCATGAACATGAAGAAAGTTATTCCTGATATTGATAAATTACATTATTATATAACCACCTCTCTCTATGGAACTAAAGAAATATCCTTTTTCATCCATAAACCAATTTAGCACTTGGGTCATTTCCTTAAATTGTCAAACTTTCTTCTCAAATGATTTAGTAGCAGGTGGAATCATATAATTCCCAGCTAAAAACATGAAGTTATCATCCATGGAATGTTTGGAATAAATTATTGAGAGATAAAATTTGATGGACTTGGTAATTGTCTCTTAGTCAGTATTCATATCCTGAGCATATGATCTGGTCATCATATGATCACGCTATATACTCTACTTAAAATTACTAAGAATATCCAATGATATGATAGGTTATACCCTCACAAGGCCACTTGAATTAGCAGTAACTTATTCTCCGACAGTAGTTCAGATTTGATCAACATCAACTGTAGGAGGTTCTATAGAGGTAGAAGCATCTGAGGACACATTCTCAATAATTTTCTTAATTCCATCCAAATATGTAGTAAAATTTTACTTTAATTCTTTGAGAATATAATTTATAGTTTCCAATTAACTAATAATCCTCTTATGCTCAATTTTAATCTCCTGGATATGATGAATAATTTTTGGTTGAATGTGGGGAATGACAATTTCAAACAGGTACCATGCATCATTCTCACTTATCTTTATGAGAAGGGGAACTTGAATCTTCAAAATATGATTAAAATATGAAATAATATTCTTACCAAACACATCCATGTCACTATTTTTTACTACATCAATAGGGAAAGCTGGAGAAAAAACATGACGAGTGGGTGTTGGTTCTCTAACAGAGGTAAAATTTTCCAATAGGCTAAAAACATCAATTTGATTAAATATAGACCACTCAAGATCTCTTGTATTTCTAATATCATGTCTACCATTATTTGGTGAAATCACAAATTCACTAGAGAACTTACCCCACTCTTCTAATATAGGGTCGATCCATCTCTCTAAAATATCAGAAAAAATAGGTATATTGGTAAGATATATCACAATAGTTGGGGTTTCAACATTTTAATCATCTCCAATATATTTACCAGTAGCCTATTCATCAGCAGCAGATGCTTATTCCATCCTAACAGCTTCTTTTTTCTTACTAAAAATTGTTTCAACCTGCAAAATACTATCAAAATGAGTCTTTTCAAGATATTCATTTCCATATTCATCCACAATAAGTTCTTTTTCCATTTTTTCAGATATATTCTACTCAATAACATCAATGACATCCATATGTTCAATCATAGTAGAGTCATAAATAGTTTGACCACCAATATAAGAACTATCTTTTACAGTAGAAATTTCTTGAATAAATTATAAATATGGGTATTTATCCCCCACAACAAGTGAATCTTTCTATTTAAAAATTTAATCCACTTCATCATCCAGGTCTGGTATCTCTGTAGAGAAACTTGGATAAGTAAGAAGTTATGAAGAAATATCTATATCCCTCCTTATAATTCATCCAATAAAAAATTTAGGGTTAGAATTATCATCATCATTGTCATCATTTCCAACATATCCATTTAGGGTACAATTTTATCTATGTTCTTATTTGTAATAATAATCACCATTTTCTTCATCATCATCAGTCTTTGAACTACTTTTAAATTGTTTCTCTCTAGAGTCTTCATTTTTTTCTTCATCACTATTCAAAAACTTTTATCTTTTGGGAAGTATCCTAGTTGTGATAGGATCACCATAAGTAATTGGAGATGATTTTAGAGATAAGTATGGGTCACTTCCCTTATCAAAATGATATTATTATTCTTCTTCTTATTCTTCTTCTTCTGAGGTAGAAACCTATTCTTCATCCTCATAAGAGTTATCTACTATCTCATTAGGTTCTAGACTAGGTTAAATAAGAACCCTTGGCCTGGATGGGTGATCCACAGGATTAAAATCCACATATAGTTTTTCATTATTAGCTACCCACTACTTCTTTCAAGGGTTCCAATTATTCCTCATTCTTGAACAAATTTCTTTTGAACTTCCAAAAACACAAGAATAAAAAAATATTTCCTCATCATCTAAAACATGGAATTTTCCCTTTAACATGGCATAAATAATATTTTAATAAATAAAGGATTTATATCTTGAAGTAAAATTTATCATCTCTAAAATATGTTCTATAAGATACCTACACAATTTTATCCTATGTCATAATTTTATAGGACAAATAATATACACATCTTGGTATATTAAGGTGGAAAATCCACCTTTCCTTAGATATAACATGTGAAGGATAAACTTGAATAGAAAATTTCACTCTCCATCCAAATCAGATGCCAATGGTCTTCTGGTTATTCTATCTCTAGTCAGTTCAGAAAGAGAATATTCATATTCAAGAAACTCACTATTTTCAGGAATAGTGCCTTAGTAGTAATAAAAAAATCCATGATGTGGTACACCCAGAAATTCATCCCATTTATTTGAAGAGAAAATAAAATTACAACCATTGATTTTTTTTCTCATCCAGACCGCTTTATTTTTATCAAAGTAAAATTAAACATTCTAATAAAATTTATGCACCACCCTAGGGTGTAAAGGTCTCTTATTTAAGGACAACCAGTCTAGCTATCCTTGCTTCTGTATGACTTTTATCACTAGAAACTTACTTTAAAACAACAAATTTTCTTCAAATTCATTTTAAGGTACAACTATCCTCTTTTAAATTCCTAGGTGCACTGGTGCAATTAGATCAGAAACACACAGTTCCCCTTTCTTCTCCTTATCTTATCACAACTTAGATAGCAAAGATTAAGAATGATGATTCATTATTGGAATGTAGATAGTTATAGTAAGCTTGGTTTAAGATTAAGAAAAAGGTTGAAGGTTTGAATGTTGGAAGATGAAGGATTTCACTGAGCTCGAGAGAAAGGAAGGGCGTGAGAATATAGGTGTGTTGGAATTAGACAAACATCTATATCATATCATTTGGGAGTTAGGTATTTTGAAAAATAGAAATTGAAATCATATCAAAAAATTGAAATTAAGAATCTAGTAAAATAATCAATTTGGGTTATAGAAATAAATCTTAATCATAAAAAGTATGTGGTTTATAAAAGTTAAATAATAAAAGAAAAATTCTTAAAGGAACGAAACCAATGGTGAGATAGATCAATGGTGTGAGGTTCACCATGGTGAGCCAATCACAATGGCGAGACAAACATAAAGGTGACTCAAACATGATGGTGATACAACCACAATGGTGTTCCATACCCCATGGTGTGTCATACCCTATTATGTGTCATAACCAAATGTGTTTTACCCAATGGTCTGTTAACTACAATGGTGAGACAACTAAAATGATGTGTCATTGGAAAATTAAACATAATAAAAATTAATCATACCTATAAAATGTTTTATGTGATCTATTATATTTTAATTTAAAGTTTTTGTAAAGATATAATCCCATTGATGTTCTTTACTAATTTATTCAATAGTGATATCACCCTTTTGAAATTGATCTCTCAAAAAGTGATATCTTACATCAATATGTTTTATTCTAGAATATAAAATAGGATTTTTAGAAATGTTAATAGCACTTATTTTGTAACAGTTTATGGGGACCTGTTGTAATTGATATCCATAATCTAGTAAAGTTTGTTTCATCCACAAAATTTGTGCATAGAAACTACCAAAAACAACGTATTCAGCTTCAGTAGTTGACAATGAAACATAATTTTGCTTCTTACTACCCCGACAATGTTGAGACTTTCCTAAAAAGTGACATGTTCTAGGGGTGGCTTTTTTTATCTAACTTATATCCACCAAAATCAGAATAAAAATAACTAACTAAAACAAATAGTTGACCTCTAGCGTAAAAAAACCCGAAATTGGTAGTATACTTGAGGTATTTGAAAATTCTTTTAACAACAACCAAGTGTGAATGTTTTTGATTAGCTTGAAAATAAGCACACATACACATAATAAGAAATATATTAGGCTGTGTCACGACCCGCCCTCGGGGCCCGTGCCGTGACTACCCCAAACCCGCCTTCCATAGGCCAGGGGCTGGCGACTAGCACCAAGGCGAAAATCCCAACAAAAAGGGAAGGCATTGCCTTTGAAAAGTAAACAAGCACCACAGAGTAAGCAAGCGGAAAAGTAAACACTAAGTAAAACTGTACAAGCTGTGCTGAAAGTAAAAAGGGGCCGGAAATACAAGACCAACTGTAAAGTACAACTGAAAGGAAAAACAGCAACTAAAAAGGGAAAACTGCAGCGTCGGGCCGTCCTCCGGAATCCCCACCTGAAGGGTGGGTACAGATAGCCTCCACTGCTCCTCGGGTCCACCTAACCACTCCGAGTACGTCCCGCCCAGTGGTCCACCTCCAGGTACTGTCCTGCTCCGCACGCCTCCTCCACGATCAGCGTTGTCCGTCGTCTGCAACCAACACCACGAAGTGCGGGCATAGCCCGTGCAGGGGTGAGTATAAGCTACTCAGTAGGGACCCCGAGACCCCCGAAGGTCTTCCGAAATCCACAAAGGATAATCCACAAAGGAAAGATACAATCACGAAGTAACATCAGACACGGCTTAGGTATATTCCCATACATATACCTAAGTCGTCAATTCCACGATCGGCTCCAACGTCCGAGCCCAAGCACAACCCAGTCCACACAGGAAAGCAAAACGCATACCCACGCAGGATAGAACAACACAATCCACAAAGGAGAGTAACACAAGATTCAGCTCACACAAGTATACTTCTTCGGATGACGACAAAGATGATCATTGAACCATCTAAGTCGTCGGACCCACGAAGGATCGATAGGTACTAACCTTGCAGTGACCCACACAGGATCGGGCCCACGCAGGACCTGTAGAAGTTGGCTCACACAGAACCGCTGAGAGATGACCCACACAGGATCGGGCCCACACAGGACCGGTAGGCGCTGGCTCACACAGAACCGCTGAGCGCTGACCCACGCAGGATCGGACCCACACAGGATCGGGCCCACACAGGACCTGAAGCACTGATCCACGTAGGATCGCTGAGTGCAGGAGTCGTCGCAGTCCAGTGAGGATCTCTGCACAGTCGTCGCCGCAGTCCACTGAGGATCTCTGCACGGTCGTCGTCGGAGTCCACGGAGGATCTCGGCACAGTCGTCGCCGCAGTCCACTGAGGATCTCTGCACGGTCGTCGCTGTCGAAGTAGCAGTCGCAGCCATCACTAGGGTTCCCGCACACAGCAAGCTCGTTCGGGAGGGTCCAATTCACGAGCCGTGAGGCTGATACATCAACTGACACGAAGTCCGAAGTTGATGTATCCAAAAGTTCCGTATCGTCAACAGGAACTCAACGTCGCAGACGGCGCGTCAATCGGACGCCCGGTCTGAGAGATATTGGCATTTTCGTCCCAGGGGCCCGGTTGGTTTTTAAGGCAAACCAACCCGACCGCACTCCACCTGCGTCCAAACCTCGGGCGGAGTATGCCAAAAGATCCGTCTCACTTAGAGGAATTCAACAAAGCTGACGGCACGTCAATCGGACGTCCGTAGCTCAAGATATGAGTGTTTCCGCTCCGAGGGCCCGGTTGGTCTCGTGTACGAACCAACCCGGCCGAACTCAAGGTATTCCGAAACCTTGAGTGCGATATACCGAAACGACCGTCTCGATCCAAGGATCGTGTTTCCACTGACGGCGGGTCGTTTGGAGGCACGAAGCTCAAGATACGGGCGTTTGAACGAAAAACGTCCGAAGATGGGGGGTACGGGCCCGGGCCGACCCGGCCCGACCCCCCCCCCTGGGTCGGCCCGAACCGGGTCAACCCGAACCGGGTCAACCCGAACCGGGTCGACCCGACCCGGGTCCGAGCCGGCTGGCCCGGCCCGGCCCGGCCAGGGCCGGCTCGGCTTGGCCGAGCCGCGCGGGTGGAAGCCGCGGGCGCTGACCCGCGGCTTGAGGAAGGACCGCGGCCCGCGTGCGGGCCACGCTGGCGAACCATGGACGCGCTGAGCCGCGTCTGCCTGGACGAACCGGACCCGCCGCCTCGTCCGGCGGCGCGCCGGGGCGCCGCCTCCTCCGGCCGCCGGTGTCGCTCCGGTGGCCCGTTTTCCTTCCCGTCTGCGTCGTTGCTCCTCCCGAGATCCGTTCTTTACTGCGGGATCGTCAAACGTCCGCTGCGGCACGTTCCGTCGTCGACCGTCAAATCCGCACAAAACAAGAACGGCGGAGGGTCGTCGGGCCGTGTTCGTTTGGCCCGCGCCCTCCGCGTTAGAAATAAACAACTGGGAGAAAAAGATTCCACACAGGAAACAACAATTTTGATAGGATTAAAATTGTTCACAAACGGTTCTTTAATCTCTTTAAAGAAATAAAGACGGGAATTAATTTTAAAGGGGTAACTCCCATAAAGAAATCCCTACCTTGATGATCGTCGTGCGCGGGCGTTCTTCGCAGAATAGATCGTCGCGGAAGAGGTCGATCGTCGCGTCGTCGCGGGGAGGCGTCGCGTCGTCGCGGAAACCGGCGTTGAGTCGGTGAACTCAACGAACCAAGAACAACAGATTTAAATTATAATTAATTAAATCTGTGTTTAAAACCAAAAAGAACCTTGAGCGGAAATCCGAAAGCACTTACCTCGAATGGTCGGTGGTCGGATATCGGAGATCGGGGATCGGAATAACGTCTCGGACGAAGGCGTCGTCGATTTCTGGGTTCGGCGTTCTTCGCGTTCTTCGCGTTCTTCGCGTTCTTCGCGAGGGAGCCGAAGAAACAGGGATCCTCTCAATCTTCCCAAAGGATTTTTAGGTTGGTCTTATTTTATTAATATGCCAACACACGAAACCGGTTAAGAAACGATTGAATTAATTCGTTGAATTAATTCAACGAAAGAAACAGGTCATTTAATTCACGAAAGAAACAGCCCATTTAATGGTCTGTTAAGAATTTAGAAAACGCGTCAGTTGACTTTCATTAAGACGGGTTTTCACGGGTGCGTTTCTTAGCGGAAAGAAACGGCGGGGTTCGTGCGGGCCCCACCTCACAAATATCCTACCAAGGGGGTAGGATATTTCTGGATAGCATCCTATCCAGTTCAACTCAGTTCAAGCCGCCCTTAAGTGGCTTCAAGTGGCTTCCAAGTGGCTTAAGTGAAATAAAAATAAAGTTGTCGCAAAATTATTTTATTTCTTAACTTTAAGCCCGAAAATTAAAAACCACACCCGAGCAAACGCAACTCCGGAAGAGGCGTTTCTAAGAGAATACCGGCGCTGCGATTTCATCGGTGCCCTCAGAATTCGATTCCGGGCACTGGTTCAAAAGTTAGAAAAACCCGCTCGTCCGTTCACTGAACGTACCCGAGCCAAACTTCGGAAAATGATTTCGGGCACACCGGGCCTCGGAATCAGGCGCCGTCAGAAACTGTGTTCTTGTAAAATTCCAAATAAAATTAAGAAAAAAAAATTTCCTTGAAATTTACGGGTCTTTACATTACTCCCACCTCAGGACTTTACATCCCCGTAAAGATACATCAAAAACTAGGGAAACAAAAGTGGGTACTGAGCACGCATCTGATCCTCCCGCTCCCAAGTGCTCTCCTGGAGGTTCCCGTGATGCCATCTGATGCGCACAAGAGGAATCGATCACCCACGTAGGACCCGCTCCTGTCGATCCTCTATCTCCACTGGGACCTCCGCAAAAGTCGCTCCATCATCCACGTCTAGCTCCCCATAGTCAATGATGTGCGTCGGGTCGTGCACGTATCTCCTCAGCTGGGATACGTGGAAGACGTCGTGCACCCGGTGCAACTGAGGTGGCAGAGCCAGGCGATAAGCCACCTCGCCAACCCTGCTGAGGACCTGGAAGGGTCCGATGAAGCGTGGAGACAACTTGCCGCCTCGGCCAAATCTCCTCAAACCACGTCGAGGTGAGACCTGCAAGAAGACGTGGTCGCCATCCTCGAACTCTAGTGGCCTCCGCCTCCTGTCAGCATATGACTTCTGCCGGCTCTGTGCTGTCCTCATCCGCTCCTGGATGACCTGGACCTTCTCTGTCGTGGCCCGGACCATCTCTGGTCCCACAAGTGCTGACTCTCTAGGGTCTGTCCAGCACAAAGGAGACCTGCAAGGCCTGGCGTACAATGCCTCGTAGGGTACCATCCCGATGGTGGAGTGGTAGCTGTTGTTGTACGCAAACTCCACCAAGGGTAGGTGGTCCTCCCAGTTGCGACCAAAGTCGAGGACACATGCACGGAGCATGTCCTCGAGAGTCTGAATGGTCCTCTCCGTCTGACCATCCGTCTGAGGGTGAAAGGCGGTGCTCAGACGTAGCCGCGTCCCGAACGCCTCCTGCAACCCCTTCCAAAGCCGGGAAGTAAAACGAGCGTCCCGATCGGAGACGATAGTCGATGGCACACCGTGAAGTCGTACAATCTCCTGAACGTAGAGACGCCCCAAGCTCTCCACTGATCCCTGCTCTCGGATGGGTAAGAAGTGTGCCGACTTGGTGAGTCGGTCAACAATCACCCAAATGGAATCGTGACCTCTGGAAGTGCGTGGAAGTACAGTCATGAAGTCCATAGATATTCCGTCCCACTTCCACTCCGGGACCTCCAAGGGCTGCACCAAACCTGCTGGTACCTGATGCTCAGCCTTCACCTGCTGGCAGGTGAGTCACCGTGAAACGAACTCTGCCACAGCCTTCTTCATGCCCGGCCACCAGTGCTGTCGTCTGAGATCCTGGTACATCTTCGCCACTCCAGGATGTACCGCCAAAGGAGAAGTGTGATACTATCTCAGCACCTCCTCTCGTAAAGCGACTGGTACCAAGGTACGTCCTCTGAAAAGGACTTCGTGCTCCGCTCCAAGGGAGAAACCATCAGGTGCCTGTCCCGAGGATATCTGTGCACGCCGTGTCTCACAGTCAACGTCCCCATGTTGTGCCTCTCTGACCCGCTGAAGAAGTGGAGGAGAGACTGTGAGAGACTGGAGGAAGGCTGCTCCGTCTCTATCCACGAAGGATATCTGCAAAGCGGCTAGCTGCTCTGTCGCCTCCTCAAGTAGCTGGATGCCCGTCCTCCTGCTGAGGGCATCAGCCACCACGTTCCCCTTCCCAGGAGTATAGACTATCTCAAAGTCATAGTCCTGGAGGAACTCGAGCCATCGCCGCTGTCTCAGGTTCAGGTCCTTCTGAGAGAAGATGTACCTGAGACTCTGGTGGTCAGAAAAGACTGTGAAGCGCTCGCCCATCAGATAGTGTCGCCATGTCTTCAGGGCGTAGACCACTCCTGCCAACTCCAAGTCATGGGTAGCGTAGTTATGCTCATGAGGCCTCAACTGACGTGATCCGTAGGCAATCACGGCCCGCTCCTGCATCAGGACACACCTGAGTCCGGTCCCTGATGCATCGCAGTAGACTACGAATCCAACTCCCTCCTCAGGCAACCTCAAGATAGGTGCGCTAGTCAACCTCTGCCTCAGCTCCTGGAAGCTCTGCTGACATCTGTCTGACCACACGAAGGGTTTCCCCTTCTTCGTCAACGCTGAGAGTGGGGCCGCAACTCTAGAGAAGTCCGGAACAAATCTCCGATAGTATCCGGCTAGGCCCAAGAAACTCTGTACCTCTGTCACGCTCTTGGGTGGCTCCCAAGCTAGCACTGCCTCGATCTTCGCGAGATCCACTGCAACTCCCGCCTCAGAAATGACGTGCCCCAAGAAGTGGACCTCACGTAACCAGAACTGACACTTCGGGAGCTTGCCATAAAGCCGGTGCTCTCGGAGTGTGTCTAATACAACACGCAGGTGGTAAGCGTGCTCCTCCTCCGTCGTCGAGTACACCAATATGTCGTCGATGAAGACCACGACAAATCGATCGAGGTATGGCTGGAAGATCCCGTTCATGAGGCTCATGAACACTTCTGGAGCGTTGGTCACGCCGAAAGGCATAACCAAGAACTCATAGTGGCCATACCGACACCTGAAGGTCGTCTTCTGCACATCCTCGTCTCGAACTCTGAGCTGATGATAGCCTGACCTGAGGTCTATCTTCGAGAACCATCGTTCTCCCTTGAGCTGGTCGAAGAGATCATCAATCTTGGGTAGCAGATACTTGTTCCTCACTGTCACCTGATTCAGGCGACGATAATCAACACACAGTCGCAAGCTCCCGTCCGCCTTCTTGGCGAACAAAATCGGGGAAGCCCAGGGCGAAACACTGGGTCGGATGAACCCCTTGCCCTGCAAGTCCTCCAACTGTACCTGCAGCTCTCGAAGCTCAGCGGGGGCCATCCGATATGCTGGAGTGGATATCGGGGCTGTCCCGGGGTACAGGTCAATATAAAAGTCTACCTCCCTGCGAGGAGGTAGTCCTGGAACGTCGTCGGGAAAGACGTCCGCGTACTGATCCACCACTGCAGGAAAACTGGGACCCCGCACGTCAACTGCTCCCAGGATGAGGCTAGCCAACTGATGAGTGATGGGCTGACCTCTCCTCTGCGTGAGTCCATCCTGCACTGCTAAGGCTCCCTTCTCGCCGGTGAAGGTGAATCTACTCCCGTCGGTGCGCACACATCGCACCTTGCGCCTAATGCAGTCAATCTGAGCATGGACCGTAGATAACCAATCCATGCCCAAGATGACGTCGTAAGGCCTCGACGCTGCTACAAGAAGATCCCAGCCGAAGCTCTCGCCTCCTAGAGTAAGCTCACACTGCCGGCACCAGTGCGTAATCGTCGAGTCTTCTCCCGTAGGAGTCTCTAGCCGTAAGGATCGAGCCAACGGCTCTGTCGGAATCTCCGAGCTCCGAACAAGGGCAGTGGCTATGAAAGAGTGAATCACTCCTGTGTCTATCAGAACTGCAGCAAGGGTGGAATAGACACAGATCGTACCTCGAATCATCTCTGGCGCGCCGTGGTCGTAGGCCTCCGCTGCCTGGAGCTGCGCCTGTCTCTGCCCGCCAGCTCCCTGTGGTCGAGGCGGGCCTCCTGGTGGTGGTGGTGGCAGAGCCTCAAAGCGTCGCCCACCACCTGCTGCTCGGCCAGCTCCTCTGCCTCGTTCGTCTCCTCCCTGCGGACCACCACGGTCGACCCTCTGCCTCTGCCTGGGTGGCCCCTCCACCGTCTGCTGCCCCTCGGTACGACGGGTCGGGCAGTCACGAGCCATGTGGCCCTTCCCGCCGCACTCGTAGCACTGTCTGCCTCTCGGAAGGCTGGCTCCGGGCCGGGTACCCTGCACTGCTGAGCCAGCGTCCCGAGGTCGCCTGCCGGAAGGTCTGGTCCGCCTGGAACCCTGAGTCATCCGCCGGCTACCAGCTGCCGAAGACTCCGCTATCTGCCGCCCTGCGGTGGGTCTCGCTGTGGACTCAGCCAGGAAGCTCTCGATCAGGAGGGCTCGCTCCAGTACTCCTGCCTGGGTCAGGATGCTGAGGGAGATCAGCGATGCCCTGATCTCATGTCTCAAACCCTGCTCGAAGGTCCGGGCCTGGAAGAAGGGGTCCCGTACCATGTCTGTCGAGTACCGAGAAAGGTCTGTGAACCTCGCCGCGTACTGAGCGACCGTCAAGCTGCCCTGCCGCAGCTGAAGAAGCTCCTGGATGCGCACCGCTCGGAGGGTGGCCGGGACGAACTCTGAGCGGAAGAGGCTCTCGAAGTCCGTCCAGATGAGGGTGGCCTCATCGTGTACCTGGAGCATCAGGCTCCACCAGCGTCCGGCTACGGCGTGCAGTAGGCTCGCCGCGAGGATCACCATGAGGTCTGCTGGCGTCCTCACTAGCCTGAAAACTCGGACGACCGCCTCCATCCAGTCCTCGGCTGCCTGGGGGTCCGACTCCCCACGGAACCTGGGTGGTCGCTGGCGCTGGAACTCGTGCAAAGCTCCGAGGCGTCGTGCGTCGTCAGCTGCCAGTGCTGGAAGCATCGGGGGCTCGGCGGGTAAAGGTACCGCCGGTGCCTCTGCTGTCAACGGGCCCTGTACCGAGGCCTCGTCGCTCGGCGGGCTGTCGTCGCGCCCTACTCTAGGAACCCTAGCTGGCTGCTGTCGTCGTGCCATCCTGAAAAGGAAACAAGTATGCCACGGTCAGAACAGTATACCTGGTGAGATGACACAAGTAATCACAAAGAAAACTTGAAACACACATGCAATCAATTTTTTCGTGCATTAAGTCGGAAATCAGAAGTCAGGGTCCTGGTGTATGGATACGTCGGCCGCCGCACCAACACTGGACTCCCTGGACTGATAACCACACTCAATACGCTAAACACTATTGCTTCACATAGAAGAAGATCAGAGTCTGCGGTAGAAGCGACCACCTCTGATACCAATTTGTCACGACCCGCCCTCGGGGCCCGTGCCGTGACTACCCCAAGCCCGCCTTCCATAGGCCAGGGGCTGGCGACTAGCACCAAGGCGAAAATCCCAAAAAAAAGGGAAGGCATTGCCTTTGAAAAGTAAACAAGCACCACAGAGTAAGCAAGCGGAAAAGTAAACACTAAGTAAAACTGTACAAGCTGTGCTGAAAGTAAAAAGGGGCCGGAAATACAAGCCCAACTGTAAAGTACAACTGAAAGGAAAAACAGCAACTAAAAAGGGAAAACTGCAGCGTCGAGCCGTCCTCCGGAAGCCCCACCTGAAGGGTGGGTACAGATAGCCTCCACTGCTCCTCGGGTCCACCTAACCACTCCGAGTACGTCCCGCCCAGTGGTCCACCTCCAGGTACTGTCCTGCTCCGCACGCCTCCTCCACGATCAGCGCTGTCCGTCGTCTGCAACCAACACCACGAAGTGCGGGCATAGCCCGTGCAGGGGTGAGTATAAGCTACTCAGTAGGGACCCCGAGACCCCCGAAGGTCTTCCGAAATCCACAAAGGATAATCCACAAAGGAAAGATACAATCACGAAGTAACATCAGACACGGCTTAGGTATATGCCCATACATATACCTAAGTCGTCAATTCCCCGATCGGCTCCAACGTCCGAGCCCAAGAACAACCCAGTCCACACAGGAAAGCAAAACGCATACCCACGCAGGATAGAACAACACAATCCACAAAGGAGAGTAACACAAGATTCAGCTCACACAGGTATACTTCTTCGGATGACGACAAAGATGATCATTGAACCATCTAAGTCGTCGGACCCACGAAGGATCGATAGGTACTAACCTTGCAGTGACCCACACAGGATAGGGCCCACGCAGGACCTGTAGAAGTTGGCTCACACAGAACCGCTGAGAGATGACCCACACAGGATCGGGCCCACACAGGACCGGTAGGCGCTGGCTCACACAGAACCGCTGAGCGCTGACCCACGCAGGATCGGACCCACACAGGATCGGGCTCACACAGGACCTGAAGCACTGATCCACGTTGGATCGCTGAGTGCAGGAGTCGTCGCAGTCCGCTGAGGATCTCTGCACAGTCGTCGCCGCAGTCCACTGAGGATCTCTGCACGGTCGTCGTCGGAGTCCACGGAGGATCTCGGCACAGTCGTCGCCGCAGTCCACTGAGGATCTCTGCACGGTCGTCGCTGTCGAAGTAGCAGTCGCAGCCAGCACTAGGGTTCCCGCACACAGCAAGCTCGTTCGGGAGGGTCCGCTTCACGAGCCGTGAGGCTGATACATCAACTGACACGAAGTCCGAAGTTGATGTATCCAAAAGTTCTGTATCGTCAACAGGAACTCAACGTCGCAGACGGCGCGTCAATCGGACGCCCGGTCTGAGAGATATTGGCATTTTCGTCCGAGGGGCCCGGTTGATTTTTAAGGAAAAACCAACCCGACCGCACTCCACCTGCGTCCAAACCTCGGGCGGAGTATGCCAAAAGATCCGTCTCACTTAGAGGAATTCAACAAAGCTGACGGCACGTCAATCGGACGTCCGTAGCTCAAGATATGAGCGTTTCCGCTCCGAGGGCCCGGTTGGTCTCGTGTACGAACCAACCCGGACGAACACAAGATATTCCGAAACCTTGAGTGCGATATACCGAAACGACCGTCTCGATCCAAGGATCGCGTTGCCGCTGACGGCGGGTCGTTTGGAGGCACGAAGCTCAAGATACGGGCGTTTGAATGAAAAACGTCCGAAGATGGGGGGTACGGGCCCGGGCCGACCCGGCCCGACCCCCCCCCCCCCCTGGGTCGGCCCGAACCGGGTCCGAGCCGGCTGGCCCGGCCCGGCCCGGCCAGGGCCGGTCCGGCTCGGCCGGCTCGGCTGGGCCGAGCCGCGCGGGTGGAAGCCGCGGGCGCTGACCCGCGGCTTGAGAAAGGACCGCGGCCCGCGTGCGGGCCGCGCTGGCGAACCGTGGATGCGCTGAGCCGCGTCCGCCTGGACGAACCGGACCCACCGCCGCAGGTCTGTTGGCCGCCGCCGGCGACTTCCGCGGGCCGCCGGCGTCGCTCCGGTGGCCCGTTTTCCTTCCCGTCTGCGCCGTTGCTCCTCCCGAGATCCGTTCTTTACTGCGGGATCGTCAAACGTCCGCTGCTGCCCGTTCCGTCGTCGACCATCAAATCCGCACAAAACAAGAACGGCGGAGGGTCGTCGGGCCGTGTTCGTTTGGCCCGCGCCCTCCGCGTTAGAAATAAACAACTGGGAGAAAAAGATTCCACACAGGAAACAACAATTTTGATAGGATTAAAATTGTTCACAAACGGTTCTTTAATCTCTTTAAAGAAACAAAGACGGGAATTAATTTTAAAGGGGTAACTCCCATAAAGAAATCCCTACCTTGATGATCGTCGTGCGCGGGCGTTCTTCGCGGAAGAGATCGTCGCGGAAGAGTTCGATCGTCGCGTCGTCGCGGGGAGGCGTCGCGTCGTCGCGGAAACCGGTGTTGAGTCGGTGAACTCAACAAACCAAGAACAAGAGATTTAAATTATAATTAATTAAATCTATGTTTAAAACCAAAAAGAACCTTGAGCGGAAATCCGAAAGCACTTACCTCGAATGGTTGGTGGTCGGAGATCGGAGATCGGGGATCGGAAGAACGTCTCGGACGAAGGCGTCGTCGATTTCTGGGTTCGGCGTTCTTCGCGTTCTTCGCGTTCTTCGCGTTCTTCGCGAGGGAGCCGAAGAAACAGGGATCCTCTCAATCTTCCCAAAGGATTTTTAGGTTGGTCTTATTTTATTAATATGCCAACACAAGAAACCGGTTAAGAAACGATTGAATTAATTCGTTGAATTAATTGAACGAAAGAAACAGGTCATTTAATTCACGAAAGAAACAGCCCATTTAATGGTCTGTTAAGAATTTAGAAAACGCGTCAGTTGACTTTCATTAAGACGGGTTTTCACGGGTGCGTTTCTTAGCGGAAAGAAACGGCGGGGTTCGTGCGGGCCCCACCTCACAAATATCCTACCAAGGGGGTAGGATATTTCTGGATAGCATCCTATCCAGTTCAACTCAGTTCAAGCCGCCTTTAAGTGGCTTCAAGTGGCTTCCAAGTGGCTTAAGTGAAATAAAATAAAGTTGTCGCAAAATTATTTTATTTCTTAACTTTAAGCCCGAAAATTAAAAACCACACCCGAGCAAACGCAACTCCGGAAGAGGCGTTTCTAAGCGAATACCGGTGCTGCGATTTCATCGGTGCCCTCAGAATTCGATTCCGGGCACCGGTTCAAAAGTTAGAAAAACCCGCTCGTCCTTTCACTGAACGTACCCGAGCCAAACTTCAGAAAATGATTCCGGGCACACCGGGCCTCGGAATCAGGCGCCGTCAGAAACTGCGTTCTTGTAAAATTCCAAAGAAAATTAAGAAAAAAAAATTTCCTTGAAATTTACGGGTCTTTACAGGCTGACTAGTAATCAAGTGGAGAAGAATTCCAATCATACCATTGTAACTGGTTTGATCAACTAGTTTCCTAGTTTTATCAAGATCCAACTTATAAGGGGTGCTCATAAGAGCACCACTACTTTTAGTGATATCCAAGTTAAACTATTTTAAAAATATTTTTTATATTTACTTTAATTTAAAATAATTCCTTCTTTATTTTGAAAAATCAGAAATCCAAGAGTGTACTTAACTTCACCCATCAAACTCATTTAAAATTCATTTTTTATCATTTTAGAAAAATCAGTATAAAAATAATTTCTTAAAGATCCAAAAATTATATCATCCACATAGATTTTTACTATTAAAACATCTTTCTAAAATCATTTTATAAAAAGAGTAGGATAAACTATTCCTTTTGAAAATACTATTTAAATAAAAAAAATTGATGAGTCTGTCATATCAATATCTAGTAGCTGGTTTTAAACCATATAAATATTTAGTAAATTTGAAAAATTGATTTGGAAAATGGGGATTTTGAAAACTATGATATTGTTTAAAAAAAACATCCTCAACTATAATACTATTAAATAATGCACTCTTGAAATCCATTTTATAAATTTTGAAATATAAATGTGCTGTATAGGCTATTAGTATTATAATAGATTCAAGTTTGGATAATTGTGTACAAGTTTCCTCATAGTGTATTCATTTTTCTTGACTATAACTTTGTCCAACTAGTCTAGCCTTGTTTCTAACTATATTGCCTGATTCATCTACCTTGTTTCTAAAAACCCATTTAGTGACAATAGTTAATGTTTCCTTAGGGTCTATCTAAAAGTTCACACACTTTTTTATTTTGAATTTAGTCATATATTCTTTCATTTACATCACGAATAATTCGTCTTTAATAGCTTCATTGATGTTCCAAGGTTATAACTGAGATACGAATTCTTGATGTTCAACCTGATATCTAAGAGAATCTATAGTTTGTGTACCTCTATCTAGATCACCTACAACAACATATAAAGGATGGTACTTAAGGGTTATAACATCTATAGAGAGATATGTCTGGCCACTTTACGTTCTACAAGTTCAGGTTTTGGAAGTTTTGGAAATTCTTCAGAACTCGAAGATTTGTCCAATAGTTTGACAGTAGAATCTAAAGGTTTAGAATTTATGTTCAGAGAATACAAATCATACTCAAGATTTTATTGGGAGGTATTAGAATCATGTGGATCAGTCTCATCAAATTTTACATTTATAGATTCTTCCACAAGTTTATAATTTTTATTGATAACGATATAGTCTTTTCTAGAGGTTGAATAACCAATAAAAATATCCTCATATATTTTGGTTTTGTTTTTCCAAATAATAGTTATTGTTAATAATATATAATTTTTAACCAGAAAATCTAAAGTAATTAACCTTAGGCTTCTTATTATTTCAAAGTTTATAAGGGGCCTTTTACTAGATAGGTCTAATAAAAACTTTATTTATGAAATAGTAGGATGTATTGATAACTTTTTCCAGAAAATTGATGGGTAAGTCATATTCATTTAACATGGTCAGGGATATCTCTTGTAAAGTTATATTTATCCTTTCAACAAATACATTATACTGAGAGGTCCTATGAGAAAAAAATTTACGTGTGTATCCATTTTTTGAAAAACAATATTCAAAATCTTGATTTTCAAACTCACGACCATGGTCACTTCTTAAGGTCATAATTATATATCCACTTATAGTTTTTATACATTTATCATAATTGATTAAATAAGAGGAAGATTCACTTTTGTGAGATAAAAAGAATACCCAAGTATACCAAGAAAAGTCATCTACTACAACATAGACATAGTAATTCCCATTTAAACTAGAAACCCTAGATGGTTCAAAAAACCCATATAAAACAACTCAAGAGGTTGAGAAGTTGACCTTACTTTATTTAATTTAAAAGAAACATTATGATCCATCCCTTTTTGATAAGGGTTACATACATTATTATTTGGGAACTCTAGATTAGGTAGATCCCTGACTAACCCTTTCCTATTAAGGTTTATAAGTGAGTGAATGTTGTAAGGGACTTGTATCCTATTATAAATCCATGATTCTTTATGAAAGAAGCTTAAGCAGGTAACATTTTGTGAAACTAATGAGTTTAAATTAACAACATAAACATTTTCATTTCTTAAGGCAGTAAAGATAAAATAATGTTTGAAATAAAAAACATTACAAGCATCATTTTTACATTCCACATAAAACCCATCATAAAATAATAGTGAAATACAAAAAAGATTATATTTTTGACCATATAAAAACAATACTTTTGAAACCAAAATAGAATTACTATTTCTAATTTTCTCAAGGATAATGATTTTTCCTTTATCATTGTTACCAAATGGGGAATGAACACCATCATCCTTAATAAGGCTATTGGAGTATGAATATTATCTTATCATATGTCTTGAAAATCCTCGGTACAAGTACCACAGACTCTTACAAGAGGTATTCAAATAGTTTTCCTACAAAATATAATTTATGCAAGAAATAACTTGGGCACCCAATTTTTTTTGGGCGTATAAATGTTGGAAATTAAATCTTTAAGAACCCGAAATTGATTTATGGGTTACCTATAAATATATTGAATAATTTTTGAAATAAATAATTTATTATTTCTTTTAGAATAATAATTGTCATAAGATTATTCAGGTTTGGATTTTGGAATGTAAGTATCCATCACTACTTTCCTCTATCCAGGTTCATATCTTATTCCAGTAACATACATAGGTGAAACTTTATTTCTTAAAATATGAATATGTTTTTATCTACCATCATTGAAACCTTCTAAATATTTCTTTAACTGCTCATTTGAAAGTTTATGTACTATTTTTTCTTTTAGTAGTTGAGAATTTTTCTCCTTTTAAATAGATATATTATATTTAAAATGTGCAGATAAAGCATGATATATTTTGAGCACTTTATATTTATATTTTAGTTCATTGTAGGTATCCTATAATTTATTATATTATTCAAAAAAATCATCATTAGATATATCATCATCGACATGTCAATTTTTAGAAACATAAAAAATATCATCATTATGCATAGGTGATGAAATATTAGATAAAACAGATATCATAGGTACCTTAGAAATTTTGGTCATAAATCATATGTTTGATCTATCTATTTCTCCTCATGTGATGTATTGAATCACTAGATCTATCTTCAAAATAACTCTATATAGGTTTCATTTATTTATAATAAATTCGGTTCTTTTCATCATATTTATTTTAGTATTTTAACATTGGACAATCATCTTTGACATGTCATTTCCTCTTTCACTCATAAGAGGTGACTTCATTATCATCATTCTTATAAAATTTCTTCTAGTTTCCCTTAGAATAAAATATTCCTTTATAATTGGAATTTAAAAAAAATGGAAAAATTTATTAAACCATCTGGCTAGATGAGACATCTCCTCGTCTCTATCTTGTGGTAACTCACTGTCACTTAAACTTGTATCTTTCTCTTTCTCTTTCTATTTATCATTATCTATTTATCTAGATGTAATAGTCTTAAATTCTACTAATTTCCAATTTGGTTCTTCATCATATTCTCGATTGACTTTTAACTCTTCTTAATACATTATCACCATACCAATAATCTCTTTGAAAGGTATCTTAATGATGTCACATGATTCTATAATTGAGACAGATACACCTCTCTATCTTTTAGGTAGATATCTTAATAATGGCATGATCTGGTCCTTATTGGATACTGGATTCCCAAGTGATATCATTGTATTCAAAATCTCATTTAACCTAAGGTACATTCCAAAAATAGGTTCATCAAGATTCATCTTAAAGTTTTCATACTTAATACTAAAAGTGTTAATTATCATATCTTTAAAATTAGTTCCCTAATGTGAAACAAACAAGTTATCCCAAATTTCATATGTAAATTTTTATGAATATATTCTATTAAATTATTTATATCTTAACACATAGTAATGTGAATTGATTCATTTATAATTTTTATTGTAAGAAATAATTGTATCATCATCCCAATAATTTATTGTAGTAACATGTATATCATATCTATCTTCTATAGTAGTCCAAATTTAAAAAACCATACACTCAATATGCATTTTCATTTTAATTTTCCATTGAGCATAGTTTTTACCATTGAAAAAGGGAGGTCTGTTAGTAGCAGAACCTTCTTTTCTAGAATCTATTTAGAGAAATAAATTTATAAATAAGATAAATTTAAGATCTTTAAAGTAAAACTAATATCATAGTTAAAACAATTTTTAAATATTTAATACCAAAGAAAATATCCCTTTATAACAAATGTTGGTCGGAGTGAGTATCTCAGGAGGGGGGTTAATTGAGTACCTAATAATTTTTTATTGAAAATGAATTAATAATATTCCCATAATTAATTTAAAAAATGAATGAGTTAACCAAAATAGAAGATCATTATTAATTACAATATTTAAAAATATTTCCTATAATATTGATTAGTTCTCAAATAAAATAAAACACAATATTACTCAAACCTTTGAAATAAATTTACTTAATAAAAATCTTATAAAAAAACTAATTAAGTATAACTATCAATGTATATTTTTTTATAGTTTAAAACAATTTTCAATTTTAAATAATAACATCAAAGTAAAACTAAATAAAACAAATAATAGAATTTTGAATACAAGATGTCCAGTCTCAAGCCAAGACTCGGTCCTTTCCACATGGTGATCACCTACCACCAAGAATTTTATATAAATAAAATAGTTTGATCCATAAACCAGATTGGGTTTTATAATATTTTACAACTTTATAGGTCACACATGAAATATTCCATAGTTATACATGGGAGTATTAATGAAACAGGTCACACATGACCTATACTATAGCTACACATGGTAGTATAAATGATAAGAATAGATATTAGAGGATATAAAAGTATATTACAATTTGTATTTGGAGACAATTTTCATGTGATACAATAGATTATGAACACATACTGCTTGAAATGTAAAATAATGTAAACAGAATAGAGAAATTATGAGTGTAGAGTAATAAAAGTGATCAGTTTGTTTTCAGTTTTGTTCAGGACTCCTTGAAAGTATTCTGAAATGATTATCGAGTTGGGTTATATTGAAAAATTTAGTAGAATAGAGTGTTGTAGATTTTTGTTCTTGACTGCAGGAAGGATCTTAATGTAATGATATGATTTGTCTTCATAGTTTAATGTAAGATCTTCACATTCTTGCAATGAGATTCATCTTGATGAGTATGTTTAGTATTGGATATCTGCCATTATTTTTCAAATGCTATCAGTCTAATTCATATATTTACTCCCATCCATCGCACAATGGAGTCTTCTTGCTTTCTTAACATCATCCATAGGAAGAATATCCACATGCATATGAATATTATGCTTCCTCATATAGTATGCTCGATAAATTATTCAATGTGTTCGGTCAAACATTTAAGAGACAATAATTAAAGTATTTTTGGAATTAAATTCCATAATATAGAAGTTATAATAATTTTATTCAAAATAAAGAAGTTAGAAAAGTGGTGGTGTCTTAGTCTGGAAGTGTGAGTCTGACAGTGACTCAATCTGATAGTGTCTCAGAGTCTAGCAGCGTCTCCTTACAATGGTAACACAAATCTGGTGGTGTCTTGTACTTTGAAAAAATTTCATGTTTCCAGGGTCTCCTCCAGTGTTATCTCATACTTTACTAAAATTTCACACTGTCATTATGACATCCTTGATGTGGGGACATTTGTGGTAGTGTCATATGCGGTAGTGAATCACTTCATGACTTTTTCATTTTCCATGTTTATGGTGAGATATTTATGGTAGTGTTTCAATTCCACAACGATTTAGTCTTGATGGTGACTTATCCTTAGTGATGTATCAACTTCAATGGTGACTAATCATTTGAAAATTTTACCACCTGTCTCAGATTATAATTTTTTTAAAGAAAACATGAAACACATTAATATCATTAGAATAATTATTTTGTTATCATTAAAACAAGGAGGTAAACATATACATTGAAAATAATAATAAATTCTAAGGTCCATCACACATATTCATAGATAGGAATATCTGATGTCACCAAAATATGAAATATTTTTACTGGTGGGTCTGTTCTCATAATATTTTATCTTGGAGATTACAAAGATAAAAGTTCATGAGAATAAGCTTTAATCTCTTATGATTACTCTCACATGATAGTCGCATTCTATGTGTCCCAGGATATAATGTTTTCCTACCATAGAACTATTTTTAAGAATATAATTGACGTTCCTAGGATAAGTTTCACCATTGAAAAGGGGATGGGGGTTGAATCTATGGTGTTTTTTACAAATTTTATTTCCTTTTAAATTAAACCATGTTGAACTATTACGATCAGATCCAATATTATGATATCTTAGCCTCTACCGAATACAATAAAAAATAAATGACACAAGAACACAATATTTTTAGAATTTTCAATCTAAAAATGAGCCTACTATTTACTATGAATGGTTAGAATTCTCAATCACAGATTCTCCAATATAACCACAAGAGGTTACAACATACATTTCTTTACTAGAATAGAGTCCTTCTATGATTTCCATAGTCCCACGAGAACAATATTTTCACACTACATTTTTACAAAAAATTATTACACAAGAACAAAAGAATAATTTATTCTGAATTTTAACTAATTTTACAACAACTGATGATGATATTTCTTTTGATCCTTAAAGATATTTAAAATCTCATATGATCACATTCTAAAGAACTCCAAATAATAGGTTCATCCTCAAAATTATGCCTCTTTATTTCTAAATTATAGTATTCTTATATAGTATTCCAATTTATCTTTATGTGCATTAAATAATTATGGCATAACATATGTAACTTTTAGTAAACTATCAACAAACAAATATAATACTTTACAAACTGTTGTCTGCACTCACAGATACTACAACATACAGACTAGAAATAATTTTATTATTAAGTGAACTTGATCTCAACCTGTGATAAAAAAGGAATATATCATAAAATTTTATCAATTGAACTTTAGTGATCACTTTTATCTTTCATATTATATAATCTATGAAGAAACACATTATTTTATAGGAATAAATGTAGCGGTTATCGAACTAGTTATCACATAAAAATTATGGGAACTTGTAAAGAAATTTTCAAGAGGTTCAATAATATGTGGCATTTTAATTTAACAATAACAAAAATCTCTTCATACCAAACTAATCACATGGAAAATTTTATATCCCATTATAAAAATTTATAAAAATAGCATTTTTATCCACAAATCATGCATAGAGATTCACTTCGTATTCACTGCATGCATCAATCCTAACTTCATGAAGAATAGCCCCAAACTTATATCTTCTTGGTTACCACCTCAATAAGACACATATAAAATCATACTGTAAAAAAGTAACATACTCTCTTCTTGGATATTGGATTCATCATAAAACTATTATTATCTCTCTTAGAATTCGACATAACATGGAATCATCTCTCTACAAAACTTTTTTATACCATTATTTTCATCCATTTAATCTTAAACCATAAAGAATCAGAACCTCCTCCACAAAGGAGTTTCATCTACAAAGCATTAGAATGGCATCCCAAATTTTTATAACATAACTTTACATATCATTTTACAAATAGAGGATATTTTAAAGTTTATTATCTTGAAAAAAGGTACATATTACATGAAAAATTAAAAAATTATTCTATTACACTTGAAAATATTATTCAAGGTTCATCATAAGTACATTTATTGTATCTCATAACATGGGTACATACATCAATGGAAAGGGTGGGAAGAAGGCCTAGTAAGGGAAAGCAAGTGAAAAAGTTTACATGTGTTCTTGAGAAATATTGATAAGAAATTGAAGAATATCAATATGGCATGAAAATGAGAAAAATAGGAATATAATAAATAAAATAACTTGAATCATAACTTGGATATGTGTCTATAACATTAAATTGAGTCATTCATAATAATATCACCAAGGTTTATCACTGAGGTGTTATAAAAATTACCAAGGTTATTCACTAAGGTATCATAAAACTTATTATCTCGAGAGATTAAATTCTTTAATCAATGCATTGAAGAAATATCAAGGAACATCATTAATATTTATTAATTAATTTGAGACACATATATCATAATAAAATATCTAATAACTAACCGGTGTAGAATAAAATAAACTAGTTTCATTTCAAAATCATGGTTTTTTATAAAGTGTTTAAAAACAAGACACTTTTGTCACTTTAATCCCATGAAAAAGACGGCGGGTTTCATGTATGTTAATCCCAGAATTAAAATATATAATTTTTAAATCTATGTGAATAACCTTTGAGAATATATAGGTATGGGTATTCACAAATAAAATAAAATAATTTCTTTATAAAAAGATAGAAAATTTGAGACGAAAATCCGGCAGCATAACAGGTATGAAACACGGTTTTAGAAAACAATAAAAAGAGAGGGGGAATGGGTCTCCCATTAATAAATGAATCTTAATATAGTAAAGAGATATAATAAAATGGACATAATAACATGATAAGAAAATTTTATAGGCATACCACATAAACAAAGAACTTGGAAGGAAAAGAGAAGTCATGATTTCCCTTACCTTGAAGAGTGACTCCTAAAACTCGAAGATCGAGACCTTGGGAGGATTGATGAAACCTTGGGAGGACTCCTTGGGATTTAATAATATCATAGATTCATTTAGGATTATTTTTTAATAAAATTAAATGAAGTAATGGTTGGGTGGGTATTTATAGCAAAAGTGATGGAGTTTTTTATTAATTTCGGAGGACACCTATGTTGTGGTATTTACAAAACCATGGGCCCAACCATGGTATTTGACCATGGTTTTGGCCACTTGGGACACATGTTATAATATTTTACTCCACAAGAGCTTAAAATCATTATTACATCATTATTACTTCATTAATTATGTCATTAAACATAGTGAAAATCTGAAATTGTATTTTTACTATTCACGAAAAACTAAAGTATTTTATAAAATTCTTCTAAATTCACTCTAACATAATATCAATATTAGGAATTCAAAAATGAATTTTTTTATCATAATAAATCTATAAATATGATAAATTTAAATTTTAACTTTAAAAATACTTATTTATTAAAAATAATAAGGGACATAAAATGCATAGAAAAATACATAGTAAAATTTTTTAAACTTAAAAATATATATTATTTTATCATTTGTAATTAAATTAAAGTGTTTTGATAACACTATTTAATTATAATAAACATTATTAATAAAACATTAGTTTAATACAGTAATTTATATCTCTCATAAAAGTACAATTTTTCTTCAAAAAACCAATTGATCAAATTCCATTTCATTTTTTGAAGTAAAAATATTCTTAAAATGGAAATGATGAAATAACACTTTTATTGAAACAAATATATTACAATTTAAGTGAATAAGGTCTTGAAACATAACAATTATAACACTCGTATATGACCTAAGTGTATGGTGTGCGATGGTGATAGACTTTTGGGGTGGCTCAAATAACATCACCCGGGTGGTAATCTCCACTAACTTGAAATTATCCCATAGGTGATTTTATTCAAGATTAACATGTTAAAGCTCATCTTGGGCATATTCAAGAGAAAAGAACAAAGATGATAACCACCTCCCATGTTCTGAAAAGTGGTCTTCATATTACATAATTCTACTATATGAGGCCATCGAATCTTCTTTTTGTATTAATTAACCATTATAATTTTTATTTATAAACAATAATCACAATGTTAAGAGTTTAATTTTTGATGGTAATATTGACCAATAGTCATAATTTACCAACTATCATATAATGGTTGAAACCCAAAGGTCACATTTCAATTATACTCACTTCATTATTAATGGGATATAATTTTGTTGTGTAATATTATAACAAAAATTTTATAGAAACAAATATCATTTAAAAATTCAGAGTTGTTACATTATTACCCCATTAATAAATTTATTCCTTAAAATTTCAACTCATTCTCTCAGTTGGGAAAAGGTGATGGTACTTCTACCGAAATTTTTTCCTCTGGTTTCCACACCACTTGTTCATACATGTGGTTCCTCCATAACAATTTGATGAGGTGGGTAGTATTGTTTCATAGAATCTTTTCCCTATGGTCCAAGATCTTTAATAGATGCTCCTCATAATAGAGATCACGTTCCATTTGTACCACCTTTGGATTCAGTACATGTGAAGTGAAAGGTATGTACTTCCTCAAGAGATATATGTAGAAAACATCATGAACTTGAGATAGTTTTGGTGGAAGTGATAGATGATTGGACACTAATACTATGTGATCAAGGATCTCATAGGAGCCAATGTAAATGGGGATAATCATCCCTTTATTTCCAAATTATATGACTCTCATCAGTGGTGAAATCCAGAGGAAGACTTTGTCACCAACATCAAACTCCATATCCCTTCTATGGTTGTCAATATAGATCTTTTTCTGACTCTGAGCATCCATAATGTGTTGTTGGATGGAATGAAACTTTTCTTTCATCTCTTACACAAGATAAAAACCAATAAGATTTCTATCACTAGATTCATCCCAATAAGTAAGAGTTCTACATCTCTTCCCATATAGAGCTTTATAGGGAGCCATTTGAATACTCTAATGGAACCTATTGTTTTATGAGAACTCAACTAATGGGTGATGTTGATCCCATCAACCTTTAAATTCCATTGAGAATGTTCTCAAAAATTATCAAGTGTATGAATAGTACTTTCATATTGGACATCAGTTTGAGGGTGATAGGTCATACTGAAATTTAATTTAGTACCCATAGAATGTTGAAGACTTATCCAAAATTATTATTTGAACCTTGGAACATGATCAGATATGATAGAAAATGGAACTCCATGTAGCCTTACCACTTCCTTCATATATATCTTGGAAAGTCAATCAAGATAGAAATCATCCCAAATATAGATAAAATGGACAGTCATGGAAAGATAATCTACTATAACTCATATCGCATTGTTTACTTTGGATGTTTTTGAGAGAACAGTGACAAAACCCATAATTATATTTTCCCACTTCTATGCTAGTGTGGGTAGTGGTTGTAATACCCCTTTAAGAAGTTGTCTCTCTGCCTTCACTTATTTACACATTAGGCACCTTGTAGTGTAGTAAAAAATCTCTCTGTTCATGTTTTCCCACCAATAATGATCATGAAAGTCCCTATAAATTTTAGTTATTCCAAGATGTATATAGAATGTAGAGATATTAACTTCATCCATCATCTCCTTCTTTATTTCTAGAATAGATGGAACACATAGTCTTGTATGAAATTTAATCACACCTTCTTAATCAATATTGAACTCAGGAATTTTCACATCCACCATAACCTCAAAATTTTTATACAACAAAGGATCATCACTTTGATATTTCTTGATCCTCTCTAGTAATGAAAGTTGAGAAATCATTTGGGATAGGTTTGATGATTTCCCTTCCCTTACAATTCCCACGTCCAGTTTTACTAGGTCTTTGATCAAAGGATCTCCTTGAATTCTCATCATTGATAGAACAATAGGGTCCTTCTTACTTAATGCATTAGTGATTTTTTTTCTCTTCCAGGGAGATAATGAATTGAACAATCATAGTCATTAAGAAGTTCCAACCATCTCCTCTATTTCATGTTTAATACCTTTTCCATGAAAATATACTTCAAAATTTGGTGGTATGTGTATATATCACATTTCTAACCATAAAGATAGTTCCTCAATATCTTCAAACCAAAAACAACTATAGATAGCTCCAGATCATGTGTATGATAATTCTACCCATGATCCTTTAACTGTCGAGATTCATAAGAAATCACCTTTTCATTTTTCATGAGAATTCACCCCATCCATTTCATAGATTCATCACTAAAAAAATGAATCCTTCTTTAATAGAGGGTGGAGTTAATATATGTGCAGTAACCAATATCTTCTTAAGATCTTTGAAACAATCCTCACACTCCTTTTTCCAGATAAACTTAACCAATTTTTGAGTTAACTAGGTTAGTGGATTAGAAAGTTGTGAAAAGTTTTCATAAACCTCATATAATATCTTGATAAACAAAGGAAACTATGAATCTCAGTTACTATTGTAGGAACATGCCACTCCTCTACAACCTTTCTCTTTGTAGGGTCAACTGAGATTCCTTTTCTAGTTACAATGTGCTCTAAGAAGGAATTTTTTTTAACCAAAACTCACACTTGATGAACTTTCCAAATAACCTCTCATTCCTTAGAGTTTTTAGTATCTCCCTTATAAGATCATCATTCTCCTCATGAATCTTGGAATATATCAGAATATCATCAATAAAATATACAACAAGGATATCATTTTATTCCATAAAGACTTTATTCATCAAATCCATAAAAATAGTTGGTGAATTAGTTAGTCTGAAGGAAAAAAACAAGATCCTAAGGCCCATATCTTGATTGGAAAGTGGTATTTGGAATATCTTCTTTCTACACACTCAACTTATGATAACCATATTTAAGATCAATCTTGGAGAAGAATTGAGCCCCATGAAGCTTGTCAAATAAATCTTGAATTCTTGGAAGAGGGTACTTGTTCTTCACTATGATCCTATTAAGTTATCTATAATCAATGCATAACCACATTGATCCATCCTTCTTCTTCTCAAAGAGAATAGGTTCTTCCTAAGGGGACACACATGGCAAGATAAAACCATTCTCTGCAATATAATGGAGTTGTTTCTTTAATTCCTATAGCTGCACATTTTCCATTTTATATGGAGTTTTTGATATTGTCTAGGAAATAGGCATGAGTTCAATGGTGAAATCTACCTATCTTTCTTAAGGAGGACCAAGAAATTACTTAGGAAATTCATCAATATATTACTGAATTATGGGAACATTTTCTATTCTTATACTTCCATACCCCACTTCATCTTCACTTATAAACTCTATAAAGAAGGCTACGTGTGGTGTTTCTAGAAAAAACTCAGGTATAGATATCCCTCCTTTGAAAAGAACTATAGGTTTTATATTAAAGACCACTAATATTTACTTTCTTCTACTTTTGATATTAGAATTATACTTTGAGATCCAGTCCATCCCTAGTATAATGTTGAATTCCATCATGGGAATGACTACTAGATTTGCGATGAGATTATGACCGCAAAATAGAATACTAGAGGTTCTAAACAATGTTGATTCTTGGATAATCCCTCCAAGAGTATTGAATAATAACTCAACTTATATAAGTTTAGGAATTTATTCAATATTCTTTGTAAACATGGATGAATTAAATAAATGTGTAGAACTAGAATCAAACAAAGTATTTTTTAGATTTGATAGAACAATGAGAGTACCTACCATCACATCATTTGGTGCTTCAACTTCATATGTCATGATATAAAAAGCATGACCTTACTCCCTTGTCCTATTCTATGGTTGATGGTGATTACCCTCCACTGACCTCAGATTTTTATAGTGATTGGAAAAGTTCCCAAGATATCTACACTTGAATAATTGGACTTCAGGTAGGTCCTACACCATATTCTAATTGTCGTTTATTATGAGAAGTTAAGGCTTCACTTCACTATGACAGTTCCTAATGGTATGGCCATCTATTCCACACTTATAATACTTCTCGTTCTCGAGTATAATTTTTATTCCCACATTTATTTCATGTAGAAAGTTGCACTTGATTTCCCCCTCTTCCTTTATCAAAGCTCCTCCCTAGGTTTAGTTCTAGATATATCTTCTTCTCATTAGATTTGTGAGACCAATGTGTCTCACTGAACTCTAGTTTTACCTTCTTAGAACTTCATATAATTTCCTCATAGTTGTAATAATATAGTTTTGATAGATTATTCCATAGATAAGGTCTTAGTCTACTGAATAATCTATCAACCTTACCATTAGGATCCATGACAAAGATATTGGTATAATAAGAACGTTTTGTGAAGTTCATCTCATAAATTCCAATATATTCATTCTCATTTGGCTTCAGTTCAAGTAATTACTTCTCCATTTTCATTATCATTTAATGAAGGAAATAGTTATTAAAGGATATTCCCCTAAAATATTCTCACTCCATAGCTTCAATAAACCCTCTTGGACTCATGTTTTTAATTATCTCCCACCACTGAACAACATAACCCTCTAAATGGTACGCATCAAGAGTTTATTTCACTTGTTTTAAAAAATTAAGTATAGAAAATATTAGTTCTATAGAAATTATACACTTTTCCTCAATAAATGGGTTGGTAGATCCACTGAATGTTGGTGGTCGTTGACGCATAAAGGACTCAACATAAAGTTGTTCCCTTCATGGTGAAACTAGTCTCTCAGCTTGTTTTACATTATTTCACATAACTTGAGTTATTTGATTCACCATTCTCATAAAGGTTTCCATTCCAACTTCCATCAGTGGTCCATCAGAACATGGTCCATTGTGATCACCATTTACATGTTTCCTCATATTTCCCACCATTTTATAAAATAATAAAACCTTAGCAAGAAATATGTTTCATTTAATAATCTTATAATTCCAAGGTAATTTTTATGTCATATAACATCATGATTAAATCTAATATTCATTAAAAAGAATTAAATTTTCTATAAATCCATAATAATAATTCATAAAAATATTGTGATTAACCAAACATATCCCCTGGGAGTGTCACACAAGGTGTACAATAAGGCTCATTATCATAGAACAATTCCCATTCAAGTCTGGATCAAAGTGGTGTTTTGAGGTTTTGCCCCTAGATACATCTATGCCAGAGCCACATCCACATGTTCATATCCAGATATGGATTTATTTGTTCAAAAACAACTTACTTCATATTTCACCAAAATATTGGGAATTTTTCAATATTTAAACTTTTATTTAGGGTTCTTCTTAAAGTTTTAAAATCCCAATTTCTACAAATAACTAAACCATCATTTTATACCAAGTATGGCATCCCACCTTTTTATTACATAACTCTACATATCATTTTACAAAAGATTATCTTTTAAAGTTTAGGGTCTTGAAAAAATGGTACATAATACATTAAAACATAAAAAAAATATTATGGAAAGGGTGAGAATAAGGCCTAGTAAGGGAAAGCAAGTGAAACAGTTTACATGTGATCTTAAGAAATATTGATAAGAACTTAAGAATATCAATATGGAATAAAAAAATAGGGCATGAGGCATATCATAAATAAAATAACTAGAATCTTAACATGTAAATGTCACAAAAAAATTTAATCGAGTCATTCATAAGTATATCACTAGGATTGATCACTAAGGTGTCATAAAAATCACCATTATTATTCACCAAGGTTTCATAAAACTTGTCATATCTAGATATTAAATTCTTTATCCAATGTATTGGAGCGATATCAGGGAACACACATCATATGTATTAATTAATTTGAGAAACATAGATCATAATAAACCATATCACAACTAACATGTAGAGAATAAAATAAACAAGTTTCATTTCAAAACCATGGTGTTTTAAAAAGTGATTAAAAACAAGAGCCTTTTTCATTTTAAATAATTGAGACAAAAAGGTGGGATTAATTAATGTTACTCCTAGAATTAAAATAGATAATTTTTATATCTATGTAAATAATCTTGGATAATATATATGTTTGGTTATTCACAAATAAAATAAAATAATTTCTTGATAAAAAGGGGAAAATTTGAGATGAAAATACGACAACATAATGGGTTTAAAACATGGTTTTAGAAAACATTAAAAAGAGAGGTGAAAAGGGTAAAAATTTAATAAATGACTCTTAATAAAGTAAAGGGGTATAATATAGTTAAAATAAGAACATGATATTTAAATTTTATAGATATACCACATAAAAAGAGAACTTGAAAAGAAAAGAGTAGTCGAGATTTCCCTTACCTTGAAGAGTGACTATTAAAACTCAAATATCATGACCTTGGGGGCTTGAGGAAACCTTGGTAGGACTCTTTGGGAGGTAATAATATAAATTATTCGTTAAGTATGATTTTTTAATGAATTTAAATGAAGTATTGTGTGGGTATTTATAGAAAAAGTTAGAGAGTTTTTTATTAATTTTTTAGGACACCTTAGTAATGGTATTTGAAAAACCATGGGCTTTACCATGGTATTTGCCCATGTTTTTGGCCACTTAGGACAAATATTATCATATTTTACTCCATTGGGGTCTAAAAATATTATTTCATCATTATAAATTCATTAATAATGTCATTAAAGATACCAAAAAACTCAAACTGCAATTTTACTATTCACAAAATACTATAGTATTTTATAAAATTCACATAAATTCACCCTAACATAATATTGATATTATGAAGTAAGAAATGAAATTTATTTTATTATAATAAATATCTAAATATGATATATTTTACTTTTAACTATATAAATACTTATTTAATAAAAATAATAACAGGCAAAAAATGCATAGTAAAATTTTCGACACTTAAAAAAAATATTTTATCATTTGTAATTAAATTAAAGTGTTTTGATAATACAATCTCATTATAATAATCATTTTTAATAAAATCATAGTTTAATATAGTAATTTATATCTCTCATAAGTAATTTTTTTAAAAAAATGAATTTATCAAATTTCATTTCAAATTTTTAGCCAAAATATTCTTAAAACAAAAATGATGAAATAACAATTTTATTTAAAAAAAGGGATTAAAATTTAGTGACTAAGGCCTTGACACATAACCCCTTATAAAACCCACATAAGATCTAAGGGTAAGGTGTGATATTGTGATAGACTATTGGGGAATATTGGATAACATCACCCGAATTTTTATCTCCATTAATTTGAACTTCTTCTATAGGCAATTTCATTCAAGCTTAACATGTTGAAGTTCAGTTTGGTCTTGGTCAAGGGAAAATACCAAAGACACTACCTACCTCACAAGATCCAAATAATTGTATTCATACAACATTATTCTACTAGATGACTCCATAAACTCTTCTTTTTGTATTAATTAACCATTATTATTTCAATTTATAAATAATAATCATAACGTTAAGAGTATAATTTACAACAGTCATATTGAACAATGGTCATAATTGAAAAATGGTCATATAATGGTCAAAACCCAAAGGTCACATTTCAATTATACTCACTTAATTATTAAATGGAAATATTTCTCTTGTGTAATAATATAACACAAATTTTCAGGAAACAAATTCCATTTAAAAATTTCGGGTTGTTACAATCAAAACCTCAACCGTAAAGGTGTTTCATATAAAATGCATCAACCCCTGCAAAGAAACACCCATAAATAATTTTTTTTGGTTGATCACAAGATTATTTATCCCCTAGTAATTATCTTCTTGCATGAATCAAATATGTATACACACCTTCTCCCCAAACTATTTTTTATATTTTATATAGCTTCCTTCACATACATATTCTCAAGATTGAAAATAATTTTTTTTATTTCTGTTAATTACGTGAATGGATACCCATTCACTATGATTTATTATTCTCTTCAAAAAACCCTATCCTAGGTTTTTTGATATTCCTCCTCATTGGTGAGGTACCCCTTCTTCTCTATGCCTCCTACTCCATAATTCCTCATCTCCTATGATAGGTTGCACCCTTACTTGTATTTACTTCTTTCGGTTTGTGTCACTATCCACCAGAAATTCTATATTGAACAATGATTTCCCTACCAACCTAATCCACCATATTTCACCCCACTTTTGGTTTTACTCAGAATGATTCACAAAGGTTTGCGATGTGATGGTGGTTTCGGTCAGTTTCATTATTCTTGGTTTTGGGGATGTGTTCATTTAGATTATTTAGTTATCCATATTGTCCAAACTCCCTATTTAGGAATTTTTTTTGGATCAACCTATGCTATTTCAGCTAGATCTATTATAGTAGGATCCATATAGGTCTACTTTGGTGGCTTTTTTGGGAGTTTTGGGATGTTTTTATTGAGTGTTAATCAGTGTTCTAGGAGTCGCGAACCAAATTGGTTAGATTTTTTCCTTAGGGTTTTGGATTTATTTTTTCTAGTTTTGATTTGGGTTATTCATTTTTCTGTTCATATTTCAAACATAGTGATGTTTTTTAGTCTCAAATGGTGTATATACTCAGTGTTTAATGATGATGATTTATCTTATTGTTGGTTCTATTCGTAAAGGATGGTATTGTTTTCAGTTGGGTGTGGTTAACAACAATAATGAAGATGGAGATTTTATGATTATGTGTTTAGAAATATCAATTCAGTGATGATTCTCTATCCACAATAGAGATGATAGTTCTAGCTATGGGATTTTATGTTCTTTAGTTTTTTGGTGGTGAATGGTGGTCAGATTTCGTCTTCCTGGGGATTAAGTTGATTATCAGTTCTTCTAGCCAAACTAATTCTGGTGGTGATGGAGTTTAGGGGTGAAGTTGATGGATGACATATATGTTAGGATGACAAACTTCTGTCTTGTGGCCTCATTTCTTTCCCACTCATCCCTATATCTTTTTTATGTTTCAATTTTTAAATTAGCACTATTAATTGTATGAATTTTATGTTTTTTTTCTTAGTCTTGAATACTTGTTTGACTATAAGGTTACCACTCAAGATAAAAGTGGATCTTTAAAATACCAAATAAATTTATTTGAAGTTATGATTTGTGTTAATTAATACTTAGGTGAAATTTGAACTCCTGAAGTGACTTCAAAGATCTCACATGGCATTTATGATCATTTTTGGGTGCTCAGTCTGCAAACCATCAACCATGAGGGGATTGTTTATAAAGGATTCATTTATGAGGAGGAAGAAAATTTCCATCTCTCATCGGATGGATTAAATTCAAATTGATCAATTATTTTAGATGAAAAATGCTATAATAATCATTTTAAAGGATGTTTGAATAGCACCCACCTACTTCTATCCCACATTAAGATCTGTATATGTTGGGGTCGTGGTATAACAAAAAAGTTGCGCCTATGAGTGGTTTGAAATCCCAAAACCATTGCCACAGTGCCACCCCAAATAGTGGAAGTGCCTATGCCTCCATGAACTATAGGCCTTATACATAGGCCTATGCATGAATGATCCTATGCCCACCCATGCCACCTTCAGTCTTGCACTCTATGGGCCCCATACATAGACCAGATTAGGGATTACATACATCCTTATTGCCTTCTTTCCAGGTTAAGATATCTCCCACTAGGTGTGGTAGACTCTTATCCCGCATGTTCCTATGGATTTTTCATATCCTTGGATATCCAGTGGGTTAAATAATTTTTAATAAATTCGACACTCTAATACATAGATAATTTCTATGTAATAAAGAAATTCAAATCCATCCTCAAATGTAAATTCCAACATTATCAACTTCTTTTGAACCATTCTATATGCATAAATAATTCCTTTTTTTCATGAAAACCTTTTAATCTTCATGAAATATGAAATTCATGTTTCATGTCCTTCTAAAATATTCCAAACATCATTGTAAATGATGTGTTCTACTTTGACACATTACCTTGTCAATAAGATCACTTGATTTTTTTTTTCAGATTTCAAAATACCAAGAAGAACTATCCAATCATGACATATAATTATATATAAAGAATAATTATCCAATATTGATATCCAATTATATAAGATATATCTATAAAAATTCTTTTTGCATCACCACTTCATCCAAACTCATCAAACACATATTGACACACTATGACAAAAAAATGAACACTTAGGTTCAACAATACCCCCTTTGTATTTTTTTGTCAATATCCCTTTACATATATCCCATCCCATAATAGTCAATATGTGTGAATAAAATTTACCCTCTTAATGAAAATCAAAAGTAAAGGGTAAGTGAGGTCTTTTTAACTCATATATCTTCACAAAAAAAATATTTCCTCTTATTTTCTTAAAAGAAGGAATGACACCACATGATACTTGGAAAAGAACCTTTAGTTATTCACCTCTAACTATATGTGGGAATACATAGTGTAGAAAACTAGAGAGATATAACCAGTGGTATCTAAATTAATTTAAAAAAATCTAGGCATTTGAAATGATGCTCAATGTTTCAAAGGAAATGAAAGATCCTACACATGCTTTATCAAACACATCAAAAAGTTCAGGTGAACAAGATAAATTTTACATTTTCTCATCATTTAATAAATAAATAACTCCCCTTAAATAAACAAAATTCAGTTCGAGATAAGATTGTGACTAAATGACTCAAATATTATGAAGGTTCCCCTTTAATAGATGCATCCACTTTCATCATCATGAAATTAATTGAAATCCATGATGAAAAATACTTATCCTTCAATTACCTACTTTATTAGCACAATACACATAAAATTATATGGAATAAGAAGGTACCTCTTGATAATCTTCAAGTGAGAGGAGAAGGTTGAACATGAAGTTTCAACCTAAACTCAACAAACCACTCTTTTGGAATTACATTGGTGAAAATATCTACAACATGATCTTTAGTAGAATTGTATTCTAGCTTAATATATCTAATGGCCACATTTTTATTTATAAAATGATAACTAATATCATTATTATTGGATCTGAAATGTCGTACTATATTTTTAGATAATAAAATATTACTTTGATTATAAAAAAAATTAGTGGTCTCTGAGCCTCAATTTTTGAATATTCCAACTGTACTTGCATCGAGATCATCTGTTTACATGCATGTGTTGATGAAACATATTCTGTCTAAATAGTTCCTAGTGTTTCTGAATTATGATTTTTTCTATAAAAACTGACATAACCTTCTCCTAAAAAGAAGGTTTCACCTGAAGTTGATCTCCAATATGTACCATCACCTACCCAATCAGCATTGGTAAACCCCAATAGTTTCAAATATTCCCAATGTATGTATACTAGACCATAGTTTAGATTTCATTTCACATATATAATAATTATTTTAGTATACTACAAGTGAGACTCTTGTGGTTAACTTTGAAATATATTTCATAGATTTATTGGATAAGTTATATCTGGTCTTGATGCTATGAGATAAAGAATATTTCAAAAGATTATTCTAAATTAATTGAGGTTAATTGTTATCCCCATTAGGTTAAAAGCCATAGGGGGGGTTAATTAGGGTATGGAAGATTAAAAAAACTCCACCTTTAGATATTTTTTTGTTGTTAAACAAAACACCCTTTTCTATCTTTCCCATAGAAATGTATTAACAGAAATGAAATCATGCACGAGAAAAAACAATTTTACTTGGTTCACCCACACTAGGCTACATCAAAGGAGCATACAATGACAATGTTTCAATGTACCAAATCCATTAAGGATCACTTCCAAATTACAAAGGTTTGGGATAGATCACTTCTATGCCAAATATCACTTCCTTTACAAGTTTTAGGGCCAGTTGACTAATTTCCCAAGGGTCACTCCCTAAATCTCTTTATCTGGATCACTATCAGTGGAAATGATTACCTTCTTCCTATTACTTTTCTCACTATACTAGAAAGGATTCACTCACATTTTATGGACATCTTGGTCCCTTTGTTGTCAATAATGGATTCATACTCTTGTTTATGTGGATTCTTTGTTAAATGACATCTTTTCTATATATTTTTAGTTTGTGTAAATTACATTCATGAACTATTTTATTCCCTTTATGAACTATCCTTCATCCTACACAAACTACATTGAATCCTCTGTGAACTGCATTGCACCTTGTGGAAAAAGTGCTTCACAGACCACCTTCCCTTAACAAAACACCTCTACTTCAAGGATGGATGATTCCTCATAGGCTTCCATTGCTACATTTTCCTTTTTTTATTTTTTAGGCAATAGAGCCTTGCAAACCCTTTCATAGAATTGATCTTCATGAACTACTCCTACCTTCATGGAAATTTTCCTCATGAACTACTTTGGACTTTCCAAAATAATTCTCATAGTGATGATTTTTTCAAATGAAATTCACACTTTTTTAAATGATCCAATTAGGGGTCTTTATATAGGGAAATAGATTTGAAAAACCCACTTATCCAAATTATCCAAAACTTTGATGTGATATATCCTTCACCAAGAACTGTGCAATATGGCATGCATATCACATTAATTCCTTTACAATGAACAATGTATTTTTCAAATGAATCACTTTCTCTAAAAAAAATGATGAGCTTCCTGTGAATGAAAATATTCCTGTGAACTGTAATCCTCTAGTGAACTGTTTTCACAACGTTGTCTGCATTGTGTGCTTCACGGACTGTATATCACTACTGTTATGAAATTATTCCTTTACTATTTTTCTATAGCCATCTAGTGTACCTCCATTATAGTCCATGAACTATGATTCATGGTCTATGAACTACTATATGTGAACTCCTTTACAGAAAACCATCATTTTCCATAAAAAAAATCCTAATTTTGAGGCCCAAAAAATTAGAAAAAACTAGGAAATTGTGCCACCTTAAACATCTTCTTTGGAAACAAAAACTATCTTTATTCACGATTATCTATCTTTTTTAATGAACACAATCACCCCAAAAACACCGAGAATAAATTTTGATGGATTTTTTCCCGATAATCTCCCCCTTTGGGTTTTTTTACAACTCTTCACATATTGATACCTCATTAAATATTTTTCCATCTTCTACTAGCAATAACTTCCTAAATCTCATATAGAAATAATAGATTTACTCAACACACACTCTAAGAACACATTATCCATGCTTGGTGCGAGAAATAATAGTATAATGAAAATATAATCAGTGAATAAATTCATTCCAAAACCTGATTTTATCAAGAACCTCATCTATCATGATATATAACATTTAATTGACCCCCTTTAGTGTCATCGGATTTAAAACTTCCCCTAGTTTATTTCTCCCCCTATCAGCTTCCCCCTATCTTGATTTAGACATTTTATACCATTTTTCAACTAAAATTTTCCCCTTTTTCAATGAACCCGAATGCCACTTCTTTGATGTTTGAAACAGGTTAACGAACACAAATAATCACATTAGGAAATAACACACCTGACCTTGGTAAGAAGGGGTCCCACATACACACTTTTTTAAGTGTGGGGAGTCGACTAAACTCCCAGATCTAGTTGATTCATTTAAAATGCCTCTTTGGGTAAATAATTCATTATAATTTTCGCAACCTATAGCTCTATAGGCACATAATCTAACTTCACAAGACCTAGATACACCTTCTCCTTGATAAAATGATACTTGATTTCAATGTTATTTGTCCTTTAGTGTTGGAATGAATTTTTTATAAGATTTATAGAACATTAATTATTGTAAAGGATTCTGATCGGAGACTTCACTTGAACTCTCATATCATCTAGGTGTTACTTCATCCATAAAAAATGTGTGCACACTTGAGTTTCTGCAATATATTTAGCTTATGCAGTGCAAAATGAAATGAAATCCTTTTTATTGCTTAGAAAAAAAATACAAAATTATCCAAGATATAATGCACCACTTGATGCTGATTTTCTATCATCCACTAATATGTCCCAATCTTCATTTGTATATCCCAATAACTTTTTCTCAGATTTTACATTGTACAAAAAACTAAAATCCAATATTCCCTTGAGATACCAATGTATTCATTTAAATATAAGTGTCTTTCCTTGGGATTGCTCTAATAACTTGATTATTGACATGTTTCAAAAATAATATCTATTAGTGTCAATGTTAAGTAGAAAAATCTTTCAATGATCTACCTGTATTCTGTAACATTAACCGCTTGGCCTTCGTCATCCCATGACAGTTTCATCTTGGTAGCCACTAGATTCCTTATCACCTTGGAATTATACAATACAAATCTTCATAAAACCTCCTTGGAATATTTATCTTGAGAAATTAATTTTCCATTCTTTTTTTATGTCACCATTGAACCAAGAAAAAATATCAATTCAACAATCATTGACATTTCGAACTCAATTTTCATTAATTTAGAAAACTGTATGCACTGTGCTTCATCCGACCCATTGAATATTATGTATTAAACATACTATAGAACCACCATCCTTTTATTATTTTAATTTTTGAAATATATATTGTAATAAACTCCACCACACTAAAAACCTTATTTTTTCAAAAAATGATCCAATCTTGAATACCATGTTCTAAGTGCTTGTTTCAACCCATATAATGCATTATTTTTCTAAAAAACTCTATTTTCATCTTCATGAATGATAAAACCATCTGGATACTCAATATAAACATATTCTTCAAGAACCCATTCAGAAATGATGACTTAACATCCATTTGGAAAACATTGAAATTTATTTACACTTATATGTCCAAGAATAATCTAATAGTCTCTAGCCTTGAAACAAGTGAAAATAATTCATCAACATCAATACCCTCTATCTTGGAGTATCCTTTCAACAATATTTGTTCTTTTTTTCTAATCACATCACCATTTCATTGATGTTTTTCTAAAAGACCCATTTAGTCCTGATGACATTCTTACTTATTGGTCTCAAAAAAATCTCCCATGTTTGATTCTTCTCATTTTGGTCAATCTCTTTATTCATAGACTGAACCCAATTCTAATCTCTAGTTTCTTCATCAAAACATTTAGGCTCTACCTGTGATAAGAAAAATTCTTTCTATAGAGTCTTCTACCTACTTGTCTACACTAGCATTGTGTGATCACCAATTATGTTTTTTCTATCAATGTCAGCCCTTATCTTCGATATTTGGGTAGATACTGGTTTGTGTCCATCCATTTCATTATTTGAATATTCTTTTGAATTATCCCCTAGAAATGGAATATCCCCTAATCATCTTATCTCTTCATCACTATCCTCCTGAGACTCATCGTGTATTTTCTAAGTATTATTCTCATCTTATACTATAGTTACATCATTGCTTTCAACTAAATTTCTCATTTGTTTATTGAAAAATTTATATAAATTTATTTTCTTTGAGTATCCAAGTAATATACCATCATCTCCATTAAATTTAAACCTCCTTTTTTCCCCTTATTGAGAATATAACACTTACTTCTAATGACTTGAAAGTACTTTAATGTGGGATTATCTCCATTACATTTCTCATATGGAGTCTTCTCTTATTTTGTACATAGTAATTCCCTATTTTATTTATAGACTGATTTCATCACTACTTCTTTCCAAAACTTATCTGGAATATCTTTCTCAATGAGCGTCTTCCTAGCCATGTTGTTGATCATTCAATTTCTTTTCCGAACAACTTCATTTTGATATGTATTTCTTATTATTTAAAATTGGTTCCTTATATCATGTTTCTCAAGATAATCCTCTACTTGGCTATTTGTGAACCTTATTCCATAATTTTTTTGATCTTCTAGATTTTTTAACACCGCATATTTTAACTTCCCTTCGATAATTTGTTATGAAACTGAACACCTTATTTTTGTGTGTAATAATTTTAAACCATTCCATTCTACTAAAATAATTAATGAAGAGAACATAATATCTCCTCCCATCAATAAAAGTTGGTGAAATAGGTCCACACACATCAATATATACAAAATCAAGTAATTTTTTTGACCTTTTCTTCTTTTCCATATATGTCTTTAGAATGATATTCCCTTATTAACAAGTAACATATGTATGATTACAATCACATGATAACCATGGGAGGTCCCAAATAGAATCTTATTTCACTATATCTTCAAAGTATGTTTGGCTCAAGTGACCAAGATTTTTATTCCATAACTTGTTTTCTTTTTTCCTTGGATAGAAAGAACATATCTTCTTCTCCACTCTCAAGGTAGAGATACCCTTTTGTATGCATTACCTAGAAAAAATTGCACCATATTTTTTCCTTGATGACACTTAATTTCTTTGAAAATATTATGGAATTTCTTGAATCACATAATTGACCAAAACTTAGTAAGTTTGGATAGAGACCTTCAATAACCAAGACATATGCATGTCTCATGTCTTTTACCCCAAACTTTTATTTTCTTAAGACTATAATTCTCAAGCCTTTATAAATACCAAATATCATAATAAATTTATTTTAATATCTGATTCTTGTCACTAGTTCTTTATTTTATGTCATATGGGAGTTGCATCCACTATCAATGATCCTTATTCCAGTGCGATCTGATTCTTTGAGCTCAATCTTGGGAACCACTACCAATTGAACTATATATTTTTGGTCCATGTTTTTGACTTCATACCAGGTTGAGATTGATAATATTGATATTCCCTATGGTACAATAGACTAACTTCATCTTAAAATTCTAAAAGTCAATTGTTCATTTTCTGCTCATTTTATGATCCATTAAATTGCATATTATGTCCACATTTATTATGATTCGGTACATTTCTCTACATTGTTGATGAGAAAAATATTTCCATGTAACTAAATAATCCAAACCTAAAATGGTGACCATAAAATGTTGACTTGGAATATTAAGATATATATGGATTCCTTTTTTGGTCTTGTCTGCTTCAGTACCTCTTGGATATGGAACGTACATTTTGTGAGTGTCCCATTTCTCCATAACAGTAACATCAAATGCGGGGTGCATTATTGTGTGTCACAACTGAACTACCAGTTCACCCTTTGGATCTCTAAATCATCTATTCTGATTTATAACAAAATAAATATTCAACCTAGGAGTGTAATATTGTGGTATAACTTCAACCATTACCGATTTCTGTTTGCGATCAAGCCCTATACTAGTTGTATTGTTCTATTTAATCATTTTCCTTTCCTGACAATACTTTGTCTGTTTTACTGGAACTCTGAATTTTACTTTTACTTTTTATATATCATTTTCTACCACTTTTCTAGAATCAAGAGTTTATCCTAATATTTCACTTTTCTTTGCATTCTAACAACTTCCTCTTCTATCTCTTTAATATGTTTGATTTTCTCTTTTCTAGTATTAGTCGAACTATTGATTTAAATTTTCTATTCTTCAATTTTAAGTTTGTACTCAATAATCATTTCTATGTTATCTGGAATTTATGATTTAAGACTTTTTATATTAGCCACTAGATCAAACTATTATTCTTCATGTTGTTTCATATAGAGTTTGGATCATTAACCACCCTATTAGATTTCTTTGTTTTGTATCTCTAAACATCCATCTCTTCAACTGAAGCTTATAATTTGACCTAAATATCTACTCTTCCTTTAAATTCTTCTTCATCACTATTGATTTGTTCTATTTTTTGGTAATTTATGACAACTTCCACCATAGATTCCACTTCATGATCCTTACAGTCCTCTAATTCTTCTACCTTTGGATCTTCTAAACTATCCTTTTATTTTTAAATCATATTATTATTTTTAAATAAATTTCTCTTGGTACTACTCTAACCCTTTAAAATTAGCTGAATACTTATTTTTGGGTATTTCATCATTATCTTGATCATAATATTGAAACATCTTAGGACACTTTTATATAATATGTCCAATCTTTCCACATCAAATGCATGTAAGTGGAAGTTTTCCTTTGAAATTTCCTCTTCCTATATGAAAATTTGAAGGGAGAAATGACAAAACCTCATCCAAATTATCTTTATCCTAAATAACTTTAATAGTGATCTTATTTAGAGAATTTAATTCTACTTATTTGGAAGTTACCATTTCTAAAATATCATTATCATCATTTCTCATCTCATATGCAAAAAGAGTATTATGCAAGATATCCAATGTATACTCCTTCAGATAATTATATTCCAATATCAAAACTTTTGTATTGGATGGAGGTGGATGTTTTATTAACATGATCTTAAAAATCATTAAACCATTAATAATTTCTCCAAGACTGTGCATGTATTCCACAAAAATATTCTCACTGTCAAATAATACATCAACAAATTAATTAGGGTTCCTTCTTAGATCCTCATACTTTTTCTATAGAACTTTTAGTTTTTATTATCTCACTTTTGAGACACCCTAATATATATTTAGAAAATTTTACCACATATCATGTGATTGTTTGAAGGACGTCTCATTTTTATATATTTTATTTTATATGGTCACCCCTAAAACATTAATTCCTTTCACATCAGCATCCAGTTCCCTATAATTGGTTCCTGATAAAACTCCACTTTCTATACTGACTGAAATTCCATACATTTCATATTTAAACACATCCATACCAAATGATCGAATGAAGTGTTTCATTTTATTATTCCATAGTATAAATTTTTTCCATCAAATATTAGAATCCTTTTATGATTAAAATATTACATTTATCCTACTGAGAGACAATAACTAACTATCAAATATTGACTATGATACCAATTATTATCCCCATTAGGTTAAATAACATAAGAGGAGGGGGTATCATGGTGTGAAAAATTAAAACAACTACCTATTTGTATCTTATTTAGTTGTTAAAAAACACTCCTCTCTCTTTCCTATAGCAATGTATGAAAAAATTAAATCATGCATGAGACACATAGATTTTACTTTATTCACCCACACTGAGCTATGTCTAAGGATCATACAATGAAAATGTGATAATGTAACGAATAAACTAAGGATCACTACCAAATTACAAGGTTCTGGATAGATCACTTCAATGACTATTCTTACTTCATTTACAAGGTTTATGGTTAGATTAATTCTTTCCCAAGGGTTACTCCTAGTTTCTCATTCTTTGGATCACTGGAAACAGAAAGGATCACCTTCTTCCTATTCCTTTTTTCACTGCTTTGGGAAGGATCCACTCATATTTTGTGGACATGTAGGTCTTTTAATTATCATTGATTAATGAATCCTCACCTGTAGGTATATTCTCTATTGATTTCTCTCTTTTCCAAATACTTTTGTTTTGCATAAATTTATTTCATGAATTGCTTTAGTCCCTTGGTGAAGTATCCTACATTCTATGTGAACTAACATGAATCATCCATGAATCATGTTTCACCACATAGAACAAGTGATTCATATACCACCTTACCTTAATAGACTGCCTCGACTTAATGGATGGATGATGCCTCATAGATAGCCACTGCTATGTGGCCCATTTTTTCCTTTCCAGTCTATAGAGCCTCGCAAACCCTTTCATGAAATTGATCATCGTGAACTACTCCTTCATTCATAGGATTATTCCTTGTGAAATACTTTAGACTTCCCCAAATTCTTCACTAATTGATGTTGTTTTCTAATTAAATTTACTTCGAGGTTAATGATATGATTAGGGGTATTTATATAGGAAAATAAATCAACAAAACCCATTAATCCAAATTAACCAAAACTTCGACGTGGAACGTCTTTCACTGAGAAATATGCTATGTGGTTTGTATAGTTCCTTTATTCATTTTTGGTGGATAATTTATTTCACAAAATAATCACAACTCCTTAAATAAAAATGATGTGATTCTTGAAAAAACAATATTCCCATGAAATATAAGCCTCCCATGAATTGTTTTCTCTATGTGGTCTGTATAGTGCTGATATGTAGAAATCCTTACTTTTAAAATTTTTATTCATTATTACACATTCCTCCTTTTTAGTCCACAAACTTCTATTCGCGTTCTGATAACTGCTATCCACAAAATCATTTGGAGAAAACCTTTCTTTAACATAAAAACAAAATCTTGATTTTGAGGTCTGAAAATTTGGCAAACACTGGGAAACTGCACCACCTTGAACATCTGCTTCGGCAATACCAACCATAATTATTTATGGTCATATGGATTTTTCAACAAACATAATTACCCCAAAAACATCGAGACACCACCTTGATGGATTTTCCCCCAATATTAACACTATTTTAAACTTCATCCTTGTATAATTTAGTTCTAACAAAAATGGGTGTTGAAAATTTATTTTCATTTTCCATTCAAAACTTTTTTTAGAAATTCCCTAGCATACTTTTCCTATGATATAAATATGGAATTTGGTCACTCCTCTATTTGAAATCCTAGAAAATATTTCATCTAACCTGGCAGGGACATCTAAAAATTTCTTTTCATTTTCTCAGAAAATTCATCACATAGACCTTCCTTGTCACAAAAAAATGATTTTATCCAATAATACAATGTCTATGAGAGTACCTTAAGAAATTTATCTAATATAAAGATTGAATTCAACTTTACCATTTAAAAACATCACATCCCTTATACATCCATCTAAGTTGGAATACCAAACTCTAGGGGCCTGTTTCAAACCATAAAAATATTTCCTCAATCTATATACCATGATACCATCGTTTTCTAATAAAAAACCATCATGTTTTTCAATTTAGAATTATTATTGAAGATCATCATTTAGAAAGAAATATTTTACATCTATTTGATAAAGTTTATAATGATTGGGGAAATATTTTTACTTGGAGAATTTATTTCTCCCCATGAATTAGAAAATGAATTTTCACTAGTATTCATGTTCTATAATTTTTGAGAATTTGGTTTGGACCCACATTGTAAGAGATAATATATTTATTTAGATATTTTTAGAGTTATGGATAAAGCTACTTCTTTGAATATTTTTCCACCATTTTGTGATAATTCATCCTTTACCACAATAGCCTTTCTAAAATATTCTCTCATCTTGTTCGAGGTATTCTGTACTTCTAGAAATTTAGACTGAGTATTTGAGGGTTATTCTTCTTTGAGAGAAAGTTTTTCTTCATGGACCTTTACCATATTTTATTTGTCACCCACTTTTAGTTTGTGTCTTTCAATTTCTTCAATGTAAAGTATCTCTTTCATTTCACATTATTCCTTTTCCTCAATTGTCTTTTATTTTTATTTCAATAGAATTATATTATCCTTCTCAAGATTTGTGTTTTTATCAAGACAAACTTATAATACATTTTACAACATATGATCAAGATTTTTTCATTAAATATCATCATATTAAATCTGTAAAGTGTCAATATTTTTGTAACATGATCCATTAAGTTATTTTCATCTTCTGATTGGATTCTTGTTGTGGTGTTAACTTCATCTTCATTTCTCACTAAACTTCTTTTACTTTTAAATAATTTATTCTTGCTTCCATAAAATTTGGTTGTGAATTTTGATAACTTCCCCCATTTCATTTTATATGTTTTTTATCATCTATCTCAGGTTCGAAATACTTCTTTTTAGGAAAATATACAAAAAAATATCCAATTTTATTATAGTTGTAGATATTTGGAGCTAATTTAATTTTACCCCTAAAATTTTCTTTCTAAAATACTTTTTTATATAAGAGATTTTTTTTGTTAAAATATCCATCTTCAATTTCTTCATCAGATTCACTTGATTCTAAAATTTTATCATCTCCAATTTTGAGATTACCCATGGCTTCAAAATCCATATCATCTTTTATATTCTTGTTAAAAACTGGGATCTTTTTTATTGACTATGAAATGAGTATGTTATGTAATTCATTGAGAGTAATATAATCTCAATATTCCAAATCTTATAATTTAGGATCAAACATGTCTGGAAAATTTCTCATCACCTTTTTTTATATAGTTCAATCATCTAGTTTTTTTCACCAAAACCCTGAATATTTTTTACAATTTCATTTACTCTTGTGAAGTAGTCATAAAAATTGTTTTCTTCACCCATCTTGATATCTTCAAATTTGGTTCTCTAAATTTTTATTTTTTCCACTTTTACTTCCACATTTCCTTTAAAATTATTTATAATTTATCCCATTTTTTGGGAATTTTTGAGTCCGATAACCATTTTTTAAACCATTTCTGAAAGAGACATAAAAATAAAATTTTGAGCTTTTTGGTCAACTACCATATTTCTATTCTCTTTAAAAGTTATAAGAGATTCATCAACAATAGGTGGGAATCCAATTAGAACTTAATTTTTAAATTAAAGTCCAAGAGATAAAAGATAGGGCAATATCCTATTTGTAAAACCATGATAGTTATTTCCATATAAAGTAAGAACACCCCTCCATTTAACAAAAACATATTATCCACATCCAAATATTAGTGGATCCTAAAAGAGGGAACCACCATATAATACAAATTGAAATGTATAAGAGGAGTTTCACCATTGAGATATGGGGATGGTTTGAATCAGTGTTGATTTTTACAATATTTATTTCTTTTGAAATTAACCTTCATCGAACTATTAGGATTCATTCCACTCTTATGATATCTCAGCCTATGCTAAATATAGTCAAAAATAAAAGTAAAAAGAAAACAATATTTTTTAAGTTTTTGTCTCAAAATGAGCCTACTCCTTTATTTTATTTGTTATAATCCCCAATCATAAATTCTCCACTATAATCACAAGAGGTTACAAAAAAAATTTATTCACTAGAATAGAGTCCTAATATGATTTCTAGAGTCCCACTAGAAAAAAAGTTTCACACATACTTGTTACAAAAATGATTAAAAAACATTTTAAAAAACACCACATCAGAATGTTGACAACTTTTTCAAGAGCTGATGATGATATTTCTTTTGATCCATCATGATAAATAAAACATCATATGCTCACATTCTGAAGAACTTTAATGAACAAATTATTCCTCAAAATTATGCCTCATGAATTCTCATCTATATTCTTCTCATAGAGTATTCCAATTTATCTTTATGTGAATTAAATAATTATGTAATATCATATGTTTCATTTGGTAAACTATCAACACAAAAATATACTTCTTCACAAAATAATGTCTACCCTCACTTATATTACTACATACTGACTGTAAATTATTTTATTACTACATGATATTGATCTCAACCCATGAGTGTAAAAGGAATTTCTCAAAAAAAATTCTTCATTTAACTCTAGTGAACACTCATATATTTCATCCTATCCTATCTATGAATCAACCCATTATTTTATAGGCATCAATTTAGTGGTTATGAAACCAGTTATCACACAAAAATTAAGAAAATTTGCGAATAAGTTTTAAAGTGGTTCAATATTGTGAGGAATTTTAATTTAACACTAAATAGAACCTCCACATACCAAACTCTTTGCATTGAAAATTTCATATGACTTTATACAAATCTATTCTAAATATAAATTTTATTCGCAAATCATACATGAATCTTCACTATGTATTTCATGCATCAATCCTCAGTTTTCAAAGAATGGACCCAAACTGATATCTTCTTGGTTTCCACCTCAATATGCTACATAGAAAATTCAACCACAAAATAGAAGAATATTATCTTCTTTCCTATTGGATTCATCCACAAACCATTTTAATCCCACATTGCATGAAGGATCACATGGAATCATCTCTTCACACACAATTTTTTATACTACTATTTTCATATTCTATAGCTTCACCTACAAATCATCAACACCTCCTCTATAAAAGAGTTTCATATTCAATGAAACAACACCTCATCCATAAAAAAGTTTCATACAAAAAGCATCAAAACCAACAAAGAAACATCCAAAAATCATTGTGTTTATGGTTTATCATATGATTATTTATCCCTCTTGAAGGAACATCACACATGGATCAAATCCGCATACAATACTACACCCATGTACAATTTTTATTGTTCATATAGAATCATTCTCATACAAGTTCTAAAGATCACAAATAATTTTTTATTATTTGAGATAATTTTTATTTAGCTACATTTCAAACTCCTGAAGTGACATGGAAGATCTCACATGGAACCTGAGATCATTTGTGGTTTCTCAGTCTGTAAACCATCAACCATGAGGGGATCATTCAAGATGGATTCATTTGAGACGAGGAAGATGATATCCCACTATCATCGAATATATCAAATTCAAATTGATCGATTAAATTGGTTGAATGACATTATATGAATTATTTTAAAGGACTTGTGAATAGTACTCACTTCCTTCTATCCCACATCAAGCGACACATATGTTAGGTCAGTGGTACAATAAACAAGCAATTCCTTTGAGCATCCATAAATCCCAAACCCCTACCATTGTGCTTCCTTGCATGGTGGAACCACCTTTGTGTCCAGGAAATGTTGGCCTATACATAGGTCTATGCAGGTGCACTCTTATGCCCACACATGTCACCTTCGGGATTTCACTATGTGGTCCCTATAAATAGGCCCTCCCATGGCTTACTCATGACCCTTCCACATTCAAGATAGCATGGGCTAGCTCCCACTGGGTTTGGTTGACTCTTATCCCACATGATCCAATGGTTGAGCCTTGGCCTTGGTTGGCTAGTGGGTTGGATACTTTTTAATAAATGATACACTCTAATTCTTAGATAATTTATAAGTTACAAAGAAATTCAAATCCAAGCACAATTCTAAATTCCAACCTTTTCAACTTATTTTCAACCATCCTTCTATCATATAAAAATACTTTTTTCATATACACCTTTTAATCTTTATGAAATATGAAATTCATATTGCGTGGACTTCTTAAATCTTCCTAAAATTTATTTCAACAATGTGAACTCCTTTGAAACATGACTATATCATTGAGATCACTTAAAACAATCATAATATTTCTAAATACCGATAGGAACTATGCACGAGAGGCATATAATTCTATATAAAGAAGAATTATCCAAGCGTGACATATAATGCTATAATATGAATCCATAATAATTCTCTAGGGATCACTATTTCATACAAACTCACAAAAACATATTTAAAAACTATGACAACAAATTAAACACTTAGGATCAAAAATTATCATGGAATTTCAAGTTTCTTATCATAAAGGAGAACTGTTATGACCTTATTAATACGAAAGATATTCTAGATCATTTTTACATTAATTTCATGCAGAATAATGATCAATATATAATTATATTTTTATTAATATTCAAATATTTGAAAACACATGAAATCATAGTAAAATTAGTTGGTTCTAAAACACCAACTCCAATATCAAGTTCAAATGAACCTATCATAAGACATGTATTATTTGTCTCATTATTATCTTGATATATGCATGTATACATTTTTTGTTTGAATAAAATGGGATGAGTATTTTGATACACATAGTTTATGATCTATTCAATTTAATGTTTCTAGGGAATTTTGAACCACTGATAATTGGGGGGGGGGTTGAATTAGTGGTGATATTTTTAAAAAAAATTAACTTTATGAAATTTATCCATTACAACTTATTAGAGTTAATTTCCTTATAATTTTTTAACAATATCACAAGCATGAAAATATAGAATGTAAATAAGGTACGCATTATTTACATTGTCCTTCCTCAATGTTAGAACCTATATCCTTTTCATGGTCAATCTTGTGGGTCCATGGAAGTTCACTATTAGAAACAAATTAATACAACTTTTAATCAAAATCCCATTAGACTCCTTCTATCTTCTGATAGGTACGATTATACTAACTCTTCTTAGATTAAAATTTTTTATTAAAAAACTAAGTGAAAAGAAAAATGTATAAAACTTTGAAAAATATCCCCCCATAAGTTTGACTATAAAGTTTTTATGATTTCCTTCATTTGGTAATGTTTGTTTGGTATGCTATTCCTCTATCCAATAAAAGTCTATCTAGTACACCTCACTAAAAACATATACCTATAAATAAATAGATCACTTAATGACTATCAAAACCCATCACCTCACAAAATTATATTAGAATCTCTATCTGATCGATATATCCATTTCTATGAACTAAAATGTTTGTCCAATTCTATGATTTAATTCTTTATTTGAAAATATTCAAGGAAAAAAATATTGGTTGGAAACTCACTCTATCACAATCTCTGTAACACTTCAAAATTTTAAAATGTGTGTATAGTTTCAAGTACCAACGTATATTTTACACTATTATTTATAGGTGTTACTAGAATGGTTAAGGCATTAAAGCACTTTCATTTTCATGCTTACTAAAATTCACAATTCTTAATTTCTCACATATTTTAATTTCACTGAATACTTATCATGTATTCTAGAATCATATCAAATCTTCTGGAAACTTCATAAATTCTCCAGAGACTCCAAAATTAAAAAAGCATTCTGAAAATCATAGCAAACCAATTGAATTAAATTATATTACTTAAGATATCTCATTTCATCATAATCAGTTTCATAATTTTTAATTTCATGAAAAGTTCCTCAGAACATTCCTTTTGGAAATCATTATCTAATGACATAACATGTAGAGACCCGAAACTTGACATAAATGGAAAATACATTACTTTTGCGGAATACTTAATACATAACAAAAATAGACACACAAGGACCGTAATAGTTTAGTGTCTTTGGAAACTCGGAATAAAATCTTTTAATCATGGTGAAAGATCTTCAACAACTCCCATAACAATATTCCCCTTTTTGTTTCCTTACCTAAAACCTTTCTTTACTTCCTGGGGAAAATAAAACATAAAAAGGGTGAGCTCAAATGCTCGGTAAGGGAAAACATAGATAACATAAAACAATCCATAAACATTTGGAAGCAAAAACTTGAACATGAAATTTAAACATCAAAATCTTGAGCAAATACATAAATCGTGGAAGTACGTAAGGCATATATCATAATAGAACATCAACCATGCTAAAATGGGAATAAAACATGTAATTATGGAAACCATTAAGCACATTTCATGATTTACATAGTAGCCAAGGCATTGCTTCCAAGACCATCTTAGTGGAAAAAGTCCCTTTTTGAATCGAGTTCACTCCACGTTTCAGTCCTGTAACATTGAACCAGATTAACTTACCATTCCATCCATGTCTATCTCATGAGATATAAATCTTTACCCAATGCATTGGAGGGAGATATAGGTCCCACCCATCTCATAATGAAATCATTCTTACTTGTGCCACAAAATAAACTTAAAACATTCATCATAACCCAAAGAATAAAATGGGTTTCATAAATATCATCCCATCATCTTATAATCCATATAAAACAAATGGAAATTTCATCATAAGAAAAGTGAAACCATGTAAATCATAGAGACATTAAACTTGAAACATAAACATATGAAATAATGTCATCTTATATGGAAAATGGTTTTGATAAAACATTTGAAATGAATTCTTGAAAATATCCTTTCTTCTTCAAAATCATTTACTTTTCACAAAATGCCATGCACTTTTAAAATAAAAGTATTTTGTTGAAAATAGTCATAAAATCTTGTAGAGTAAGCTTCATGAAAATGAGGCATTATGAAACCGTAAAAATCCATTCACGCCTTATAAGTTAAAAATAACATTTTCCTCGTACTTTTGTCGGAAAAGTCAAAAAGTACCTCGTATGGTAAACAAAAGAATGATTCCTTCCATAACACAAAGTAAAAGTCAAAAAGGGGTAAACATGACATTAAACATACATGAAATACTATTAAACACTTTATGAAAAACATTTTATGGGCATGTATGAAAAATATAACCCCAGTAAATACTTACTTATAAGCAATCTCGGATAAAAATGAGATTTGAAAAATTATCCCTTACCTTATGTCCAATATGCTTCGTATGTATCCGAACCTCCTCTTCTTTGAAGCGCCTCTTTGAGACTTCTTCTTAGGGCACTAAAATTGGTCTTTAAAAAAGACCAGGACCTCTAGGATGTTTCTAGGGAAGTGGAGAAGAGAATTTGGCAGGGTTTGGCCGAGCTTTAAGGCTCAAAGTGGTGTGAGGAAAAGAGGGAGGAGGTGCCCTTTTATATGGGAGGAGAGGGGCACCTTTGGAATAACTAAAAATATTATTTTATTATAAAGTCAAATTCGGTTTTTAATAGCTCCAAATTGATATATTTCAAATCTAAGGTGGGGATGGGTAGAAATACTCTCATCCAATAGAATTTAGACAAGTTTAGGTCATTATATTAACCTTATTTTTTAGTTTTAACTCTTAGTTAATTAGATTGACATTTACCATGTCACTTTGTATTTTTATATTATATAGTTAATAAAATTACCATATACATCCAAGAGACCCCCAAGTGGTCCATTAATGATACACCTATCATGATATAAGTATCTTGGCCGAACCTTAGATTTTTAGGAATATAATAACAATTAATAATATAATATTTGTTTTAAAAACTATTTTATGTCAATTTTGACACTATTTAGTAATTGATTTTTGTGAAAATCATAACATAATGATTAATTCGAAAAAAGTTAATTAAATCAATACTAACATGTCATATTAACCTAGAAAATTAGTTTAATTCATAAAAAGTCTCAAATTACATTTATTTTGGTATTTATAACATCAATTATTTCAATATTTCATTAATAAGATAATTATTGCATCATCATTGTGTCATAAATAAATTAAATTATTTAAAGTCTAAAAATTAGAAATAAAATCTCATTATGTAGGAAATCTTTATAGATTTCTAATGAATATTTATAGTCGAATTTATCTTATGTATAACCCTATATTAAAAATTATTTACTTATTAAACTTTGATTTTAACTATTTTAACCCTTCTTTAAATAAATTAATAATAAATGTCCTAATCTAATCCAAGTGGGCCTAAATTGTCATATTTTATACCTAAGGTTGTTTTTGGTCGAATTAAACTTATCCAATAGAATTAGGACATGTGTTATGGTAATAATAATATCATTTTTACCCTTAATTACCCTATTTACTTTTAACCGTGGTAAATAAAAGTAAAAAGTTACTATTCACCAAAAATTATTTTAATCTCATTAAACCACATTTTACTTACTGACATAAACCGTGTCTCTCGGATTTTTGAAATTCCATTCACAAAAGTGGTAAAATTAAGTTTTATGTAAATTTGCAAATTCTCCTAGGAGGTGGGTAAAAGACGGTCAAAAGTTCAATAAAATTTTTATATATCTAAAATTATTATAAAATGACTCCAATGAATTACATTGAACTTTATAGGTATTATGTGTCAATTTTTACCTAAAATAAATTTAAATAAAATAAATAATTATTTAAATAAAAAGTTGGTTTTTAAATAGTAACCCAGTGTTTTCACTATTCATCAAAAATTGAAAGTTTTCAGAAAAATACCAAAATTTCACCCTAGGCTAATTTCGATATTCTGAATCCAAAAAGGAAGTCCATTTTGAAAGACGAAATTTAAAAAATTTCAAAAAGTGGTTATTACTATTCATAATGGCTATTTTTAATAATATTTTAATAGCATATTGTTGTTTAGTGAAACTCGGTATTGCGTACAACACACGCTATCGAGGAAGGTCGCGATTGTGTGTAATGAAAGCCAAGTCAGGGATGTGTATTGTGAAAGCTCCTTTTGGTGTAGCGTACAACACAAGACATTAATGAAATTAAAAAGAATATTTTTCGTAAAATCTTCGGGTGTTACATAACATTTATTTTCTATTTCTCTTCATCTGTTTGACTCTATCCAATATAATCCATTGAAATGTTTTTATAGTAACACTGTGAATATTTTTTTGATTTCATTCTATTCGATGAATTAACTCACTTTTCAATATAGTAACTTTGAATTTCAATCAGCTTGTAAAAAAATATTCTTAAAACTATAAATAAATTGTTCCTATAGAAACTTTATCTTCCTCTTCTTGTTGATCTTGACCATAATGAAGAAGAAAAAAATGTTATCTATCCATTGCTATTAACACACTAATGAAAACTTAATAAATTGCTTATGATGGTTGAATACATTATTCCAACTTCTAAATACTTCAATTTCATAAAAACATCTTCGAATAAAAAATATAGCTTCAACTCTGAGTTCACCTTAATTGTATTTTCACATATATTGATATCATAATTTTTCAAAAAAATCTATCCAATTTCTTCATCCACTCTATTTTTCTTTCTTATCATTGAAAAAATATATATACTTAGAAAATTTATTTTGTATGGAAACGCAACATTAAACACTTCCAACTTTCCAATGTCAAAATCTTCTTAGCAAAACTCCATCAAAAAGGTTGTTATGATCATCAACTATTTACCATAATCACTTCATTAACTTCTTCATTTGAAAAACTTCTTAAACTGATTTTAAACCTTCACAAAATTTTGTCTGAATAGTTTTTCCAAAACATAACTTTTAAAACTTTTATAATTTTTCAATTTGTTTTCACAAACTCAACAAATTTTTAATGCCATAATTTCTTACAAAAACATTTTTTATGGGTTTTTCTGGTATATGCAGTTAAAATATTTTCACCTTTATAAATTTCATTACATCTTTTAAACTCCAAAAAAAATTCATTGTTTGAATATTTTATCCAGCAATTTTTTGTTTGGAACTAGAGGTGATATCCTCATTTATCTTCACCCAAATTGTACAACATGTGTGGACATAAATTTGGATCATGATATTTTCCCAATGTTAGGAAATTTGAGATCAACATAGCATCGTCTGAATAATGTAGTATGTTATATAACAAACTTCCTAATTTCTTTATTTTTCAACAATTTTCTCAACTTCTAGTGACTCAAAATTTCTTGTTTTTCAAAAATATTATTTATCAAAATTTATGTATCAATAAATAATAAACATTGTTAAACATCAAAAGGATCTTAAATCTCCCCCTTTTGTATTTTTTTGGCAACCTTTATTTACAACTTTTTTCATCTCATTATTTTTCACCACCCATTTTTAAAATTCTTTTTTTTTAAACTCAATTTTTTAAAATTTTTATCAAATAATATCCATTCTAAAAGAGAATGTACTAACCCTACACTGATAGATAAAATAATTTTTTTAAAGTAATTACATCTCTTAGTGATAAGAAAATTTGTGGACATGTTTAGATAAACTCCCCCTCACTTTTCCTCTCTCAGTTTTTTTTTCTCCATTTTATGATAACTACAACTTCAGAGTAATTTTTGTGGAAATTATACTTACTCTCACCCTTTTTGATCAATGATTAATCTCCCACCTTTTTAGGAAAAATTCTTAAACATTATTACCATAGAAAATATAATATAAAGTATAGTGGGGTGGAGCCTTATGATGTTTAGGAAGTATTTTATGGAGGATATACATGAAGTTACAACCTCAATTTAAAAAATATCTCTTTTGACATTGATTTTAGAAAAACATATTCAATTTGATACTTTATATAAATGTATTCTAGTATAACATCTCTACCAAAAAAAAATTTATTTTATAAAGTGATACTTTATATCAATGTGTTTTGATCTCAAATTTTTGAAAGATCAATAAAAATTTGGACATAAATAATAATCTTCAATGGTTTAAAATTTATTCCCTTCAAATATCTAAACTAAAAATTCATCCAGATCATCTATATATAATCTTGGGTAGAATAAATATACTTTGCTTCAACCATTATTTGTCACTAAACTCTATATCTTACCATTCTATCTTACACAAAATTATCCCAAGAAAAATGTTACTCCAAAAGTATATTTTCAAACATTGTAGTCTCTATCCAAATCATCATCTGTGTACCCTTGAATGTTTATTTCATTGATTCTTTTGTACAACAACCCATAAGAAGATGTTCCTTTACATACATCAAAATTATTTTTTCTATCCACATGTGAGATTATTTAGGATCACTTTGATATAGAGCACACAATTTTATAGTAGAAAAAATATCTGGCCTTGAAGCTGTAAGATACAGTAAAATTTCTATCAAATTTTAGAAATCTTTCTGATTCAAAAATTTCCTAGATTCATATTTACTCATATTTATCCCAATAAAATGAGAGTAGAAACTTTTTTAGAATCTATCATACCAAAATTTTGTAACAATTATATGACATGATTTTCTAGATATAGAAAAATTTAATTTTCTCTTTCCTATACTTGTAATCTCAGAAATTGTTTTTTCCTAGAGCATTGAAATTTCAATTTTTTCATCAAATCTTCAGAAAAACATTTTCAAGAATTTTCATTATCTCTTAGAAAAATTATTTCATAAACCTAAAAAATCACAATTAGTGTTACTGAGTTCAATTTCTTCACATATAAGTTTTTATCTACTTCCCTTTAGAAAATTTTTACTTTTTCAAAAAACTATCAAGTTTGGAGTACCAAGAACCCGGATCTTGTTTTAACCCATACACGGATTTCATTAATTTAAAAACCTTGGTTTCATATTTATCATGTAAAAAAATACAAGGTTTATAATTATAAACTTATAACTTAACATCCCCATTTAAGAAAGACAACTTTACATTCTTTTGATAAGATTTATAGAAACATTGTTCAAACACTACTAAAAACATTCTGACTATTTCTGTAACATCCCACCCCTCACCCATTTGATTGGGAAGAGGTAGTGGGTGTTACTGGCCTTAGGTGAAATCCAAAATACCCTAAAGGCTAGAAATAGATTCGAAGGTCCTCATAAACATTCGTGTGATTATTTTCCATTTGAAGATAAAACAACTAAAACATGATAATAAACACAATATTACTATATGATGCATGAGTACCAAGAAGTATAACTCAAAATATGACCAAAACAGTTACCATATAAGAGTACAAGAGAAAATAGAAACATACAAAACTCAAATACATCTAAGATACCATCTAAAAAACTCACAACCTACTAAAAGATCTAACTCAACATGCCATGCCCATGGTATCATGATGCATCACTAGAGAACTGATATACCTTAACTTTACCTATGTCTAAATATATAACATCTAAAAACACTTCATAGTTCCCAAGAAAGGGGTGACTATAAAACCCAGTAGTATTTACCCATGTCTTCCCAACTCACAAATTTGGATATAACTTGTTAGCACATTTATATAAAATAATTTAAAAATAATTTAAATCATTTTATATGAAAACCAATAATTTTTCCAAAGTAAAATAGTTTCCATGAAAAGTAATCAAAAAAATACATAAATACTTAAAAACCATTTTTGGAATACCATTTTGAATACACATTCCATGATTCCAGACATCCCCAAATCCACACATTCATGACTTGGTGATAGTTCCATACTCATGAATAGTATCTCCTCGATCTAATAACTATTCATAAGGTAACCAATTCTAGGTTCCCCAATGTAACATGTGTAACACCCCAATTTTCCATGGTTTTCTTCTCTTTGAATAATACAGTAGTGTGTGTTGTACGCAACTTCGAGTTCTAACACACACGACAACCAATCAAACTAGCCATTATGAATAGTAATACCTACTTTTTGAAATTTTATAAATTTTATCTTTCAAAATGGACTTCATTTTTGGATTCGTAATATCGAATTTAGCCTAGGGTGAAATTTTGGAACTTTTTGGATAACTTTTATATTTTGATGAATAGTGAAAATTACTAAATTTTAATTGAAAACAACTTTTTTAATCAAAATAATTAATAGTGATAAATTATACCATTGATTGGTTTTAAAGTATAATCAGAATAAAATTTTACCATTTTATCCAATGGTGGTCATTATAATTAATTTCACTTTGAAATTGGACATAAACAATTGTCAATCTTTTGATTGATATTGTTTCTTAAAAACACGCTATTTGTTTTGACAACAGGAATTAATTATAAAATTAATTAATGCAACTTATATGTTTGGAATTTTGTAAAATAGACATCATTTTTGAATTTGGAATATCAAATATAGCTTAGAGTTAATGTTTGTTATTTTTCTGAAAAACATCAATTTTTGATGAATAGTGAAACCACTAAGTGGTAGTTAAAAAACTGCTTTTTCGTTTAAATGAAATTTTACCACCTCTGTGATTTGAATTTTAAAAATCTTACATACATAATTTTCATTAGGAAGTAAAATGTGGTTCAATGGGATTAAAATAATTTTGGTGAATAGTAACTTTTAAGTTCTATTAATCGCGATTAGAGGTAATTAGGGTAATTTAAGGTAAAAATGATATTATAAGAATATAAAAATATATTGACACATATCCTACTCTTATTAGATGAGTAATGGCCGACCAAGACAAACCATGGGACGATTTTTGGGACCCCATGGAGCCACTTGTGTAAGATAATGACATTAATACATTTTATTTAAAGTAAAAATAAAATTGTCACAAACATGTGTTGTTTTACTAAAACAATTATTACATGGGGTTATATAAGTTAAATTTTAGACTATAAATATTAATTGGAAAGATAAAAAGATTTCTTACATCTTGGTAATTTTTTTATAATTTTTAGACATTAAATAATTTAAATTTTTTATGACACCATGATGATGTAGCGATTACCTCATTAATTAACGATTTAAATAAAATGAAAAGATAATATAAAATCTAAGACTTTCACTTGTCAAAAACCTATTGTATGAGTATATTTAGAACCCTTATCACCTTATCCTCGAAATATATAATTTTGGGACCTTTAAAATCCGAAACACATTATATAATAAAGTAACATTTCTTGAATTTCCAAAAGTGCCCCTCCTCTCCTCTTATAAAAGGCCCCCACCTCTACCACCTTATTCACACCTTCAAAGACATTTGGCTCGTCCAACCTCTGCCCAAATACTCTATAAAATTCCCTCTCTTACTCCTAGAATCCTAACTTTTTGCATAAGTCTTCCCAAGGAAGCCTTTGGCCCAAATCAAAAAGAGTTACCCGATTTTAAGGTAATGTCTTCTCTTATCTTCTTTTGTTTTATTTTGATTATCCAACCCACTAAACTCTTTTTATTACTTTCTTTTGTAAAAAAACCAGTATCTTCAATATACTAGTACTTTTTTATGATAATTATTTTATTTACACTTACACACACCTTCGTTTAATGGTTAAAGAGCATACTGTTTCTGTGGGTGGAGAATTACTGCCTCACGAAACGATGATTGTTCAATCTTATTTTAACACCTCTCATGGTGGCCTTTATAATGAAAATATTTCTATATATGATATATATTATGTTTATGTTTTCATTATGCTTTTGTATTTTTCATTTATGTCATACCTTTATGATTTCCATTATGGGTAAATGCAATAATTTCATTTTAGGAAGTGCGGACTACCGCCCCTTCAAAGTGATTTGAATCATTAATGCCATATGTGGGATGTATAAAGGATGGATTTAATGATATTATATATGATATTATACTGGAATTATAATATACCTTTATATCATTATGATTTAATTCCATTAAATATGAAATAGAAATGAAAGTAGCGTTCATGCGTACGTACGGCTTACCATCTCCATGAATGGTGCATTTCATTTCTTACCTATAAATGTTATGTAATATTATAAATGAATGTATATACTATATATATATGATATAGATGATATCTATATCATGAATATAATTATGGATATAATGGATATTTTACCACATGAACAACTTGTAATTATAATAAGTTTATTTTTGACTCAAGTACCAAAGATCGACAAAACGACTGTTATTAACTTAAATAATTACATAATGTTCATAGCATGGTAATAAGTGATATAAAAGGAATAATTAACTTGAAAAAGGTTCTTAAGCAAGTAGAAATTAACTCTAGTTTATTATTCATGAGGTTAAAGAACGATCGAGTCAAGTCGGACACGAGGTAAGGGACTTCGTCTCAATCTCCTTTCATTGAGGCATATTTTGTTTTATACACAACCTTATTTTATACGGTGTATAAACCCCTTTTACTTTTACATTTATTCAAAAGGAATATTTTTATAAGAAGAGTTTTACTAAATGACAAAAGGGAATGTTTTGTCGTACGTATGCGGCGACAACGACTTCTCCGCCGTCGTGACCATTATTTGAGTTTCAACTTCCTCTACAAGCCATAACTTTTTTTAAATGAAAAATAAATACCATGTTTTACTTTTATTTTATTTTTGGTATTGAAAATGGTTTTGATAATGTTTTTATTATATCAATGTGTTGTATTGATATCTTGTGATTGAAATGTGGAAATGTTATGTTTCCTTTATGAATGTTTTATGTGATACGATTATGTTATGGTTTATGATATGTTTAAACCTTTTCATATAAGGAATGCATTGGACTTAATAAGTGACGGGTGGAGCTCACTATATCTCCTCGATGCATCATTAGGTCTCAAGAGACAAACTAGTGTCTTGGCACAAGGTCTTGACAAAATATTATTTGTAGTCTTGGCACGAGGCCTTGGCAATGTGGTTATGATAGTCTGGCATTATGCATTCCATCATTATGGAAGTGGTTATTGATATTTCATGTGGTTATTCGAATAGTAGAATATCCATGTGAATAAGCAAATGGCATTATTTCATTTTATTTTTCCATATTATGCTAAAGTTCAAGTTTAAAAGGCTTTTGTTTCAGTTATACATTGCCTTAAATGTTTATGTTTATTTATGAAAGTTTCCGCTATATTGTTATCCTTGCTGAGCATCTAAGCTCACTCCTTTCAATGTTTTATTTTTTCCAGGATTTGAAGAAATATTTTATGACTAACCTTTAGGGATAGTCTGAAGGGGATATGAGTGTGGACTATGGAGACCATTTTATTGTAGTTTTTCACTTTATTATGTAACGTAACGTTTATGAATGTATCTAGTGTTTCCAAGGCTACTAAAATAATCGGTCTTTCAAGACTTGATCTTTTGTGATCATGCCAATGTTACGTAATAATGCATCGACTCTGGGTAATTGGGGTCGGGGCATTATAGTTGGTATTAGAGGCGGTTTAGTACTAAACTTGGAAGCTAGATTTAGAGAAACTCGGATTAGAGCACATAGCCCTAAGATAGACTTTGAGGATTAGTATAGAAGAACTTCCTAGAATTTTGGTATTATAGAGATTTTGTGAGTTTTCTGAGCAATACATCCCTGTATGGATACGAGAAGGTAGAGGCGGCACCGGCACAGATGTACCTAGGGGTAAAACTCAAAAACACAGCTTTGAGCTAGACTCAAATGGGAACTGGTGCACAACAACGGGCCTTGCTGCACTCTTGGTTATGACACTCCCAGGGGATATGCTTAGGATAATTCTCATTTTCATTACAAAACATTATGTAGGGTTAATGAGTATATACTTCCTCAAATAAAACAACTTTATGATTATGGATTATATCCATAAACCGTTCAATTTATGTTAAGTATTTTACAAGTTTGGAATTATTCATTACAATTCATAAACTAACCTAGTTTATGTCATTGTATAGAAATGACGCCCAGTAGAAGGAATGTGAACTCCAGGAATATGCATGATCCAAAGAGTAAGAAGGATCATATCTTTCATGGTATTAAGCTGACATCTAGAAGGGAAATAGTGTCCCATGTGTTCTCAACATATGAATAAATGGTATCATGTGTTAATAAGATAAGTAAAGAATTCTCCGAGTCCTATGGATTTGAAGGTAAGCAAGAGAAGAAAATTATGGAAGAGAGAAATATGGATAAAGGGAAGAGGGAAAAGAACAATTTTCCAATATGTAATAACTATGGGAAGAAACACCTTGGAACTTGCATGAAGGGAATGGGAGTTTGTTATAAGTGTGGAGAAAAAGGACACCAAGTGCGTGACTTCAAGGGTAAGAAAAAGGTTTCAAATGTACAATTCTTCATCTATAAGGAGTGGGGACACTACGCAAACCAATGTCCAAATCATCGGAGTATTCCCCAAATGATTCTATTGGATAATAATCAAGTTATGATACTACCACAGATGAGGGGGAATGATTAGAGTTCTTATATTGTTATTAAATAATTATGTCATTTGAATGTTGTATCAACGATGTACTGGTTATAAGAATAATGTGATATACATAAGGATTGTACTGTATTACTTTTTGTTTTCATTAAGGTTTTAATATGATGAAGGTAATCATATTTTTAGTATGTGACAATAAGAGAAACTTTACTTTGTTTGGGGAATCTGATGTTACAATTGATTTTGGAATTTAGAGACCTTTTAGAGAAAGTATAGATAGAGGTATTTTGGATAACTATAAAGGTTGTAATGGATTATATTTTACATTGGATACTATTGTTAAGGTTATTTTTGGATATTTATAAAAAGGACAACATGCAGACCGTGTGACAACCCGTCGCGTCGGACAAAGCTGTGGCAATCGAACCCACAACCATAGTGCAATTAAGATTTATCGCCTACCACTAGACTACGTAAAGTCCCTGGAGTGTATAATGTAGTTTTTTAGTTCTGGTAGAGGAATTATAAATTTATTTTTGGAACCCTATATGGTTAGGATAAATATAATATTTTTGAGTTCTATTACCTTTTGGAGTGAAAGATGGGTTTGTGGTAAAAATTTAGTAAGTAAAAATTTAGTAAGGAATGAATGTCTACATGACAAGTAAGTATATTTACTTATGTTCTTAGTAAATCTCATAAATAAATTCTTCAACTATATGAAAGGTAACTTAAAACAAATAACGTTGTTGGTTAACTTTTCCTAATGGGGAATCAAAGACCGTTTAACAAATCACAAGTTTGTGATTTTCTTGTAGTTAACTTTATCCTAATCCTGTTTTCTACAACTCTCCATCATACCTTGATGGTTTGCTTCTCCTCTATATCCATGTTTTCATATAATCCTAGTATGGGATATCTCAGGTGACCTTTGTACTTCTATTTCTTTTAAAGTTATATTTTTATTAACCCTATTTCCGATGTGGGTTTTCCATAAAAGTATTTTCTATTTTCAACCTTTTATTTTCAATGAAAATTTTCAAATTGCGAGGATTCAATTTATTGAAGGAGGGTAGAATGTAACACCCCAAGTTTCCACGGTACGCTTCTCTTTGAATAATACAATAGCGTGTGTTGTACGCAACTTCGAGTTCTAACACACACCACACCCAATCAAACTAGCCATTATGAATAGTAATACCTACTTTTTGAAATTTTATAAATTTTATATTTCAAAATAGACTTCATTTTTGGATTCGTAATATCTAATTTAGCCTAGGGTGAAATTTTGAAACTTTTCGGATAACTTTTATATTTTGATGAATAGTGAAAATTACTAAATTTTAATTAAAAACAACTTTTTTAATAAAAATAATTAATAGTGATAAATTATACCATTGAGTGGTTTTAAAGTATAATCAGAATATAATTTTACCATTTTATCCAATGGTGGTCATTATAATTAATTTCACTTTGAAATTGGACATAAACAATTGTCAATCTTTTGATTGATATTGTTTCTTAAAAACATGCTATTTGTTTTGACAACGGGAATTAATTATAAAATTAATTAATGAAACTTATATGTTTGTAATTTTGTAAAATAGACATCATTTTTGAATTTTGAATATCAAATATATCTTAGAGTTAATTTTTGGTATTTTTCTGAAAAACATCAATTTTTGATGAATAGTGAAACCACTAAGTGGTAGTTAAAAAACTGATTTTTCGTTTAAATGAAATTTTACCACCTCTGTGATTTGAATTTCAAAAATCCAACATACATCATTCTCATTAGTAATTAAAATGTGGTTCAATGGGATTAAAATATTTTTTTTTTGAATAGTAACTTTTAAGTTCTATTAATCGCGATTAGAGGTAATTAGGGTAATTTAAGGTAAAAATGATATTATAAGAATATAAAAATATATATTGAAACATGTCCTAATCTTATTTTATGAGTCATGTACAACCAAGAAAAACCATGGGAGTACTTTTGGGACCCCATGTAGCCACTTGTGTAAGATAATGACATTAATACCTTTTATTTAAAGTAAAAATAAAATTGTCACAAACATGTGTTGTTTTACTAAAACAATTATTACATGGGGTTATATAAGTTAAATTTTATACTATAAATATTCATTGGAAATATAAAAATATTTATTACATCTTGTTAATTTTTTTATAATTTTTAGACATTAAATAATTTAAATTTTTTATGACACCATGATGATGTAGCGATTACCTCATTAATTAACGATTTAAATAAAATGAAAAGATAATGTAAAATATAAGACTTACACTTATCAAAAACCTATTAGATGAGTATATTTCTAACCCTTATCACCTTATCCTAGAAATATATAATTTTGGGACCTTTAAAATCCGAAACTCATTATATAATAAAGTAACATTTCTTGAATTTCCAAAAGTGCCCCTCCTCTCCTCTTATAAAAGGCCCCCACATCTACCACCTTATTCACACCTTAAAAGCCCTTTGGCTTGGCCAAACTCTGCCAAAATACTCTATAAACTTCCCTCTCTTACTCCTAGAAGCCTCACATTGGGCATAAGTCTTCCCAAAGAAGCCTTTGGCTCAAATCAAAAACAGTTACCCGATTTTAAGGTAATGTCTTCTCTTATGTTCTTTTGTTTTATTTTGATTCTCCAACCCATTAAACTTTTTTTATTACTTGATTTTGTAACAACACCAGTATATTAAATATACTAGGATGTTTTTATGAGAATTATTTTATTTACACTTACACACACCTTCGTCTAATGGTTAGAGATCATATTGTTTCTATGGGTGGCGAATTACTGCCTCACGAAACGATGATTGTTCAATCTTATTTTAACACCTCTCATGGTGGCCATTATGATGACACTATTTATATATATGATATATATTATGTTTATGTTTTCATTATGCTTATTTATTTTTCATTTATGTCATAACTTTATGATTTCCATTATGGGTAAACGCGATAATTTCATTTTAGGAAGTGCGGACTACCGCCCCCTCAAAGTGATTTGAATCGTTAATGACATATGTGAGACATATAAAGGATTGAGTTAATGATATTATACATGATATTATACTGGAATTATAATATACCTTTATATCATTATGATTTCATTCCATTAAATACGAAATAGAAATGAAAGTAGCGTTCATGCGTACGTACGGTTTACCGTCTCCATGAACGGTGCATTTCATTTCTTACCTCTAAATGTTATGTAATATTATAAATGAATGTATATACTGTATATATATGATATATATGATATCTAAATAATGAATATAATTCTGGATATAATGGATATTTTACCACATGAACAACTTGTAATTATAATAATTTTATTTTTGACTCAAGTACCAAAGATCGACAAAACGACCATTATTAACTTAAATAATTACATAATATTCATAACATGGTAATAAGTGATATAAAAGGCATAATGAACTTGAAAAATGTTCTTAATAAAGTAGAAATTAACTCTAGTTTATTATTCAGGAGGTTAAATAACGATCGAGTCAAGTCCGACATGAGGTAAGGGACTTCGTCTCAATCTCCTTTCATTGAGGCTTATTTTGTTTTATACACAACCTTATTTTATATGGTGTATAAACCCATTTGACTTTTACGTTTATTCAAAAGGAATATTTTTATACGAAGCATTTTACTAAACGACAAAAGGGAATGTTTTTTCGTACGTATGTAGTGACAACGACCTCTCCACCACTGTGACCATTATTTGAGTTTTGGCTTCCTCTACAAGCCATAACTTTTTTTAAATGAAAAATAAATACCATGTTTTAATTTTCTTTTATTTTTGGTATTGAAAATGGTTTCGATAATGTTTTTATTATATCAATGTGTTGTATTGATATCTTGTGATTGAAATGTGGAAATGTTATGTTTCCTTTATGAATGTTTTATGCGATACGATTATGTTATGGTTTATAATATGTTTGAACCTTTTAATATAAGGAATTCATTGGACTTAATAAGTGACAGGTAGAGCCCGCTATAGCTCCTTGATGCATCGGTAGGTCTCATGAGACAAACTAGTGTCTTGGCACGAGGCCTTGACAAAATATTATTTGTAGTCTTGGCACGAGGCCTTGGCTACGTGGTTATGATAGTCTGACATTATGAATTCCATCATTGTGAAAGTGGTTATTGATATTGCATGTGATTATTCGACTAGTAGAATATCCATGTGAACGTAAATGGCATTATTTCGTTTTATTTTTCCATATTATGCTGAAGTTCAAGTTTAAAAGGATTTTGTTTCAGTTATACATTACCTTAAATGTTTATGTTTATTTATGAAAGTTTCTGCTATATTGTTATCCTTACTGAGCATCTGAGCTCACCCCATTCAATGTTTTATTTTTTCCAGGATGTGAAGAAATATTTTATGATCGACCTGCAGGGATAGTCTGAAGGGGATATGCGTGTGGACTATGGAGACCATGTTATTGTAGTTTTTAACTTTATGATGTAATGTAACGTTTATGAATGTATCTAGTGTTTCCAAGGCTACTAAACTAATCGGGCTTTTGAGACTTGATCTTTTGTGATCATGCCAATATTACATAATAATGCACTGACTCTGGGTAACTTGGGTCGGGGCGTTACAACACGCCCCATCCATAGGTTCACACTTAATTCAAATGAAGTCATGACAACCATGTACTCCAAAAACCATGCCAAGATATTTCAATAAAACATTATTATTTTTGAAAAAATTTCTACAAACCTTTTTTCATTAATAAAAAAATCATTATTTTAAAATCACCACTTTAAAATAATGAACCAAAATACATTCCACAAAACCAACCAATTTCCAAAATTTCCAAGAAAACATTCCTATGAAGGTTTCCATCAAATCACACAAGGGTTTCAAAACAATTTCAAGAAATTTAATAAATTTTAAACTAAGAATTTCAGTTCTAATCAATAGGATCCAAGAGAGAAGCCACCTACCTCTCAAACTTTGGTGAAAAGGGATAAAAAAATATAAACTTCAAAAAACCACCTTAGATCATCAATATAGGGCCTTATATATTGTTAAATTCAACCCAAAAAAATCATATCCCATAAAAATTAACATCACACAACATGGATATATCCCCAACATACTAGAACTATGATTTCTAAAGATGAAAAAAGAACAGATCTTAGGTAAATTATGAAGAACTAGAACATAACGATGAATGTGGGCCTCCGATGCACTTAGATTCCCCTAGTAATCACTCCCAGATCAAAATTAATGTTTTCTCCAGCCTTGGGAAGAAGAGGAATTCATGTTATGACTAGATTAAGGGAAAAATTTTCTTAAGGGATAAACCCAGTTATATCCAAAATTTTAGGATCTAAATTTTAATGGTGCATATTTAGGTTACACAACTAAGAAAAACATGCACTAAACATGCATGAGCCACACTTCAAGGAGCACATAAAATGATTATAAAAACCATGTGCCAAATTTTTTATACCCTAATGTACAAAATTTCTGGGTTTATTCTAGCCATCTGTATGGTTTAGCCAAATCATGCTCCTTCCTAGTAAACCATGGTTTACCTTGAATGGTTTCTTGGAGGATTTGATCGGTTTCTACTAATCGTGTTCAAACCATTAACCTCCAAAAAAGACTTAAGAACCTAAAAAACTCCTCTGAACCTCCTAAAACATAACCCAATCATTTTATATAATTAAAATAAATAAATAAAGGGCCATTTACCTGAAACTGGTAGTGATAAATTATCCAAACATTAAAATTTACATCCTCAAAAATATAAAACCACCATTATTCTAAAAGAGTTTGTGCCATTATTCCACAATTTCTTTTTCACACTCTCATGTTTCTTCTTGAATCTGACTATGTTTCCTAATATTTTACACTAGAATGATGCTTTTATCCTGAAATACTTTATCTTGCCTATCCAAAATTCATACCGGCACACAAGTAAACATAACATCTGACTATAAGTTGAAGTGATCCCATTTAATCATATGCTCAGGATCTGGTTGATACTTCTTCAATTGAGATACATAAAATATAGTATTCACTGAACTAAATGTTGGTGGAAGATCCAACTGATGTTCCACCTCCCCAACCCATTAAAGTATCTCAAAAGGGCCTATGTATCTAGGATATAACTTGATATGCTTACCAAAATGATGATGAGCAATCCTTGGAGAGATTCTCCAAAACACATGATCACTCACATCAAATGAAAAAAAATCATTGATGATGATCTAGATATGATTTTTGATTACTATGTGCCATATCCATTCTATTTTTGATCCACTAAATTTTCTCTATTGTCTCTTTCATAAGGCTCAATGCGACTTGTGAACTTTCACCAATTTCCACCCAATAAAGTAGAGAACGATAAGGATGACCATACAATGCATCAAAAGGATCCATATGTATCGAGGCCTGATAACTATTGTGTGTAAACTACAATAATGGTATGTGATCCTCCCATGACCCACTAAAATCCATTACACAAGCCCTAAGAATGTCTTCTAAAATTTTTATCATCCTTTCAGATTGACCATTCATTCAAGGATGATATGTTATGCTCATAGTCAAATGAGTCCTAAGGTCCTGCTAAAAGGATTTTCAAAAAAGATATGTGAAGCTCAGATCTCATTCATATATGATTGAAACTAGAACATCATTCCACTTTACAACATATTTGATATAAATTTTCAAAAAATCCTCTACCCTAAGGGATTATTGAATAGGGATAAAATGAGATGACTTCATGAGATAATTCATAATTGCCCATATGGAATCATGTTTCCTAACCATCCTTGGTAAAATTGTCACAAAATACATAGCTATCTACTCCCACTTCCACATAGAAATTAGTAAAGACTAAAACATGTGTACTGGTCACTGGTGTTCCACCTTAACATGCTGACCAATGATTTATCTCAAAAAAACTATGCCACAATGCTTTCCATGCCAACCCACTAAAATGTAACTTCCAATGATTTATTTTTTTAATTACAGGATGAAAAACCGATTTCAAATGATGGTATGTGTTAAGAATTTATTCTTGAAAAACTAAAGGTAACGAGATCCAATATCTAAACCAAAAATATGAACTCCAATATAGGATTCACCCCTAAATGGTCTCCCCACCACTGAGATTTGAGATCATAGACACACATTGAGAATATTATATCTAATCCTCATTCACATGATGAACCAAATCAAGAAAAAATGAAAATGGGAACAAAACTATAATATCATATTGGTTGGTACAATCTAGTTACATGTCTAGTATAATCAACACCAATTTCCATTTACCTAAATCTTCATTAGAAAACTGATTTTTTAGCTTCATGCTTAATTAATATACCACCAAATTACCTTTACTTGATGTATACATTAATTAAAAGTTGAATATTTAAAGGTATTACATCCATCTATCTTTCCTTCTATTCAAATATCTTTTTGAGAAAACATGTTTCAAGATCTTATAGTATATAAAAAACATGAATTTCTCACATAAGTGGTAATGATGCCATTTCTTCAAAGCATGAACTATATCAGAAAATTATAAATCATGTTTTGGGTAGTTCTTCTCATGAAACTATAACTATTGTGATGCATAAGTAACAACATGATCTCCATGCATGAGAAAACATCCAAACCTTGACCCCAAGTGCATCAAAATAGACTACATATCCCTATCTAGACTCTAGAAATGCGAGAATAGGAACTGATGTTATTCTAACCATAATCTATTGAAAGGATTTATGACATTACTTGTTCCATTGGAATGGAAAACATTTCCCGATCAAAGTTTTCATCAGTTATACGAAATGTGAAAAGTCATGTACAAAACATTTATAGAATCTGCTAAATCCAAGTAAACTATATATCTAAAACACATGATTTAGAAGTTTCCAAGAGATAAAAACATCTATCTTTTTCAGATCTATAGAAAAAGATTTCTCAGAAATGACATGGCCAAGGAAACATACCTTTTGTATCCAAAAATAAAACATTGAATGTTTTTCATATAGAAAATGATCCCATAAGATACCGAACACTATCAACAATTGTTTCTCATTATCAAACTTTTTCCTAGAATACACTAGTATGTAACCAATAAACACCACCATGAAATAATCCAGATACATTTGAAATATCTGATAAACTAATTTCATAAAGATATCTGGTGAATTCATAAGACTGTAATTAATAATCACATACTTATAATGGACATATCTACTCATGAAAGTTGTCTTTGGAATATTCTCCTTCCAAAATCATAGTTAGTGATATCCTAAATGCACGTCAATTTTAGGGAACCACTGGGATCCTCTCAATTGACCAAATAGATCATCAATGCATGGAATAGGATACAGATTACTTATTGTAACTTGATTAATCTTATGATAATCAAAACAAATCCTAAGAGTTTCTTTAAAAAATTTCACAAAAAAACCGATGCTACCCATGGAGATGTACTAGGCTGAATGAACCCTTTTTTTACAAATATTCCAAATGGAATTTTAATTCCCTTAATTATATTGGCTCCATCCAATAATAAATAATGAAAATAGAACTTGTCCCTGGTATAAGATCAATCATAAAATAAACTTCTCTTTTTGGTGGAAACCCTAAGAATTTTCAAGGAAAATGTCATTAAAATAATTCGCTATTATTTGAAAATCACTACTCCTGATATCATCAACCAATTGCAAATAAAATACTATTAAGGGTAATATATTTTTCCATCCACCAGCACCAAGAGTCCTTCTCTACTTGCATTCACTTCCCAATATCCTTTAAAGATATTTATAACACTATTAAATGATTTTAAACTCAACTGATATGCATAAAAATATATGTAGGCCTTGAAGCTTGTAATTCGATCTAGTCCCAAAATTAAGTCATATACATACATCTCTATCACATAGAAATACCATACCAACTCGATCCCATTGATTATTATCAAACACACTACACATTTGAATGCTCAAAATTATTTTTATACCAATGGAGTTTGATGTTTCAAAATAGAAGGCACTATATCAACATGAAAAACCAGAAGATCAATAGCACATGAAGCAATAAAAGAATGTGACACACCTATATCAATAAATGATTTCATAAGGGTTGAATTCAAAATAATCATACATATCACCATTTAAGGTCTAGATTGATCATCCACTATCATTTTCTTAGCTGTTTATTATTTTATACTCTCATAAATTTTCCCTTTATTACCCTATTGATATTGCATTGGTTGTGGAGTCATGGTATTTCTAGATTCCCCATATATTTATTTGTTTCACTAATGATAAATATTCTACTGTACTCATCCCATCGAGGAATATGATTCTTAATAATCATGATATTCTTCCCTAGAACCTAACCTTAGAGAACTGTGACAATAAGAACTAAATGTATCTCATATGGTTACAATTATGACATGATATAGGTGGTTCCATAAAATCTCACTTTATGTGATTGAGAGAACCACATTGAAAACAACTAGGTTTACCCTTTGATTTAGGAGGAATATTCACTAATATTGTTGTCTTATTTTGATTCATACCCCCACCTTGGAAATAATTTTCCTTATTCTACTTATTTCCAACATTAGAGTTCCCACTAGTTCCCAAAGATATCAATATGTTTCATCCACCAATACTTATTAAGGTATCCATTTCTACCACTATTTCTCTATTAAACATCTCTGTATAATCTAATATAAAATCATGAAAATATTTGAGAAAATATCTGGTCTCATCCATGATTAAAAAATTCATGCCTTCCAGGATGTACTTGCATCAACTTCATGTGAAAATAATAATAAATTTGTGAATTTATCCATGTAATCTTTCACTATGAGGTTCCCTTACTTCAAACTGAATTAGTTCATTGTTATTATAATTTTAAAATTTTGAGGATTAATTGTTAGTTAAATAGTTCTTCAAAATCCTACCATGTCATGGATTGGTCTAATTTAGCATGAACTGTTATATCCCACCATTGGTGTGAAAGATATTCCAACATGTACATTTCCAACATCACCTTCATATTAGATGGTGTAATGAGGATATCAACAATTTTATTTATCCTTCTTAGCCACACTTCTTATTTTTCTAGTTCTGAATCATCCAAAATAATTGGTGGATTCTACTTTTGGAACTAAAATGAATGATTCAATTTCCTTTTTCTATACCTTCTATTACATTTATCCACCAAATGAAAATATTAGAAAATAATCTAAACCAACTGTTGGTTCACCTATGGCTCAGGTGAGACCACATTTTTAGCAGCCTCTTCCTATTGGTTCTTATGGTGTCTACCTAGTGCCATTTTCTATAACCAAAATAAAACTCTATTTAATATCACTCACTAGCAACTGAAGTCTTAGAAATTTCAAAATTTACCACATCACACATATCACAATAAGGATTTTTAGAAACCAACAATTTTCACTTGAAAACCATTTTTGAAAATTCCACCATGATTTTTGAAAACCAAACCATTTTTAATTATTTTTAAAAAGAAAAAAAATTCATCAAAACAAAAAGCATAACTCAAAATGAATTATTAACTCCTAGTGGGAAGTCATTACTATCCATGCATGACATGTTATTCTCATCAACTAAACCCATGACTAAAAGGTGAAAAATACTAGACGTATCACAAAACAATCATGTACCCCAAACTCCCTAGTAACATGAATTTCAACATAAATAGGTTACCTACACCTCTGTATACTCTACATTTCATGTTCTGACAATACTAAACCTTTGTACCATCCCAATAATAGATGAACTTACCAAGACTGAGAATTAAGGATTGAATAAATTGATACCATTTATAACATCATTCCCCTCAACCATTGGCTTGGGAAGAGGTTGTGGGTGTTATTGTAATTAGGTGACGTCCCCATGAAACCAAAGGCTATAAAAAATGCCATGGGCCTCATAAAAATTTGGGGGATGATTTTACCTTTGAAGATAAAACAACAAAAAAAAAACCATAAACAAAAAACCCACTACTGGAAAATGGACCTATACCCATGGTTTTGGGAAAACCCATGGGTAAAGGAACCCATTTACACAGGGTTTTTCCAAAACTATGGGTATAGTTATTGAATGGGAGCCTATACACACAGTTTTGGAAAACCATGGGTATAGGACCACCTATAGAAACGGTTCTAGGAGAACTGTGGGTATAGATTGTTTTTAAAAGCCTATACCCATGTTTTTTTCTAAATCAGGGGTATAGGGTTGTTTTTAAAGACCTATAACCACGGTTTTTGTAAAACTGTGGGTATGGGGTTGTTTTTTGAGGACCTATACCCATGGATTTACAAAAATGGGGGTATAGCTCATGGGATTTTTTTTTTTGCAGGAACACCTATTGACACAATTTCTTACCTATAGCCAAATTTTATATAAATACAGATAATTTAAAATATATTTATATACCAATAAGTGAAATAGGGTAGTGGTTAGGTGCTGGAAGAGTAAAGGGTGGGTCCAAGGATCGAATCCCACAACTGTGTATTTTTTCAAAGCTATACCTAGGGTTCTACAAAACGTGGATATAAGTTAATGACACGGTGGTTTGGACCTATACCCATAGTTTCCAAAACCATGGGTATAGATCAAGGCTATACCGACACCTCGGTTGCCCATGGTTCCTTGAAACCGTGGGTATATCCTATACCCACAGTTTCAAACAGCAGGTATAAGAAATTTTCTAGTAGTGACTGTTATATTATTCATGAGTACAAGGAAATATATCTCAAACTGTAACCAAGAGTGACCCTATCAAAGTAAAAGTGGAAACCAAAACCCAAAAATCTCAATGATATTGAATACACCAACTCAGAAACTCCTAACGTACTCCAAGCTCCAACTCAATGAGATATTACCATTGTATCATGATTCATCACCAAATAACCAACATACCTTTACTTTACTTGTGTCTTTATATATAACATCTACAAACCCACCATAGTTCCTAATTAGGGGGTGAGTATAAAACTTAGTAGGATTTCCCCAATGATTTCCCAACTCACTCCACTAGGATAAAACCTATTTTAACATTTATATAAAATATTTTAAAAACATTTAATAGTTGTTTATATCAAAGTTAAGTAGTTTTTCAAACCAAAACAATTTATATGTAAATCATTCCAAATAATAAATAAATCCTTTAAAACCATTTCTCAAATCCTATTTGGCATACCCATTCCATGATTCGACACATCCACACATGCATTACTAGGTGATAGTTCTATAATCATGAGTGGTCTCTCATTGATCTACTAAGTTTTGAAAAGGTATCCAATACAAGGTTTCCACATAGCACAAAACCCTTCTACAAGGTCATGTCTAATTCAAATGAACTCATGCTAACCATTTATTCCAAAAACCATGAAAAAAACCATTCCAATCTATTTCAATAAAACATTCCATTTATACAAAAATTTCTACATGAAATTTCCATGAATCGAAACAAAATCATTAATTTAAAATAACCTCTTTAAAATCATGAACCAAAATCACTTTCAAACAACCAACCAATTTCCCCAATTTCCATGAAAAATACCTATAGAAGTTTCAATAAAATAACACAATTCTTTCACAACAATTTCAAAAAAATTAATCAATTTGAAACCAAGCCTTCAAGTTCTAATCCAGATGAATTGAGAGAGAATCCACCTACCTCTCAAACTTTGGAAAAAATGAAGAATGACACAAAAAATTTAAATAAATAGCTTATATATTTTAGATCTGGCCTTAGATATTGTTCCCTATAACCATAAAAATCATATCCCAGCAATATTTACATAACAAAACATGTATCTATCACTAAATAACTAGATCCATGATTCAAAGATAGGTAAGAAGAAGAGATAAATGGAGAACAATGAATAATGAGTACTTACCGATTAATTTAAGCCTTTAATGCACTTAGATTCACCTAGTAATCACTAACGTATTGAATGGAATGGTCTCTCTAGACTTTGGAGGAAGAGGAATTTGTGTTATGAACATATTAAGGGAAAAAATATCATAAGGATCCAAATAGAGTAATATGAACAATTTTTGGATATAAATTTTAATGGTTCATGGTTATGGTTCATGGTTAGGAAAACCATATGATAATAGTGCATGGGACACTATCTTAAAGTGCACCTCATGTGATTTTCTTTCACAGTTATAAAAACTATACACCAACTACGCTATACCCCACTATCTAGCATTGAATAGTTTCCCTTGAGAATCTTCATGATTTGGATAAATTGTGATCCAATCGCGGTCTTACCCAGTAGACCTTATTTTCCCTTGAATAGTTTTCTAGAGGTGTTTAATGGTTTCTACTAACTATTGATAATCTGTTCACCTCTATAAAATCTTTAAAAACATGATAAAACTCCATCGAATATCCCTAAACATAACCAAATAATTTTATATACATAAAATACATATATAAATGGTTAAGTACCTAAAAATGAGGGTGCTAAATTTCAAACCTTACAGTAGGGGAGAGTTTCTTCGAAATACACTCCTTCCACATGTGAATATCCTTTAAAAACAAGTCTCACTTTGATTATTTAAACATCTCCATGTTCATTCAGTTTTTTTCTATACGCGCACTTGGTCACAATAATATTTTTAAATACTGGATGTGGAACAAGTTCCAATATGTCATTATTTTATATCTTATCCAACACTTAATTCATATAATTAATCTATTCAATGTAATTAATTTTTATATAACTAATTCTAGTTCAACCAATTAGATAAGTGATGTCTGATTTCTTAATCTCAAGTTTTGCTTGGTCTGAACTGGATCTTTATGATTTCCAATATTATTCTCAGATTAAAAATGTTTTTTGAAGATTACAATGTTCTAGAGTTTTAATTATTTTTTAATTTCCCCACCACATAATTATTTTGAATCTTTAGTCACCTTATTTGGTTAACTTTCATCTTCACTTTTGTTATTCTCATTGGAAATATTCAAATTATCTTTCTCAACTTTTTCAACATCCTTGGTTAAGGAACTTGGATTTTTCACAACATTCACATTATAGGGAATCCACCAACTTTGGTAAAAAAATTATTCCAACATTTATAACTTCATTCATTGGTTAAATATCCCATGAAAATTCTATTATAATAATTTCAAATCAAATTTTACAAGGTTCGTATTTTTTATCTTTAGTGAACATGGACTTTCAAAAACCATGAAATATTTTATAGAATATTTCTTATTATTCCACATTTAGTATGAATTCATGTTGGATTTTATCCATAAAAACATTTATTTTATATATGTACAACAGTAATAATATATTTTCTATAAAAAATATAGAAATTTTATACTCAATCAGTATACTTCATCCCATTTATACTAAACATCCATTTATACTTTCTACAGATCCATTTTTTTGGGGGTGTATAGAGTATTGTCTTGATTCTTAATTCCTTGTTTCTTAAAGTATTATTCAAATAAATTACATGTGTACTTATTTCCATTATTTTTATTATCTTTATTATATAAACACTCATTTCTCTCTCAACTTCTGTTCTGAAAAATATAAACATTTCTACTCCCTATGATTTGTACTTCGTGGACAAAATGCTGGTCATCTGAGTGAAATCATCAATAAAAGTTATAAATTAAAAAAACCATATTTTTTTATTTATCTATAATTGGCCCACATAAATCACATTGAATATGTTTAAGAGGTATTTTCAACTAAATTGTTACTTTATTATGTTTTACACTAGTCATATTCTCTTTCCAACATGTTGTGAAGACACCATCATCTTTCCTCTACAATGATGGTAAGTTTATTACATATTCAAATTTAGAAACATTAGTTATACTAGTATTAAAAAGGTTTCCAAGCCTTTGATTCTAATTTTTTTTCATCCTTAACACTTAAAAATAACATCAGTTATCAAGTTTAGCAATCTAAAAGAGATTTTTTATAGTTCCTTATCTCATAGTAACAACATTACCATCTTCTACACTTTTGATGCTACATAATTTTTTTCTTAAAATCACTCACTTTATATAATAATAAATTTGGATCACACTGAGTTTGTTATGCTTAATCCCATAAACCTATAAAACTTCCTTATATTTTAGTTTTTAAACTTCAATATATATTATTCATATTCTTATGATTTTAAGGAACTATCACTTTCAAACATAACTTCTCCTCCATCATGAATTTAAATATATTTCAAGATAATTAAATAAATTTTCATATGTAAGGATCAACCATTATTAAGAATCCATGGTTTTTTCCTTTTACTTGCTTTCATAGATATATCAACAAGAAAATCTCTTTAGAAAATTGACATGGTTGGTAACATATTTTAAACACTTCCACCAAGAATCCAAACAAAATTTTCATCAGATAGTTTATATCATCTTGTGAAATTTCTTTTTTTTACTTCCTAAGATTAATGAATTTACTGACTTTTCTTATTCTATGACACCCCCTCAGTTTATACCTACTTCCAAGTAGAGAAATGTTATGCTGAAAATTATAAGTTGTGTTCCCAAACATACCCCAACACAAATAATAACCACTAAATCACAATCTTATATAAAAATATGATCTTTCCCTATAATTAGATTACTTAAGTTCATAAAATATTTTTATATTTGTTTCTTATCGAATAGGAGAAACTTTATTCCAAGGGTAATTTTCAACTTTTATCGATGTGATGAAATTATGACATCCTTTTTCAAGATAATCTTTCCCAAAAAATTTCAAAACATCTAAAATACTAGTAAAATCATATGATCTTTTACTTTTGGTGAGTGATAATTTCTTCTAATTTTTGGAGTGAGATTTCTCAACAGCTTGAGATAATTTATCTTTAATCACTGATTTATTGTTTAAATTTTAATTTCACTTTACTAAGGCAATTTAAACCTCAATATGTTTTTATTGTGTTTTAAAATATTCATCTTCTTTAGCTTCATGTTTCTTAATGAGAACATCCATAATTTTACCTTTATCAATAACTTTCAATTTGATATTAATAACTTCCTGAATATGATTATCTTTATATTTAAGTTTATCTCTCCTTATTTAATTATCCATTCCAATTTATCTCTTTAGAAGTATATTTTTTTCTTGAGTTTAGGGTTTTTTCCAATATATGAAAATTGTCATGCTCTGAGGTAATATTTTCTTTAATTTGTTTTACCTCCACGTACTTATTCACTATATAAGAAATATTCATTTTTCTAAACATTTTTAAAGAGGTTATTAACTTTTCAAAACATTCATAGTCTAATTAATTATTTTAATTTGGGTCAGATTCTACTTTCTCACTTAACATGCTTATTTTATTTTCGGTGAGATTTTTCTGATCGTAAGTGTACTTCTTATCTTCTATAGAATACTAGTTAAAATTATACCACTAAGTTTTTTCTTCAGAGTGGTCTTTATATTCTATCCATATTTATTCTTGGGGAAAGTCATATAAAAATTCCCAATTCCTCCATGAGTGGAATTTTTCCTTCATATATTCCTTTACCTCTATAATAGTTTCTATAAATGAGTAAGATGATATTTTCATTAATTTTAATATATTATTTATCATCATATTTACAATTATTCAAAATCACACAGTCTTGGATTTTCATCTTTCTTATATATTCAAAAGCTATATGATCCATGATCTTTTTTTTTGAAAGATAGATATTTTATCATATCATAAGAAATAATAATGTTATGTAGTTCATTAAGAGATAAATCATATTTATCTTATAAAGCATAAATTTTAGAATCAAATATATCTAGGAAGTTACTCATGAGCTTCTTTAAAATAGTGGAATCTTCCAAGTCATATTCAAAACCTGTGATGTTGCATGAAATTTTGTTAACTCTAGTGAACTACTCATAAAAAGTATCTCCATCTCTCATTTAGATACATTTAAACTTTATTTTATATATTTTTAACACTTCCTCCATTACTTTGGGGTTTCCCTTGATGTTACATTCAATCTTATCCCTAACGTCCTTATATTTTTTGATTCCCATCACCTTCATAAACACATTTTAGGATAAATACATGTGAATAAAATTTCTAGTATTTCTATTAACCATAATGCTCTTTTGTTTGAGAAATTCATGGGGGATTTTTTCTCAAAGGGTGGAAACCCAATTTTTTCTTGATCCATAACTTCTAGGACAAGTGGTGAAAGATATAAAGTCATTTTAATTTTCATCCATGATAATTTTTTACATCAAAATTTTGGAATACCACTCTTATTGATTGAGTTGAAATTTTCCATGATAAGGATTAAGTAGGGGAACCTTGGCTCTAATGCCACATGAAGATCCAATGGATCTTGGAACCACTTAGAAGGGTAGGGAGGTAGAATCAGTGGTGATAATTTTAAAAAATGTAATCTTTATAAAATTTTACCTCTGAAACATGTAAGAGTTATTTTCCTTATCAATTTTTTTAACAACAGAAAAAACATGAAAATATATAAAGTAACCAAGTAACACAATATTTAAAAGGTTATACTTAAGTTTGAGGACCTATATCCTCGTCAAGGACACTCTCATGGGTCCATGGAAATTATCTATTAGAAATATGTGCATAAAAATTTCGAGAAAACTCCCATTAGAATCCCTGTATATCTCGATGGTTATGATTATACCAAATGCCATCAGTATACAAGTTTTTCTTACAAAATTGAGCCACAATTAGAGATATTAAACTTTGGAAAACCACCACTAGATGTTTTTCTGGAAACCTTTACTAATTTACGCCATTTGATGTGATTTCCATCCATACAGTAAAATTCTATTTAGTGAGCCTCACTAAAAACCTATACCTAAAAATAAAAATATCTATTTTGGATTATCAAAACATAGTGACTAACAATATCATATTAGAAACTATTTCTGATCTCTTTATACTGAACTTTGAACTAAAATGTTCATCCAATGTTCTTATTGAAATATCTATCCAGGATTATTTAAACTAAAATAAATATCAGCTGGAAAATCACTTTGACACAAACTCTACAACACTTTTAATTTTTCACACACATGTATAATATCAATTATAAATTTATGTTTTTCACTCCAATTTATAGGTGCTACAAAAATATCATTTTTGGGAAACCCTTTTAATTTTCCCACTTAATGATATTCACAATTAATATTTTATCACACAATTGAATTTAGTTAAACAATTATCAAGAATTCTAGAGTCTACTTGAATCTTTTTGAAACTTCATGAATTCTACAGTGATTATAAGCCTTTTCAAACTTTCCCAACATGACAACAAAACAATTGAAGTAAATAAAACTACTTATGATATCTCATTTCATCATCACAAGTATTAGACTTTGAAAATTTATGAATAGTTACTTATAACATTCTGGCTAGAATTTTGTTCAAAAATCACTATTTGATTAAATAAATTTAATTTTACATTTCAATTCATCTGATTGACTCTATCTGATAGCCTCCACACAAATGTTTATCCTGTAACATCAAAAATGTTTTTATGATGTTACTTCCAATATTCTTCCATCTGATGAAGTTACTCACTTTGTAAAATTGTAAATTTAATCTTTACTTAGCATGTAACAAAATTTTGTTCTTCAAATTTCATGTATACTATTTATCCAGAAGGTTCATCTTCCTCTTTCTATTTCTCTTGAAATCATTGACAAAGACAGAAAAATTCTATTTTCCTTACTCTTCACACATTAAAGATAACTTAATAACTTATTAAATATGGTTTACTATAGTGTTGAAACTTATTAAGACTTTATTTGCATTCAAATATCCTTGAATCAAAACTCTAGCTTCAACTCTAAGTTATCCTAATTTGTATTATCACATATATTGAAATTTAATTTCTTCCCAAAAACTCTGCCTTGTTTCTTCATCCGCTTTTTGTTTCCTTCTTATCACTATAGAATTGAAAATTCTAAAAAAATATATATTTTTTCCATAAACTTAACATTAAACAATTACAACTTTAAACAAAATTTTGACAATGATCTAAATTTTTCATGTCTGATGATCAGTGTTTGGTGCATCTTATGTTCTGCACTACATTACCTTTATAAAAACATCAGAATGTTTCACTATCAGAATTTTCTTACCAAAAATAAGTTTGAAATGTTTTTATGAACACCAACATTGTACCATTATAACTTCAAAATATTCTTCATTTAAACCCCTTTATCCACTTATTTAAATTCTTTAAAAAAATCTTCTCAAATGGTTTGTATGAAACTAATCTTTAGAAACTTCTATAATTTTTTCTATTTTAAAAACTCTAAAACTTTGTATCACCAACATTTATAACAAAAACCTTTTCTAGTGGGTTTTTTATAGAAAATGTTATTCCATTATAACCATTATAAATTTAATCACATATTTAAAACTCCACACAATTTCTCTATCTAAACAGTTTTTTTAAAGATTATGTGTCTTGAACCAGATATGATCTCCTCATTTTTCTTTACACACTTTTTACAATATTGTACACATCAGCTTGGATGATGATATTTACATGAGTTAGGAACATTTATATCATCATAGAAACATCTAACTAATGTAGGAATTTTTTTAACAAACATCCTAATTTCCATCTTCTATAGAAACTTATAAAAAAACAATTTTATTAACTTTCAACAACCCTTCTTTTCCTGTTTCAAAAAAATAATTCTTTAACAAAAGTGAGTTTTCAACAAATAAAAAAAAATTAAAAATTTCAACAGATCTTCACAATTATATAACATGATTCAAGGGAGACATAAAATGGAACATTATGGTTATGGATTTATATGATGTCAAGATACTAGTTGTGTGTTTAAAATGCTATTGGGTAAAACTTAAAACTAGGATAAGAATGGTTTATTTAAGTATTCCATGATGCTTCCTTAAGAATCCATTCAAGGGTATTAAAACCAGGGATTATTATGAAAGAAAATTAATAATTCAATATTGTTTTATTATCCAAGATATATCTTAAGAAGTTTTAGAAATTCTATTGAATTTATATTCCATTTATGGATTTTATATAAATTAATTCTTCATTTTTGAAAGTTATATGCCACCAAATGTATATTTTACAATTGTAGTAAATATATAGGAGTATAAAATAAAGGGTCTAATTGATTGATCTTATAGTTTACATTCATAAAAAAACAATTTCTACATAAAATATATGAATTTAAAAAAATGTGTCAAGATCAAATGAATATATTTAAAAGTTGTGTATCTTCATCTAATTTCTCTTGTATGATAAGATAAGTTGTTAGAAAACAAAGTGTTTTTATGAACAACATGAGATGATTAATTTTAAAAACATGATTTATGATTATTTTAATTCTATAATTTTTTTTTGAAAGGAACACAAGGATAATTTAATAAATTGAACTACAATTGATATCCTAAAATAGTTTAGGATATGGTGGTAAAGATAAATTTAAAGAGTTACATTAGTGTCTGTAACAAAGTGTATGTCACTTTATACAAAAAGAGTTTGTAATGTATTGGTAAAAAGTAGTGTAAATAGTTTCATTAATTTAATAAAAAATATTTTGACTTAAATTTTCTATGTATGATGAAGATATACTTAGAAAGTTTCATGAGGAGACAATAGAAATTAAAATCATAACATTTTATGTTGTGAAGTCAAGAAGTTTGAATATGTTCAAAGAGTTAAATGTTATGAATATGATTCCTATATCTCACCATTTTTAAAACTTATTATTTCATATATTTTTACCACTAATTAATTTAGTGAGGGATGTTTATCAGATGGTCACATAAATATGTTGCATGGATTTCATATGATGTAATAATTTAATAAAACTCTTGAAAGTGAAACATACATAAGGATAATTTGTAAGTATCTCATATATGATATGATATAAAAGAGATTATGTTGGGTTTTTAAAATATAATTACAAGAGTTTTAAGGATAAAAAATGTATCATATTAATTTAACTCTCCATTTAATCATTATTTCACATTGACTATATAAATTCATATATAGATATAAATTTTTGTGTAGTGTAATGGTGATAATTATCCACTCAAAGTATAACTTTGAGCTATCCCTAACCGATGATCATCATGGAGTATTATATGATATAATGATATGATAAGTTAGATTGATTAGATTTTTTTAATCAATACAAGTAGTTTAATATATGAAGAATGGATTCGTGAGGTAATAAGAAGAGCCCTATTACATAGATTGACCTGTCAAAGTATATCTCATGGAGAATCATAATATGATAAATATATTTATGGATTTACTCTTATTATCAATCCTTATAACCTGTGTTTGGTGAGATTAATATCATGAGAACATTCATACTTTGATACCATACCTATAAAAGTTTGAAAAAAAATCTAATATAGGGGTAGTTGGGTAGGCTACTGATCATGTTGTCAGTTAGATCACAACCAATATGGGATTTTTCCACTTTTATGAAAAGAAAAGAAATCAGGACCTTGATTGAATTAAACTGAGGATATTCATGAACATGATTAGTTCAGTCACATATATTGTTTTAAACTAATTTGATTAGGGGAATGTGATGAACTCATCTATGAGATGAATGAAATGTGATGTATTTATTGACTTGGTCAGTATTTTCCAGAGAATCAAGAAAAGATGAGTTGGCTATATTAGATTGATGTGTTCTATGTCTAGTGTCCATTAGATTTCATGGTAAAAAGTATTATATATGTATAAATATGATTTATGTGATACACTTAATGGTGTACATGTTCACATAGATATATGAGTATGTTTGATCGAGATCACATCAGACCCCTTAATTTGCTTGAGAAGCACTAACACTCTGCTAGAGGCTGCTCTTTACTTACATATATGAAAGAGGGATTTCATAGTTGTTTTCAACATTAATAAGAACCGTAGGGTCCCATATTTATTCCCTTGTACAAGGATAAAATTTTAGATAATTTTTATCTTAAAAATGATGAGAGTCTGATAAAAACCTATTCAAAATTATTTAGACTAGTTCACAAAATGTTGTGCAATTTGGCATAAAGTCCTCATGGGATTTTTTTTGAAAATGGGAGATCGTTGGATGCATACTAAGATTTATATGAATAATATGAATTAAAACATGCATATTATTCATCAAGTGTATATATATGTATATATAATATGATATTTCATATATAGTGTACATTTAACATGTGTATATGATGCATGTATATTATCATGCATGTGATGCATGTATAACAAACTATATATATATATATATTATTATATTATATTAAATATGAATGAGATGTATATCTAATAGTTTCATGTGAAGTAATAGTTCAAAAATATCTCTTAAAAAATTTCATTTATTTAAGAACCAAAGGTTGGTTTATATTAGCTTTCCATTTATACATTGAAACATGTTTAAATAATTACACACAACTGGGAGCAATGAATATAATGAATTATGAATGAGGAGACTCAGGAAACACAAATAAAATTAAAGAATTATCACCATAGAGGGTGGTCATGACTTTCAATGGTGATTTGATCATCAGTTACATGCAAATCTTTTTATAGAAATTATCTTCTTCCAAAAGTTTTGTTTATCATTTCTTAGTGAAGTTGTAGAAACCCTAAAAAATTTGGGAATCCAAATGATATGATCAAGGATATTTTAGTTGATTCAATCCCTTAGAGGAAAAAAGAATTTGTTTTTTTACTTTGGTGATCTATATCAAACGCACTTCATTAATAGATCAAGATGCAAGCTGATGCTACAATATGTGAATAGAAGGAACTCTATTTTCTTCTATTTTAGGATAATATTGAAACTTTTATTTCTTTAATATAGATCCAATTTATTTAGGGTTGTTTTTATAATACCACCGATCATGATATGACTCAAGGAAACCTATCAGCTATAACACCAAGGGTGAATAAGAGTCCCTTTCATATGATGAGAGGTTCAAACTGGCCCATGGATACCTTCAAATGTGGGAGGATTTCACCTTCCACTTTGGTGATCCACATCAAACTTATCAGATGAATACTAAAAAGTTTTCATATTCTTATTCAGTTAATGGTATGCATGTTTTCAGTGGTTATTAATTTCTAGTTTTTATTCATGTTTCATATTTCATGCATGATAGATCCTCATGTGATGTATTTAAACATTTATTATAAATATAATAATCATTATTAGACACCAATGATTACCTAAAATGGTCCCCTTTAATAAATACATATCTAAAAATAAACATGAATTTCATGTGAGGGATAGAAAATAAAAGGTTTTTAGCAGTTGGCCCAAGAGAAAGTGTGAGTATATTGGAGTTTTTTTTTTCTTATAACCAACTTTTGTATACCTTAAAATTAACTTTATTCATTATTTTTAATATTAATAATGTTCTTATGAAATCATGATTGTTCTTATATGTGATAGAGTATGTGATAGTTTTATGTGGGTAACTATCGTATTAAAAGGCTATAATAATTTCACAATATTATGAGAACCTATAAGTGTCCTGAAAATAATTAAATATAAGTTCTATAGCCACATCATATAATTTTAGGAGGCAGAGATGATATTGGATATTAATGTAATGACCTGAACTGTTATAAATAAAATTCCCCCTTTTGATTTAATTAAATGTTTTATTATATAACATGATTATAGAAAACACATGAAGTTATTTTGTTTTATTATATTCTATAGAATTTAAAATACCTTTAAGAATAATTACTAATAATAATATGATTATTGAAAAATGATCAAATTATTAGTATAAATATAGGATTTTAACAAATCCAATTAACACAGAGGAAGGAAGTGATGGCCTTAAATATTAGACCCACACACTAAGAATCCCATTTATCAAAGCTTCAGAGGGAGATGGCATCACAAGGATTTTCCCTTGACCAAGTCCAAGTTGTGACCCAACAACTTAATCATGAGCTAAACCATTTATGGGATAATTTGAAGCTCATCGAAATCATGGCCCAAACCATGTTTGCCGAACCTCCCCATGAAAGTCCCACCATCACCCACTTTACCCTAAAGAAGTTTTCTAATATATTAAAGGTATATGTATCAAGACCATAACAATATGAGTCTATACATTATTTTTTATAGAATAATGAATATATTTCCATCCTATAGTTGTTAATTTATAAATGATTTTAATTTTGATGCAATAAAACACGAATTATATTTTTAGGTAATATTCAAATTCAATTAAAGAATTTATTTTCATCAATTAATTTATTTATTTGAAATAAATAATATTTTAATAAAATATTATTATTAAATAATTTTTATTAAATATAAATGATAATATAATTTTTATAAATTCAAATGTAATTTTAGTCAAGGTTTTAAAATTTCTATTATAAAAAAACCCAACATTTCTCAATTAATGTAGATTGGGTTTTAAAATGGAAAATTAATATATTTATAAAATTATTTAGATTAAATGAATACTATTTTATAATTATATTGTCAAAATTATCCAATGATGAATTTCTCATAATTTTCTTAGATAGTCAAATTTTTAGGTAAAAATTAAATATTGTATAAATATACTATGTGTATTATGACATCATAATGACCAAAAAGTGTTGAAATAAATACTAAAAATGGTATCCAAAACCAGATATACTTTTTCCATTTAAAATAATTTTATTTTATTTTTATTTTATTAATTTAATAAATCCATTATGAATCCTCCAAAACCATTACTATATTTTTAGGTTTTAAAATCATTTCTTTAAGAGTGTGACTCACCTGAAAATATGAAAGGGAATTATTTTATTATGATCATCCCTTGAAATTAAAATTAATTAGAGACACTCTAATTTGGAAGAAAACATGGTAAAAACCCATGGTAAGGTTTGTGATTTTTGTTATTTTATTATACAGAGTCCAAAACATAAGTTTAATAAATATTAAAGAAATCCACACCCATTTCCTATATAAAACCACCCAATCTCCCATTTATCTTCTTAAAAATTCATGTATAATGTAATAAATCTTTCCTACCCTCTTTATAATCCTCCTAAGGTGCCCCAAGATCTCAATAAGCTTCTCCCAATCATCTAGTGTTACTCACTCAAGTAATGGATCCTCAACTTCTCTTATTTATTTTATTATGCCTTAAATTTACAATTAATAATGTTTTGATATGAATTTACATGTCTACATTACTACCCATTTTATTTCTAAATGATGATATAAGTATTTATATCCAATCAACCCATTTTATAAAAAATTTAGTGACATCTTTATGCTGCCAAAATTTCACTACGATTTTCCATACCAAAACAAATGTGTAGTGAATACAATACCCATTTTCTATCAAGGTTATTCATATTTATACAGTTATAATTATTTTATATGGGAATTAATGTATTTATTTCACACTCCTTGATCATTTGATAAACCATTATGATGAATTAATCCATGTTTCATGATCTATGTGGCACACTTAAGCATGAAAGTGACGGGTGCACTTAGATTTATATAACGCTCTAAGGCACTCAAAAATGTTTAGTCTCATGAGACTTTATATTAGGACAGTGAGTGAAACTAATTCCTTTATGGGAATTTTTCCATTATGGTTTTTTTCAGTTATCCTTGACCTATGTTTAATATGTAGTGTTTTAAGATGTTTCTATATTTCTCATGTCACCTTTATGATTATCATTATATATCATGTACCATTGTTCATGTTTATTATTCTCACTCCATTATTCAAATTGTATAAAATGTAAAAATTTCATCATTTTAGGCCTTTTTTATTCCCATACTATTCTTTATAGATCACACATTTCTTATGTATGTCCCCAGGTTATCCCATGCAGTTTTAAGTGTGAGCATATTAAAGAAGTTTTCAATAAAGACAATGTTTTTAATGTTTTAAATTGTTATGTAATGTACCCAATTATCAAATACACAAGACTTATTGATCTTCTAGGATTTATTAAGGGTAATTTTATGTAACAAATCAAGTATTAATGTGAAATAAAGAGAAGGGTTATTATAGTTGCTGTTAGAGGAAATGTTTAGTTTTTTTTGGGATTAGGATTACAAAACTCTAGTAAAATACTTAGGGATAAGAATAAGTTTAACAAAACTTCCCAAACTTTTAGCAAGTATATATTAATTGGTTTATCTTGAAAATACATCCCTATTTGGATACTACAAGAAGATATGGTTCTAGGACATATGTACCTAGGGGTAAGAACTATGATAAGGTGCATCAGGCCAGACTCGATGTAACCTAGGATACGAAAATGATCCTTACTGTGAACCTAGTTTGACACTCCTAGGGGATATGATTTGGTAAATTCATAAGCTCATTAAAAACCATTATTAATGGAAAAAATTCCTATAATAATATATGTTAGGAAATAGATCATGGATAACATATATTGAAGCCTATAAATTCATAGGTTAAGAAATAAATATAATTTATAAGTTATCTATTTATTATAATTGGATTCCCCCTTTATATGTTTAATAATTTAAAAATACTAATCACTAATTTTTATTTTATTCTAGAAAATTGTTGGAAATAAAAGGAATTTGGTTACAAAAAATGTGATTGAAAATGTGATGACTTCCCTAAAAAGATACCCAACCTGATGGGATTGATAATCATAAAATGTATGATGATAATATATCAAGTGACTTAGGTTATTAATTGAAACATGGATTAGGAGAAGCATGAAACCCCCTAAGAGAGAACAATCTGTGATTGAGAGATTTATGAGACAAAGGCCTCCTACTTTCAATGGATCATAAAATCACTTAATCATGGTTCAATGGATCAACTCCAATGAGAAGATATTCTACATCCTTCAATGTTCTAAACAAGTGAAAGTTCTATATGATCTTTATAATATAGAGGGAGAATCTGATCAATGGTGTTCGTTGATAAAAAAATATGAAGTCTAAGGAAGATATTGAAGTGATGAGGTAGAAGGGATTTTGGAAAAAAATCGATAAATATTTTCCTTGCACTCTCTATCTTAAAATGTAATGGGATTTATTCCCCCTCAAGAAAAAAAGATGATGAATCTATTAAGGACTATGAGGAAAAATTCACAATACTTGTATGAAATTCCTCTGGATTTGTCATTACACCCAAATGTAAGGTTTACTGCTTATTTTTTGGGATAATACATAGTATATGAATATCCTTGGAAATCCAATAATTTTATAGCTATGAGGAAATTATCTGATGTTCCCTCAAAGTATAAATGGTGTTCAGTGAATCTTAAGTATATTATAGGGATAAGAAGTGAAAATTGGAGTTTAATTCTAGCGGTATGACAAAAAAATATAATAGAACCAAGAAATTTCAACATCCCACTTGTCAAAGTTGTAGAAATAATCACCCTATAAATTGCGTACGAGGGATGGGGAAATGCTTTTGGTGCGGGAAGGAAGGGAACCTAACTAACAATTGATGATAGGAGAAACTCACTAATGTAATGGAGGAAAGTAATTATAAAATCAACCCTCGTCGACTTTTTCATTGTGTCAAATACAAGGAACTAGAGAAATTTTCAATCCAATTCACTAAACAAAGGGTTTTCAGAGACATCCAACAACCTCCAAGGTAGCATGGGTGAGATTTTTCCATAACAACCACTAAGGTGGATCCCAAAAATGAAGTGGTAATAGTTATTATAGTTATTAATTCAAGAATAGAGAACATAATTTTTTATTATGGTTCTACTAATTCCTTTATATCATGAAATTTTAGTAGAAGTATTCAAAAACTACCACAAACCATGGAAGTATAATTGTTGGCGAAGACAAAAAATGGGGAAATTATTGCATCCTTGACTATATAACTCCTCCCCTATCAATGTTTGTGGGATGAAATTCCTAGAAAATATTTTAAGAATCCCTTTAGTATAATTTGATTCAATTATGGGCATGGATTGACTTTTCATATATAGATACAAAATAAATTTCAACAAGAAAGAAATCACTCTTTGTATCATGGATTATCTTCCGATTCTATACAAGTACAAGGAGGTGGATGAATCTTCTTTAGCACCAACATATCAAGAATGGATATTATTTCCCTTTGTGTATGTATATATATATATCAAATAACCAATTATAAGGAAATAATCCTCCTTAAAGACATGTCCATTGTGAGGGAATACACTAATGTGTTTCCTAAGGAATTTCCTGGTCTACCTCAGAGCTGAGAGGTTGGATTTTCAATCGATCTTATACATGGGGAATTTACATTATCAAATACTCCATATAGAATGGATACTATGGAACATGAGGATATTAATAAACAATTATAGGATCATCTAGATAAAGGGTTTATATGCCCAAGTTCTCCACCATGGGGTGCACCAACCCTATTCATCAATAATAAGGATGGGTCGATGCACTTTTGTAGTGATTATCGTGATCTCAACAAGATCACAATAAAGAAAAAGTATACTATTACACGAATTTATAAATTTATTATTATCTAAATAGAGGAAAATAATTATTCCAGGTGGATCTTTAGTCATGATATTATCATGTAAGGGTGAATAAGAAAGATATCCCCAATACCTATTTTTTTACAAGGTACAAGCACAATGAGTTCATAGTAATTCCATTTAGCCTTACTAATGATCCATAAATCCTCATGTCTGTGATGAATATATTATTTAGATATTACCGAGACAAATTTATGGTAGTCTTTATAGATTATATTCTAATATACTTCAAAATCAAGGAGGAATATGATGATCTTCTGAGCACTATTCTAAAGACCCTATGAAAGGATAAACATTATGCCAAGTATAACAAATGTGAGTTCTGGTTGAAAGAAGTGTCTCTATTGAGAAATATCATCATAAAAAATGGGATATATGTGGACCCTTAAAATATTTATGCAATTGAAACATGGTTTAGGCCAACATATGTGACTGATATCCATAGTTTCCTTGGGTTAGCTTGGTATTATTTCTGATTTGTGAGAAATTTCTCATGATTACCAAACCCCTATACCAAGATAACTTGGAAGGTAGTTATATATTTTTTTGGAATGATTAATGAAAATATATATTTGATGAGTTTAAAATGAGACTTATCACTGCACCAATACTCACACTTCCCACTAATAGATAACATTTTTTGGTATTCAGTGATGCTTTAAATAAGGTATTTGGTTGTGTGTTAATGATAAATGAAAAATTGATAACCTATACATCATGGTAGTTGAATGTTCATGAAGAAACTACCCAATTAATGATATAAAGTTTAATGAAGTGATATATTCTTTGAAAATATGGTGGAATTATCTCATTGGGTAGAAGTGTGAAATATATACAGATCACAAAATTTTCATGTATATATCCACAAATAAAGAGCTGAATATGTTCCAATGAAGATGGTTTGAGCTGATCAAGGACTATGACAGTCCAGTCTACTACCATACTGGAAAAGAGAATAAATTGGATGATTGTGTATGTAGAAAATATCCAACATTTATATCATTGATGAGAATTTAGAGGGACCCAATCTTCTTAGATTTGAAAATTATGAACATGGGATTCATAAAGGATAGAACATCATTGATAATTTTCACAAATTATTGCTCAACCATCTATTTTGGAAAGGATAAAAGATGATCAAATATATGACATGATAAATTAGAAGAAAGTGCAACTATAAGAAAATGGAAATCCCCATAGTTCACTTTTAATGAAGAAGGAGTTGTATGATTTGGTTCATGACTATGTATACCATCAAATATTGAGATAAATAAGAGGTGTTGGATGATGCACATAGTTCTAGTTTATCCATCCACATATGAATCACAAATATGTATCAAGATCTCCAAGAGCACTATTTTTGGGAAAATATGAAGAAAGAGGTCATAGAATATACATCAAAGTGCCTGGTATGTTAGCACGCGAAGGATGAAAGACAAAAGTATATGGGGATAATGCAACCATTACCCATACCAACATGAAAATTAGAAAACATAACCATGGAATTTTTCACCAGAATTATAAATACATCAAGTGGAAAGAATTTTGTAAATGTTGTTATGGATTATCTTACAATAACAGATCACTTTCTCACAATTCGAGAGGATTTCTCATTGGATCAATTTGCATGGATATAAATTAGATAATTGGTGAGTTTTCATTTATTACCACTATCAATTTTATAAAATCTTGATATGATATTCACCTACATATTCTAGAAAAGTATCCAACATTCTATAAACACTAAACTAAACTTCAATATGAATTATCACCCCCAAACTGATGGCCAACCTGAGCAGATGATCTAGACACTTGAGGAAATGTTGAGAGAATTCTCAATTGACTTTAAAGGAGGATGGGATCAACATCTTCCTCTGGCTGAGTTATATTATAAAAATTGTTTCCAATCAAGAATCCAAACAGATCCCTATGAATCTATTTATGGGAAGAGGTGAAGAACACCTGAATTATGGGATAAAGTTGGGGACTACAAACTACTATGTACTGAAATTGTCAAGGAAATGGTGGAAAAGGTTAATACAATTTAGAAGCACATCAAGGATACTCAGATTCAACAAAATATCTATACTAACAATCATCGATGAGACCTATAGTTTGATGTTGGAGACATGGTATTCCTCCGTATATGTCTATGGAATAAAGTGATGAGATTTGGGAAGAAGATAAATATTATTAAACTATACATTGGCCCCTTTGAGATCCTTGATCACATTATAGTGGTGTCCTATCGACTAGCACTCCCACTGAACCAATCTCAAGTACATGATATATTCTATGTGTCCCTCTTATGGAAGTACATACCAGAACCCTCACATGTACTCAATACAAAGGTGTTAACATTAGAGAATGATCTTTCTTATGAAGAGAAGTCAGTAAAGATCTTAGATTATGGATATAATGATCTATGAAATAAGACAATTCAAATTGCCAAAGTGTTGTAGAGAAACCAAAAGTTTGAATAAGAAATGTGGGAACTGGAGGAGGTGATGAAATAGGGTTACCCTCATCTATTTTTTCATGGGAAAATAAAATTTCAAGGGTGAAACTTATAAAGGTGGCAATATTGTAGTGAATCAAACTGTTATAAATATAATTTAACCTTTTGATTTAATTAAATGTATAATTTTTTAATATGGTTATATAAAACACAAGAACTTCTTTGGTTTTATTATATTCTATCAGATTTAAAATACCATTAAGAATCATTAATATTGATAACATATCCATTGAAGAGTGACCACATGATTAGTATAAATATAGGATTTTAACAAATCCAATTAACACGGAAAAAGGAAGTGATGACCTCAACCAGTAAGATCATACCCTATAAATCCAATTTATCAGAGATTGTAAGGGAGATAGCATCATTGGAATATTCCATTGACCAATCTTGAGATGATATATAACAAATTAAGAATGATATTATCTATTTATGGGAGAATTTAAAGATCATTGAGATCATGGATCAAACCATATACACCAAACCACCCTTGAAAGTCTCACCATCTCCCACATTTTTCTTAGGGCGTTTACTGGTGTATTAAAGGAATATGTATTAAGAACCTAACAATATGAGTATGAAAATTATTTTTTATAGAATAATTAATATATTTTAAACTTATTGTTGTTATTTTATAAATTATTTTAATTTTGATACAATAAAACAAAAAATTTATTTTTGTGTAATATACAGATTCAATTAAGGCATTTATTTTCATAAATTAATGGATTTTTAAATAAATAATATTTTAATAAAATATTATTATTATATAAATTTAATTAAATATTATTGATCATATAATTTTTATAAAGTAAATTGTAATTTTAATGAAGGTTCAAAAACTATTATTGTCAAAAAACACAGCGTTCATCAATAAATATCGATTGTATTTTAAAATTGAAAATTAAAATATTTATAAAATTGTTTAGATTAAATTAATATTATTTTTTGGAATCAGAGTATCAAAATTATCCTATGGTATTTTTTTATAATTTTATGAGATAGTATAATTTTTAGGTAAAAATCAAATACTGTATAAATATACTTTGTGTATTATGACATCATAATGACCTAAAAGTGATGTAATAAATACTATAAAGGGTATCTATGAAAAAATAATTGTTTTCCCTTTAAAATAATTTGATTTTGTGTTTGCTTGATTAATTTTTTAAATCCATTATGAATCCTCCAAAACCATTAATATAATTTAATGTTTTCAAATCATTTCTTTAAGAGTATGACTCACCTCCACATAAGAAAAGGAAATATGTTATTAATTTAGGACATTAGACTTATAAATTAATTATAAAAACTCCCATTTGGTAGAAAAAATTTGAAAAAACCAAGGGAAAGTTTGTTGTTTTTGGTTTTTTTATTATATAGATTCCAAAACATAAGCTTGAGTAATATTAAAGAAATAAACAATCATTTCCTACATAAAACCACCCATGAAAACATTTTTATGCACTAAAAATTCTTAGAGAACATCCTTACTCTATTATCCCCTCACTAGATCCCTCCCAAGGTTCCCACAATATCTCAATAAGCTCCTCTTAAGCATTTGGAGTCACTCACTCCAGTAAGGGATCATCACCTTCTCTTATTTATTAAAGTTTCATTATTATCTCATGCCTTATATTTCCAATTAAAAATGTCAGGATATAAATTTACATGTCTCTATTACATCCTATTTTATGTCCAAATAATTAATAACCCCTTTATCTCTCATCAAACAATTTTATAAAATTTTATGTGACCCTTTCATACTTCTAAAATTTAACTGTGATTTTCTATGCCAAAAAAATTGTTTAGTCAATACCATAACCATTTCATATCAAGAGTATTCACCTTTATACACTTATAATTATTTGAATTTTAAATTAAATATTTTTATTCCACACTACTTGATCATGAAAAAAATCATGATGATGAATGAATCCATGTTGTATGTTCTATACAGACACTTAAGCATGAGAATGAAATAAATGTGATGGGTGTGCCCATAATTATATAGAGCTCCAATTCATTGAGTAATATTTAGTCTCATTAGAAATCATGTTGGGACAGGGAGGGAACCAAATTTCTTTATGGGAATTTTTCAATTATAATTTCTTGGTATTTATCCTTGACTTATGTTTATGATGAAATGTTTTAAGATGTTGCCACATTTCCCATGTTGTCTTTAAGATTATCATGCTATATCATGTCTCATTATTCATGTTTATTATTATCACTACTTTATGAATATTGTATAACATGTATTAATTTAATCATTTAATTCCTTTTTTATTACCTTAAATTGATTTATAGCTCACCCCTTTCTTATGTATTTCCCCTGGTTATCCCATGCAGTTTAAGTGCGATCATTTTATGGATGTTCTCAATAAAGATTAGTTTTTTCATATTTTAAATTTATATTTAATGTACCTAGTTCCCAAATATACTATACTTATTGATCTTATAAGTTTTATTAAGTGTAATTTTATATAATAAATAAAGTATTAATGTGAAATAAAGGGAAGGGTTATTATAATTAAGGGTGGAGACTCATGGGAGTTGAGACACTTTCTCATGGTGTACACCCTTGGTAGTATTTAGAATTGAATACTATAATAACATGAATTGGTTATAGAAAATACACATTTATATGGGTCATTGGATGTTCCTATTGAAAGATGAGTTTAATGAACATTAGATTTAATGATTATTATTAATGTAGATTAGAAGTCATGTACTTTTTTGTATTTATGAAAACCATGATTGAATATTCTCGCACCGAGGTAGGATAAGTAGGGTGAATCATGTTTGATATTAAATTAATGAATAATATTAGAAATCATTTTCCCTTATTATTAATGGAATCTTATATCTCATTCTATTTGATGGAAATGGAACTGCCTAATTAAGCCCATGACCATGAAATTTGGTTAGCGAGTTCATTTTTAAAAAGTCATAGAAAGATACATTAAGTACATAGGTTGATGAAATTGGAATGAAACCTATTTTATTATATATATATATATAATGATAAAATAATTATATTAAACTTTGTACATTTGTATGTGGTTATTGTTTTTGTGACATTTAACTTCTTTCACTATGGGTATTTTGGCATATTTATAGATGATAACCTTGGACTTTAGGTGTAACAACCTAATACCACTGAGAAAACATCCTAGAGGGTCACAAAATAAGTGTATTATGTACCGTAATTAAGTTATATATAAATTAAACATATTGAATATATATTATTCTCTTATATGGTTTAATAATTATTCTCGTATGATTTATTGAAAATATTTAATCTATAGTTATTTGAGTTAAATATATGATAAATGTTTATATTACTTTTTAGTGAATATAATATTTATTTATTAGTGAGTAGTGTAGTAACATTTATTTATTTAAATAAATATTAATTATTCATGGTCTAATATATATTGGGGAGATTATTTGAGTAAATGAACTGATGATAAAAGATATATTAAATATTATTTTAATTAATATTAACTAATTTATTTATAGAAAAATAGTACTTATTTTATCCACAAGTTTGAAACATTTTATGTTAATAAAAATAAAAATTATATTATTATACATTGGGTTTTATTGATATTTAAAAAATTAAAAAAGTCCTGATTGTAATTATTACTCTTCTAACACTAGCTCTATATAAACCTAATTATGTAATTTTTATACGCAGTGTGCACAATGAAAATTATGGAGAGAATTATCTCAACCCTAGAGATATTTTCTCCTAGAACATTATATATATTGGAGATTGATCCTACTTCACTAACCTTTATATAATAGTGATATATAGAAGTGTCTTTACACATTAATTGATTGTTTTAGAGATCGTCAATGAATAATGAAAGTGACATAATCTTCCATGCTAGCTCCCAGTGATTTAAACAGTGATGTTTAGAGGTTATTCGTGCACATGTGGATCAATTCTAGAGGGAATATATACTTTAATCCTCTCACCATAATGACATAATGACATGAATAGGTCCTCTAACTCATGAAAAGAGAAATAAATTAAACATAAGGTATTATATACTTTAATCCTCTCACCACAATGACATAATGACATGAATAGGTCCTCTAACTCATGAAAAGAGAAATAAATTAAACATAAGGTATTTCTTTATCCCAATAAATTAATTATAAATTATATGTGATGATTCTATATTCTTAGTTCCATCATAATAGTGAATTAACTTTCAATTTAAATCTATTCTTCATGTCGTTATTCATCATGTAAATTTTTTATTATTAACTAATTATGATAAAAGTCAAGATTTCAACAACCTTGTTGGAACTTCCATTACACCCAAAACATTTAAAAGAAACATCCCACATGAATTTATAATTGGAATTTATTAATAAATACATTAGAGACTATTTTTGAAGAATATAGTCATTGAATTATCAATTTAAATAAGGATGAAAGCAGGAGTTGATACATGGATGATACAATTGTTAAATACACAAAGTGTGTAAGGATATGAAGATTAATTGTAATGAACTATACTTTAAATACATTTATATTAATTCAAAATCAAAAAATATTCATTACAAAATATAAAAAATCCATGACAGGACCGTATAGGTATAATTTCATTAGAAATTGAGAAGCATAAACAACTGGTTCATAAGACATCTTCATTTTTTCCCACTTATTTAATCATAACTAGACCCATTTTGACATATCTTATTTAATATCCTTATTCATGACCAGGGTAGAATAAACATATTAAATGGTGATATAAAATGATAAGTAAGGGTGAACAAGGGAGATATTAATCGTAACATAATCATAAGACACAAGATCATAACATTTGAAAATCGTATCCTATATATGAAAGATCGTGATATTATTCCATGGGATAAATCATAAAAGTTAATAAGAATAAATGAAACTAATCCCAAAAGTCATAACATAATTTTTTTCTTACACATAATAATAGAAAATCATTTCATATTAGTCAAGTCTCATTGAAAATAACATCCTAGTGGACAAAGTATATTACTAAACTGAGTTCACTCCTCATGATAGACCTGTACTAATAAACCGAGATCATTTCCCATTCTAGCCATGTTTATCTCATGAGATATAAATATTTACCCATTGAATTGGATGGATATATATTTCCCACCCATATCATAAATAAATCATTCTTATGTAGGCCATAATAACATAAATCATTCATCATAACCCAATGAATAAAATGGGTTTCTTTAAACATCATTCCACTAGAATATAATCCATGTAAAACAAATGGATTTCATAAATAAAATTCCATAATAAACATAATCAAACCATAGGAACAATAATATTATTATACATAAAACATAACCCTATTAAGGAATTCCATATTAGATGAAAAATAATTTTGATATAACACTTGAAATTAATTCTGGAGGAAAATATCATTTCTTCATCAAAAACATTTTCTTTTCTCAAAATTCCACACAATTTTAAATGAAAATAATTTATTTGGAAATAAACTTGAAATAATGTAGAGTAATATTCATGGAAATAAGGTTTCACAAAAACATAAAAATATTTTCATGTCGTATAAGATAAAAAACATTCTCGCCATTCTTTTTTCAAAAAAGTCAAAAAAAAGTATATCGTATAAAAAATGACAAAATATTCCTTTCATACTGTTTAATAAAAATTCAAAAATGTGTAAAATTGAAAATAATTTTTTTATAAGAATAGAAGGAATATTTTGGAATATATAATTAGGAAGCATGGTCAAGGATGATAAATATATCCCAGTAAATACTTACATATAAACCATCTCAGATAATAATGGGATTATGAAATTATCCTTTACCTTAGGTCCAATTTCATTTATATGTATCCGAACCTCATGTATAATGATTTAAATAATTTTATTGACTTATTTATGAATCATATTAATTTTTTTTTATTATATATGATCATATTATCATCCATTTTTTAGTAACATTATTACTCATCCATCAGGTGTTAACTTATTTATTTTCCTATGCATGTTTTTTAGGTAAGTTTTTGTTCATATTCATAGGTTATTGTTATATCATTTAAATAATTATATTAGTATAATATATATCATATTTATTCCTTAATTTCATTTATATAATCATTATTTATTGAAGATCATGTATAATGAATCGCATTGCATCGTGGAGATGGTAGATCGTACGTACACACATGCGACAATATCATTCCCATAATTGTTGAATGGTATTGAAGTGGATGGTATATAATATTTTAGAATAAATATAATTATTATAATAATCATAAATAGTTATAATTTTCATAATTATTCCCATCCATGTATGGTGGTGGTGAAAAATAGATTACACCACGACGTGGAGATGGTAAGTCGTACGTATGCATGCATGGTGATTTAGTTTTTTCATAGAATGAATAGAAGATGGAATATGTTTGTTTAATAATCATAATAAAATCTCATTATATAATATATACATGAGTTATTGCTTTATAATGAAACAATTCATGAATATTAAGTAGAATAAGAAAGAATTTTGAAAGAATCGATATTGGAGATTACCTCTTTTTCGATGTGACCCATCAAAATCTCCTCTTAAGGGCAATAGAGTTGGTCTTTGGAGAATACAAAAACATCTATAAAGTAAATATGGAAGTATATAAGGAAACTATTTAGGGTATGTATGACATTTAAGGCCCCAATTTAAGTGGAGAGGTGAGGTAGGATGTTCCCTTTTATAATTGAGGTGATTAGCACTTTTGGGATCTCCAAAAATATTAATTTAATATAAAATTAAACCCCATAAAAAAACCTAAAAAATGTCCAAATTTAGAATATGAGATTTTATAGGGTTGTAATATCATCAACCAATAAATTTTATACATCTATTTCTCTCAATTTAAATATATCATTTTAGTTATCACTTGGTTATTCATTTTAATTTTTAACTAGGGTAACAGATATGTCAATGTTAAAAGGGTGTAATAATTACTTATTTGATGATAATTAGACCATAAATGAATACCTTAGAACATTTTATACCATATGATAATTAAAATATATTTTTTAAAAATGTTTTATGATTTTTTAAATAATTTCATAATACATTATTTTGAAAAAGAAACAATAGTGTCGATTTTGACACAATTCAATTCAATGATTTTTTAAAATATGAATAAAATAAGTTAACTTAGAATAAAATATTATATTATATTCTTAATATGTCAATTTAATCTATAAAATTAATTTTATTTATTAAATATCTCAAATTATATTTATTTTTATAATTTTAATAACATTTATTTGTTTTCTTTAAAACAAATAATTACTACATTAGTCTTGTGTAATTATTTAATATACTTATTAGTTAAGTAAAAATTTAAAATAAAATACTATGATGAAGATAAATCCTCTGTATTTAATAATAATACTTATAATATAATATATATTCTTTAAAATACAACATTAAAAATGTTATATTAATTAAAATATGAATGTGACAACTTTAACATCACTATAAATAAAATATTATAAGTGTCATAGTCATTTTCATATGGATCTAAATAATCAATAACTCAGACATTGGATGATTATGGTAAATTAAAACTCTAAAAATGATATTTTTTTAAGTGTTTGGGTCTTTTAATGGTTATTATCATTTTAATAAAAAATTATTATATTGATTTATCATCAATTAAATATTTTTTGCATCATCAATTTATAAGTTTTTAAGGTAATTATTTATTTCCTAAAAATTAAAAATAAATTAATATGATAAATAAAAAAAAATTATATTTAAAATTAATATTTATAATTGAATTTATCTTCAGTAAATACTTATATTAAAAATGATATAGTTATTAAAATTTGAGTAAGACATATTTAACATTTCTTTAACTAAAATAAATTAAATGTATTAATCTCATCAAAGTGGCTTCCAAAGGATACCATTTAGACCCAAGGATAATTTAGGACAAAAAAAACTCATCCAATGATATTAGGAAATGTGTTAGGAAAACTTTATAATATTATTATTACCTTTAATTACCCGATTTACCCTTTTACTGAATTAATAAAAACTACCAAAGTTACCATTCATAATGCCCAAAAATAAAATATTGCTATGTACATAATTTGGACCTAATTATTTCAAATATGGAATATATTTTTACAAATTAAAAACATAGAAGTTTCAGTAATTAATTTAAATTTAATCATGTTGTTGGAATGAGAGAACGAGTATTAAAAGTTAAAACAACGCAAAAGATTGAAATGTATTTACATCTGAATTCAATGTAAAATTAATTCTAATAACCTACATTATATTAAATTTTAAAAATATATTATATCTATACTTTAAAACCATCCAATAATATAATTTAACCATATAAATTATTTCGATGAAAAAAAAATTAATTAAAATTTAGTGTATTTTTACTATTCATCCAAACATGAAAGTTATCAGAAAAATATAAAAAATTCATCCAAAGTAAATTTTTATTTCCCAATTCCAAATTTGAGTTTTATGTTTTCATATAGGATTATTAACGTGTCAAAATTTTACTTTAAAACGGGTTTTCTAATAAATGGTGGTAAAATTACCCTTTTGCAAAATATAGGTTTTTATACCTCAAATAGTGTTTATTCATACACTATGTAAAAATATATATTGGATGAATATAAAAAATATTTTAATAAATATATAACATACATATTTTATTAATTTCATTTACTAATTTCAATTCACATAATTTATTAATATAAAAATAAAAATATTTCCTTTACATTTAATTGGTTTATATTTTTCATAAATAAATGATAGCCAAATAATTCACCATACATTTTCATAAGTTATTTATATTTATTCCCAATAACCTAATGAATAGTATATAATTATCATTTTATACTAATGGAACCTTGCGGTTCGTTTCAACTCACGATTGCGTGCAATGCAAGCCATTGAAGAAATAATTATAATATTTCAAAAAAACATATAGGTGTTACATTCTACCCACCAAACTGAATTTTTACCTCGATATACATCACTTAGATACAAACAAATCATGATACCTCTACCTCATCACATCCTCAAGTTACTACATAGCTTCCTCAAATTGGTGGGTCCACTAAAAAACTTTAACCAAGCGAGTGGTCTTGTTTCACATAAATTTTCACTACGATATAGAATCTCTATCAGTTGTTCTTAATAAGAAATGCCTTTCTCCAGTGGTATTAATTCTGATTTTAGTACATTTTAAGGATCAAGTATTTACTTTCTCATGAGAGATACATGGAATAGATCATGAACTTGAGAGATATTCAGTGGGAGCACTAATTAATAAGATATCTTCCCAACACGATCCAAGATTTCAAAAGGATAAATATACCAAGGGCTCAACTTTACATTCTTTCCAAATATATTTACTATCTTCCATGGATATATTCATATAAACACCTTGTTACACACTTCAAACTCTAGTTTTTTTCTTCGGTTTTCATCATAACTTTTTTGTCGACTCTAATATGCTCTTATGTGTTGTTGAATAGATTTTACCTACTTTTCTATTTCACAAACAAGATCATGTCCTAATAGCTGTATTTCCCCAACTTCATCCTAGAAATTTGGAGTTCTGCACTTCTTTCCATATAGAGATTCATAAGAATCCATATGAATATTGGAGTGAAATATATTTTTGTAAGAAAATTCCACCAAAGATAGGTGTTAATCCCAACCACCTTTTAAATCCATAGTGCAAGCTCTCAACATGTATTCTAGAGTTTGAATTTTCTTCTCAGACTGACCATCTATCTGAGGAAGATAAGAAGTTCTGAAACATAACTCTATATCTAGAGACTTCTAAAGACTATGCCAGAATATTGAGGTAAACCTCAAATCATGATCAAATATAATGGAAGGTGTTACTCCCTACAATATTACCACTTCTTTTACATATATCATGGAAAGATGATAAAGTGAGAAATACTATCTAATAGATATGAAGTGTTATGACATAATAAGGTGATAAAATATAACACATATAGTATTATGGCTACCAAATGTTTTGGGAAGTTTGAAGAAACATTCTATAGTGTTTTTCCTATTTCCATTCAGGTATGGGTAATGGTTGTAACATCCCCTTAGACTTCTATATTTTAGACTCAACTTTCTGAAAAACCATGCACAGAGAGACATATTTGGAAACATCACTTGTCTTTCATCCCATAAATAATAATCTTTCGGGTCCCTTTATATCTTTGTGCTTCCATGATGAATAGGGAATTAAGAACTATGAGCCTCATCCAACATCACCTTCTTTAATTCTGGTATCGGAGGAATACAAACCTAGTTCTTAAACCTTTTTATTACATCACAATCAAGGTTGAATTCAAGAACATTTCTCACCTTCTTTTGTAGCTCTACATCTTCCTTATATACCTCCTTAATCTTTAATTTTATAGATGGTTGAACATTCATTTGATAAATATAAGATTTCTAACCCTACTTTAAAATTTCCTGATCCATCCTTTATAAACACTTAAATATTGGATACTTTGTGATCCTCATCATGGATAGGCTAGCATGGTCTTTTTGACTCAAATAATCTCCCACCTTTTTCTCTTTCTTAGGGTGGTAATGTATTTAGCATTCATAATATTTAATCAACTCCAAATCTCTTATTTGACACATATTCACCTCATTTTTTGTGAAAATATACTTTAACATTTTATGATTAGTAATAATATCACACCATTCACCATAAATATAATTCCTGTATATCTTTAGTGAAAATATTACCACAAAAAACTCCAAATCACAAGTTGGGTAATTTTTCTCATGTATTTTCAATTTTCACGAGGCATAAGATATCACCATATCATTTTCATGAGAACACATCCCATACCCTTCTTGGATTCATCACAATATATCACAAACCTTTCTCCACTACAAGAGAGTATGAGCATAGGTGAACTGGATAACCTTCCTTTTAGATCTTTAAAATTTTCTTCACATTCCTCCATCCAGATGAACTTAATTCCTTTCTAATTCAACTTGGTTAGTGGATTGGATAATAATGAAAAATAATTCCCAAAATTTAAATAATATCAAGCAAAACCAAGAAAACTACAAACCTCAATTACCATTTTCGGCCTAGTTCAACTTTAAATAACATCTATTTTTGTTGGATCCACAGATATCCCATCTCTTGAGATTATGTATATAGCATCCCACCTTTTTATCACATAAACTTTCATTACATTTTACAAAACCGAGGATCTTTAAGGTTTAGTGTCTTGGAAACCAGGAAATTAAAACAATAAACAAAAAAAAACATTCTTCTTAAACACTTGAAAGGCTCCTCCTTATGTTCATCCTAGGTTCATTACTGCATCTCATAACCTGGGGACATACATCAAAGGAAAGGGTGAGCAGAAGGCCCAGTAAGAGAAACAAGAGAAACATTTTACATATGAACTTTAGATACATCAATAAAGTCATGAAAAGAACTTTAAGGCATGAAAATGAAATCATGAGGCATGTCATAATAAAAAAAACATTTTTCATAACTTGAAGATGTGGCTACATCATTTAACATAGACAATCATGAACATATCACCAAGGTCCATCCCCAAGGTGTCATTTGAAAATTACCAAGGTTATTCACCAAGGTATCGTGAAAATTGTAATCTCTAGTGGTTACATCATTACCCAATGCATTGGAGCGCTATCAGGGCGCACCCTTAAATTTGCCTTTATTATCATGTGAGCCACATATATCATCATCAAACATTTCATAAATAACCCACATAGCATAAAATAAATGGGTTTCATTTCATAATCATAACGTTTTAAAAACTGCTTTAAAGACATGATCTTTACGTCACTTTAAACCCACGGAAAGGGAAAGCGGGTATCATGTATGTAAATCCCAGAATTTTAAAATGGAACATTTTGATATATATGTGAATACCCTTGTATAAATAAGAGCTTTGAGTATTCACTTTATAACATAAAATAATTTTTGAGAAAAGAGAGAGGCATTTTGAGGGGAAAATTCTTTCGGGGTTTTAGAAAACATTGAAATGAGAGGGGACATGGGTCACCCACTCATAAATGATACATAAAACAGTAGGGTGAAAGAATAAGAAGGACATATGGACATGGTAATGAAATTTTAGGGACATACCATTTGAAATGAAAAACATGGAAGGAAAAAAGATTAGATTTCTCTTATGAAAATTCGGCAGCCTTACGGCGTCACTTAACTTTAAAAGAAAATGATTTGACAAGATCAAATAGGGTCCCTCATCATATGATCATAAGAGATCAGTATGATAGATATAGAGATCATACCCCAACATAATAAAAAGGAACTTGAAAGACTTGACATGAAAATCAAACTTGAAAAATGAGAAGGGTGAAAGAATCCCTTAAAAATTCGGCAGCCTAACGGCGTCACTTAATCTTTCATTAAACGAAATGATGAGAGTAAGAGGGGATCTCTCATCATATAAAAATGAAAGGGCAGTAAGAGGAATATAAAAGAACATCCTCTCACATAAAAACATGGAGCATAATAGGAATGACATAAAAGAGATTTCATGAAAAGAAAGAGAGGGGTCAGATCCCTTACCTTAAAATGTAACTCTTGAACCTCAAAGGTTGGGACCTTGAGGGCTTGGGGACACCTTGGGAGGACTCCTTGGGAGGTAATGAGACCAGAACTTCGTTGGGGAGGAGTGGGGAGTCTAAATGATGAGAGGAGGTCTTGGTATTTATAGGGAAAGTGAGGGGACAAGGCATTAATGGCCAAGGGACACCTCACTAGTGGTTTTGGCAAAACCATGGGCTTGCCCATGGTATTTGCCCATGGTATTGGCCACTTGGGACACCTCACACCTTATCTTACTATTCATAATTCGACCATATTGAATATATACTTAATACATCATTTAATGATGTCATTAAACACCCGTAACTTAAAAACTATACTTTCACTATTCACCGAAAATTCAACTTTCTTAGAATAATCCCAAAATTTCACCTTAACCAAATATCAATGCTCTGATTTCAAAAATGAAATCCATTTTATAAAAATAATTTTTTAAATATTTTTAATTTAATTTTTAAATAAAAACACTATTCATCGAAAATTCATTTTTTCCAGAAAAAACCCCAAAAATTACCATAACATAATATCGATGCTCTGAGTTCAAAAATGAAATCCGTTTTATAAAAATAATTATCTAAATATTTTTAATTAAATTTTTAATTAAAAAACACTATTCACCCGAAAAAAACTAATACTTGAATAATAATTTATGAAACCATTATCTAACCATTTTATTGAATCACATTACTTAATCAAGGTGCCTAGTTTATATTAATACTTTCTTTAAGTGAGATTACTAATCCATTTGGACACATTACTACTCCTAATCATAAAATCACTATTCATAATTTACTATTCATCAAAAATTAAGTTGATCTTATTAGACTCTAAATTTCGTACTGAACATAATTGTAGAAGACCATTTTGCGAAAATCATTACACATTTTTAATTATTTAAGGTTTACACAACCATTTTTAAAATATCCTTTTTCTAAAATTCATCAAAAATATGCATACAATTTTTATCCAGTCTTTTGAAAATTCATAAACTTCATCATAAAAAGAAATCCAAATTTTTATTTAAAACAAGGATTACACAAGGTAGTTACGGTCTCGTTACATAGCCCCTTATAATACCAGCATAGGACCTAAGAGTAAGGTGTGCTAGGGTGATAGAATCTTGGGGCGGCTCGGTCAACATTGCCCGAGTAGTAATTTCTATCAGTTTGAACTTCTCGCGAAGGCGATTCCGTTCTAGCTTCACATGATGAAGTTCGGCTTGGGTTTGGTCCAGAGCAAAGGCCAAAGGTGCTACCTCCTTCCCAATCTCTGTTAGATGGGCTTCGATCGGTCCAAGACTACTAGGTGAGGCCATCGAATCTTCTTTCTATAATAATTAACCAAGATTACTTGTATTTAGAGACAATAATCGAAACATTTAGTTTCTAGTGGTCATATTGAACAATGGTCATATAACAGTCAAAACCCAAAGGTCTCATTTTAATTATAATCATGTTTATCAAATAAAACATTTTTGTTGAGTATAAAAATAAAATAAAATAAAATTACACACAAAATTAGGAAACAATCTTTATTCCAAATTTTGGGTTGTTACAATCTTCCCCCCTTAAGAAATTGCGTCCTCGCAATTTTTTTAAAATTAGGTTTTTAAATTTCATTGAAAGTCCCACATCGGAAAAGGAGTCAGTAAAACTATTACTTTAAAAGAATGAAAGGGAAGTACGAAGGTCACCCGAGTTAGCCCACACTAGGATTCCATGTAGGAAAACATGGACATGGAGGAGAAAACAAAGGGTCATGTTCTGAGGGAGAGTGATAGAAAACATGATTAGGAGAACGTTGACCACGAGAAAATCCCAAACTTATGTTGTGTGTAAACGGGCTTTGATTACCTAGTAGGAAACGTAAACCAACAACATTTTTGTTTTACGTTTCTTTTAATAATTTTGAAGAATTCATTTACTACATAAAACAAAAACATAAGAAAATATACCTACCTTTAAGTATAGTTTCACCTTTTAATAATTTTCTACCAAATCTAATCTTTTCTCCCAAACGATGAGCATTCAAAACTACTTGGTCTCATCAAAACACAAGAATCATCTTATAGAGAATCATATAATCCACAAAAGATTAACTATCTATTTCTTCTATCTTTAAACATTATCCCAAAAACAGAAAGGGTAAGGTTAGACAAGTCTTCAAAAAGGAAGGATCCCATAGGAATGGAAAGTAATTTTAAATCTTCAATGTTCCATGATAATACCCAAAGTTCATCATAGACCATCCCATAAATAACGATCCTTACAATTCCTCAAAATAAACCAAACTAAGATTGAAACCCAAATAAAAGAAGGATTTGATAACATAGTCTTCCAAAATAAACTTCATTGTTCATCTCCAAACAACATCAACCACTCCTAACATCTTATAACAAAATTATCTAAACTAAACATATTTTACCCAAGATAGGTTCATCATTCCCATAAGTAACCTAAATTACTATTAGTCCACCATAAATTCATCGATTCTTCAAAATATAAGTCAACCTTACTCCTCAATGAAAATACCGTAGTAATCTATTTACCTCGATCATATAGGGTCCCTAAAATAGTGAACGTATTCCAAAATAATAATCATCTATTAATCCCCTAATTACCTCTGTCGTATTAACACGACAATCGTCGCATTTCCTATCACATTGGTTTTTGGGACATGTTCTTCCATTTCCTGCCATTAACTAAGAAAAGAAACTATAATTAGTGGCTTATTTACTTAGCTAATAATCATGAAAAGGAAACTTTAAGCATAAAAGGATAAACATGTAGAATAAAAGTATATCCTAACTTGTGATCCCCTAGGTTCCAATCTAGGTTATCCATGATCATATATTCTTATGTGAATCTTTATTATGTTTTATCCTTGTTCCTTTAATAATGGTTCATACTAAGCTTATGAATTTACCAAAGCATATCCCCCGGGAGTGTCGTAACCAAGAGTGCAGCAAGGCCCGTTGTCGTGTACCAGTTCCCGTTCGAGTCTAGCTCAAAGCGGTGTTTTCGGGTTTTACCCCTATGTACATCTGTGCCAGAGCCACCTCTACCTGCTCGTATCCAGACAGGGATGTATTTGCTTGGAAACCCCTTACTCAATGCTCACCAAAATACCAGGAAGATTTCCTATATTTAAACTTTTCCATAGGGTTCTTCCTAGAGTTTTCATATCCTAATTTCCACAAATAACTAAACCATCCTTTGATACCAACTATAGCATCCCACCTTTTTATCACATAAACTTTCATTACATTTTACAAAACCGGGGATCTTTAAGGTTTAGTGTCTTGGAAACCAGGAAATTAAAACAATAAACAAAAAAAAAACATTCTTCTTAAACACTTGAAAGGCTCCTCCTTATGTTCATCCTAGGTTCATTACTGCATCTCATAACCTGGGGACATACATCAAAGGAAAGGGTGAGCAGAAGGCCCAGTAAGAGAAACAAGAGAAACATTTTACATATGAACTTTAGATACATCAATAAAGTCATGAAAAGAACTTTAAGGCATGAAAATGAAATCATGAGGCATATCATAATAAAAAAAACATTTTTCATAACTTGAAGATGTGGCTACATCATTTAACATAGACAATCATGAACATATCACCAAGGTCCATCCCCAAGGTGTCATTTGAAAATTACCAAGGTTATTCACCAAGGTATCGTGAAAATTGTAATCTCTAGTGGTTACATCATTACCCAATGCATTGGAGCGCTATCAGGGCGCACCCTTAAATTTGCCTTTATTATCATGTGAGCCACATATATCATCATCAAACATTTCATAAATAACCCACATACCATAAAATAAATGGGTTTCATTTCATAATCATAACGTTTTAAAAACTGCTTTAAAGACATGATCTTTACGTCACTTTAAACCCACGGAAAGGGAAAGCGGGTATCATGTATGTAAATCCCAGAATTTTAAAATGGAACATTTTGATATATATGTGAATACCCTTGTATAAATAAGAGCTTTGAGTATTCACTTTATAACATAAAATAATTTTTGAGAAAAGAGAGAGGCATTTTGAGGGGAAAATTCTTTCGGGGTTTTAGAAAACATTGAAATGAGAGGGGACATGGGTCACCCACTCATAAATGATACATAAAACAGTAGGGTGAAAGAATAAGAAGGACATATGGACATGGTAATGAAATTTTAGGGACATACCATTTGAAATGAAAAACATGGAAGGAAAAAAGATTAGATTTCTCTTATGAAAATTCGGCAGCCTTACGGCGTCACTTAACTTTAAAAGAAAATGATTTGACAAGATCAAATAGGGTCCCTCATCATATGATCATAAGAGATCAGTATGATAGATATAGAGATCATACCCCAACATAATAAAAAGGAACTTGAAAGACTTGACATGAAAATCAAACTTGAAAAATGAGAAGGGTGAAAGAATCCCTTAAAAATTCGGCAGCCTAACGGCGTCACTTAATCTTTCATTAAATGAAATGATGAGAGTAAGAGGGGATCTCTCATAATATAAAAATGAAAGGGCAGTAAGAGGAATATAAAAGAACATCCTCTCACATAAAAACATGGAGCATAATAGGAATGACATAAAAGAGATTTCATGAAAAGAAAGAGAGGGGTCGGATCCCTTACCTTAAAATGTAACTCTTGAACCTCAAAGGTTGGGACCTTGAGGGCTTGGGGACACCTTGGGAGGACTCCTTGGGAGGTAATGAGACCAGAACTTCGTTGGGGAGGAGTGGGGAGTCTAAATGATGAGAGGAGGTCTTGGTATTTATAGGGAAAGTGAGGGGACAAGGCATTAATGGCCAAGGGACACCTCACTAGTGGTTTTGGCAAAACCATGGGCTTGCCCATGGTATTTGCCCATGGTATTGGCCACTTGGGACACCTCACACCTTATCTTACTATTCATAATTCGACCATATTGAATATATACTTAATACATCATTTAATGATGTCATTAAACACCCGTAACTTAAAAACTATACTTTCACTATTCACCGAAAATTCAACTTTCTTAGAATAATCCCAAAATTTCACCTTAACCAAATATCAATGCTCTGATTTCAAAAATGAAATCCATTTTATAAAAATAATTTTTTAAATATTTTTAATTTAATTTTTAAATAAAAACACTATTCATCGAAAATTCATTTTTTCCAGAAAAAACCCCAAAAATTACCATAACATAATATCGATGCTCTGAGTTCAAAAATGAAATCCGTTTTATAAAAATAATTATCTAAATATTTTTAATTAAATTTTTAATTAAAAAACACTATTCACCCGAAAAAAACTAATACTTGAATAATAATTTATGAAACCATTATCTAACCATTTTATTGAATCACATTACTTAATCAAGGTGCCTAGTTTATATTAATACTTTCTTTAAGTGAGATTACTAATCCATTTGGACACATTACTACTCCTAATCATAAAATCACTATTCATAATTTACTATTCATCAAAAATTAAGTTGATCTTATTAGACTCTAAATTTCGTACTGAACATAATTGTAGAAGACCATTTTGCGAAAATCATTACACATTTTTAATTATTTAAGGTTTACACAACCATTTTTAAAATATCCTTTTTCTAAAATTCATCAAAAATATGCATACAATTTTTATCCAGTCTTTTGAAAATTCATAAACTTCATCATAAAAAGAAATCCAAATTTTTATTTAAAACAAGGATTACACAAGGTAGTTACGGTCTCGTTACATAGCCCCTTATAATACCAGCATAGGACCTAAGAGTAAGGTGTGCTAGGGTGATAGAATCTTGGGGCGGCTCGGTCAACATTGCCCGAGTAGTAATTTCTATCAGTTTGAACTTCTCGCGAAGGCGATTCCGTTCTAGCTTCACATGATGAAGTTCGGCTTGGGTTTGGTCCAGAGCAAAGGCCAAAGGTGCTACCTCCTTCCCAATCTCTGTTAGATGGGCTTCGATCGGTCCAAGACTACTAGGTGAGGCCATCGAATCTTCTTTCTATAATAATTAACCAAGATTACTTGTATTTAGAGACAATAATCGAAACATTTAGTTTCTAGTGGTCATATTGAACAATGGTCATATAACAGTCAAAACCCAAAGGTCTCATTTTAATTATAATCATGTTTATCAAATAAAACATTTTTGTTGAGTATAAAAATAAAATAAAATAAAATTACACACAAAATTAGGAAACAATCTTTATTCCAAATTTTGGGTTGTTACAATCTTCCCCCCTTAAGAAATTGCGTCCTCGCAATTTTTTTAAAATTAGGTTTTTAAATTTCATTGAAAGTCCCACATCGGAAAAGGAGTCAGTAAAACTATTACTTTAAAAGAATGAAAGGGAAGTACGAAGGTCACCCGAGTTAGCCCACACTAGGATTCCATGTAGGAAAACATGGACATGGAGGAGAAAACAAAGGGTCATGTTCTGAGGGAGAGTGATAGAAAACATGATTAGGAGAACGTTGACCACGAGAAAATCCCAAACTTATGTTGTGTGTAAACGGGCTTTGATTACCTAGTAGGAAACGTAAACCAACAACATTTTTGTTTTACGTTTCTTTTAATAATTTTGAAGAATTCATTTACTACATAAAACAAAAACATAAGAAAATATACCTACCTTTAAGTATAGTTTCACCTTTTAATAATTTTCTACCAAATCTAATCTTTTCTCCCAAACGATGAGCATTCAAAACTACTTGGTCTCATCAAAACACAAGAATCATCTTATATAGAATCATATAATCCACAAAAGATTAACTATCTATTTCTTCTATCTTTAAACATTATCCCAAAAACAGAAAGGGTAAGGTTAGACAAGTCTTCAAAAAGGAAGGATCCCATAGGAATGGAAAGTAATTTTAAATCTTCAATGTTCCATGATAATACCCAAAGTTCATCATAGACCATCCCATAAATAACGATCCTTACAATTCCTCAAAATAAACCAAACTAAGATTGAAACCCAAATAAAAGAAGGATTTGATAACATAGTCTTCCAAAATAAACTTCATTGTTCATCTCCAAACAACATCAACCACTCCTAACATCTTATAACAAAATTATCTAAACTAAACATATTTTACCCAAGATAGGTTCATCATTCCCATAAGTAACCTAAATTACTATTAGTCCACCATAAATTCATCGATTCTTCAAAATATAAGTCAACCTTACTCCTCAATGAAAATACCGTAGTAATCTATTTACCTCGATCATATAGGGTCCCTAAAATAGTGAACGTATTCCAAAATAATAATCATCTATTAATCCCCTAATTACCTCTGTCGTATTAACACGACAATCGTCGCATTTCCTATCACATTGGTTTTTGGGACATGTTCTTCCATTTCCTGCCATTAACTAAGAAAAGAAACTATAATTAGTGGCTTATTTACTTAGCTAATAATCATGAAAAGGAAACTTTAAGCATAAAAGGATAAACATGTAGAATAAAAGTATATCCTAACTTGTGATCCCCTAGGTTCCAATCTAGGTTATCCATGATCATATATTCTTATGTGAATCTTTATTATGTTTTATCCTTGTTCCTTTAATAATGGTTCATACTAAGCTTATGAATTTACCAAAGCATATCCCCCGGGAGTGTCGTAACCAAGAGTGCAGCAAGGCCCGTTGTCGTGTACCAGTTCCCGTTCGAGTCTAGCTCAAAGCGGTGTTTTCGGGTTTTACCCCTATGTACATCTGTGCCAGAGCCACCTCTACCTGCTCGTATCCAGACAGGGATGTATTTGCTTGGAAACCCCTTACTCAATGCTCACCAAAATACCAGGAAGATTTCCTATATTTAAACTTTTCCATAGGGTTCTTCCTAGAGTTTTCATATCCTAATTTCCACAAATAACTAAACCATCCTTTGATACCAACTATAGCATCCCACCTTTTTATCACATAAACTTTCATTACATTTTACAAAACCGAGGATCTTTAAGGTTTAGTGTCTTGGAAACCAGGAAATTAAAACAATAAACAAAAAAAAACATTCTTCTTAAACACTTGAAAGGCTCCTCCTTATGTTCATCCTAGGTTCATTACTGCATCTCATAACCTGGGGACATACATCAAAGGAAAGGGTGAGCATAAGGCCCAGTAAGAGAAACAAGAGAAACATTTTACATATGAACTTTAGATACATCAATAAAGTCATGAAAAGAACTTTAAGGCATGAAAATGAAATCATGAGGCATATCATAATAAAAAAAACATTTTTCATAACTTGAAGATGTGGCTACATCATTTAACATAGACAATCATGAACATATCACCAAGGTCCATCCCCAAGGTGTCATTTGAAAATTACCAAGGTTATTCACCAAGGTATCGTGAAAATTGTAATCTCTAGTGGTTACATCATTACCCAATGCATTGGAGCGCTATCAGGGCGCACCCTTAAATTTGCCTTTATTATCATGTGAGCCACATATATCATCATCAAACATTTCATAAATAACCCACATAGCATAAAATAAATGGGTTTCATTTCATAATCATAACGTTTTAAAAACTGCTTTAAAGACATGATCTTTACGTCACTTTAAACCCACGGAAAGGGAAAGTGGGTATCATGTATGTAAATCCCAGAATTTTAAAATGGAACATTTTGATATATATGTGAATACCCTTGTATAAATAAGAGCTTTGAGTATTCACTTTATAACATAAAATAATTTTTGAGAAAAGAGAGAGGCATTTTGAGGGAAAAATTCTTTCGGGGTTTTAGAAAACATTGAAATGAGAGGGGACATGGGTCACCCACTCATAAATGATACATAAAACAGTAGGGTGAAAGAATAAGAAGGACATATGGACATGGTAATGAAATTTTAGGGACATACCATTTGAAATGAAAAACATGGAAGGAAAAAAGATTAGATTTCTCTTATGAAAATTCGGCAGCCTTACGGCGTCACTTAACTTTAAAAGAAAATGATTTGACAAGATCAAATAGGGTCCCTCATCATATGATCATAAGAGATCAGTATGATAGATATAGAGATCATACCCCAACATAATAAAAAGGAACTTGAAAGACTTGACATGAAAATCAAACTTGAAAAATGAGAAGGGTGAAAGAATCCCTTAAAAATTCGGCAGCCTAACGGCGTCACTTAATCTTTCATTAAACGAAATGATGAGAGTAAGAGGGGATCTCTCATCATATAAAAATGAAAGGGCAGTAAGAGGAATATAAAAGAACATCCTCTCACATAAAAACATGGAGCATAATAGGAATGACATAAAAGAGATTTCATGAAAAGAAAGAGAGGGGTCGGATCCCTTACCTTAAAATGTAACTCTTGAACCTCAAAGGTTGGGACCTTGAGGGCTTGGGGACACCTTGGGAGGACTCATTGGGAGGTAATGAGACCAGAACTTCGTTGGGGAGGAGTGGGGAGTCTAAATGATGAGAGGAGGTCTTGGTATTTATAGGGAAAGTGAGGGGACAAGGCATTAATGGCCAAGGGACACCTCACTAGTGGTTTTGGCAAAACCATGGGCTTGCCCATGGTATTTGCCCATGGTATTGGCCACTTGGGACACCTCACACCTTATCTTACTATTCATAATTCGACCATATTGAATATATACTTAATACATCATTTAATGATGTCATTAAACACCCGTAACTTAAAAACTATACTTTCACTATTCACCGAAAATTCAACTTTCTTAGAATAATCCCAAAATTTCACCTTAACCAAATATCAATGCTCTGATTTCAAAAATGAAATCCATTTTATAAAAATAATTTTTTAAATATTTTTAATTTAATTTTTAAATAAAAACACTATTCATCGAAAATTCATTTTTTCCAGAAAAAACCCCAAAAATTACCATAACATAATATCGATGCTCTGAGTTCAAAAATGAAATCCGTTTTATAAAAATAATTATCTAAATATTTTTAATTAAATTTTTAATTAAAAAACACTATTCACCCGAAAAAAACTAATACTTGAATAATAATTTATGAAACCATTATCTAACCATTTTATTGAATCACATTACTTAATCAAGGTGCCTAGTTTATATTAATACTTTCTTTAAGTGAGATTACTAATCCATTTGGACACATTACTACTCCTAATCATAAAATCACTATTCATAATTTACTATTCATCAAAAATTAAGTTGATCTTATTAGACTCTAAATTTCGTACTGAACATAATTGTAGAAGACCATTTTGCGAAAATCATTACACATTTTTAATTATTTAAGGTTTACACAACCATTTTTAAAATATCCTTTTTCTAAAATTCATCAAAAATATGCATACAATTTTTATCCAGTCTTTTGAAAATTCATAAACTTCATCATAAAAAGAAATCCAAATTTTTATTTAAAACAAGGATTACACAAGGTAGTTACGGTCTCGTTACATAGCCCCTTATAATACCAGCATAGGACCTAAGAGTAAGGTGTGCTAGGGTGATAGAATCTTGGGGCGGCTCGGTCAACATTGCCCGAGTAGTAATTTCTATCAGTTTGAACTTCTCGCGAAGGCGATTCCGTTCTAGCTTCACATGATGAAGTTCGGCTTGGGTTTGGTCCAGAGCAAAGGCCAAAGGTGCTACCTCCTTCCCAATCTCTGTTAGATGGGCTTCGATCGGTCCAAGACTACTAGGTGAGGCCATCGAATCTTCTTTCTATAATAATTAACCAAGATTACTTGTATTTAGAGACAATAATCGAAACATTTAGTTTCTAGTGGTCATATTGAACAATGGTCATATAACAGTCAAAACCCAAAGGTCTCATTTTAATTATAATCATGTTTATCAAATAAAACATTTTTGTTGAGTATAAAAATAAAATAAAATAAAATTACACACAAAATTAGGAAACAATCTTTATTCCAAATTTTGGGTTGTTACAATCTTCCCCCCTTAAGAAATTGCGTCCTCGCAATTTTTTTAAAATTAGGTTTTTAAATTTCATTGAAAGTCCCACATCGGAAAAGGAGTCAGTAAAACTATTACTTTAAAAGAATGAAAGGGAAGTACGAAGGTCACCCGAGTTAGCCCACACTAGGATTCCATGTAGGAAAACATGGACATGGAGGAGAAAACAAAGGGTCATGTTCTGAGGGAGAGTGATAGAAAACATGATTAGGAGAACGTTGACCACGAGAAAATCCCAAACTTATGTTGTGTGTAAACGGGCTTTGATTACCTAGTAGGAAACGTAAACCAACAACATTTTTGTTTTACGTTTCTTTTAATAATTTTGAAGAATTCATTTACTACATAAAACAAAAACATAAGAAAATATACCTACCTTTAAGTATAGTTTCACCTTTTAATAATTTTCTACCAAATCTAATCTTTTCTCCCAAACGATGAGCATTCAAAACTACTTGGTCTCATCAAAACACAAGAATCATCTTATAGAGAATCATATAATCCACAAAAGATTAACTATCTATTTCTTCTATCTTTAAACATTATCCCAAAAACATAAAGGGTAAGGTTAGACAAGTCTTCAAAAAGGAAGGATCCCATAGGAATGGAAAGTAATTTTAAATCTTCAATGTTCCATGATAATACCCAAAGTTCATCATAGACCATCCCATAAATAACGATCCTTACAATTCCTCAAAATAAACCAAACTAAGATTGAAACCCAAATAAAAGAAGGATTTGATAACATAGTCTTCCAAAATAAACTTCATTGTTCATCTCCAAACAACATCAACCACTCCTAACATCTTATAACAAAATTATCTAAACTAAACATATTTTACCCAAGATAGGTTCATCATTCCCATAAGTAACCTAAATTACTATTAGTCCACCATAAATTCATCGATTCTTCAAAATATAAGTCAACCTTACTCCTCAATGAAAATACCGTAGTAATCTATTTACCTCGATCATATAGGGTCCCTAAAATAGTGAACGTATTCCAAAATAATAATCATCTATTAATCCCCTAATTACCTCTGTCGTATTAACACGACAATCGTCGCATTTCCTATCACATTGGTTTTTGGGACATGTTCTTCCATTTCCTGCCATTAACTAAGAAAAGAAACTATAATTAGTGGCTTATTTACTTAGCTAATAATCATGAAAAGGAAACTTTAAGCATAAAAGGATAAACATGTAGAATAAAAGTATATCCTAACTTGTGATCCCCTAGGTTCCAATCTAGGTTATCCATGATCATATATTCTTATGTGAATCTTTATTATGTTTTATCCTTGTTCCTTTAATAATGGTTCATACTAAGCTTATGAATTTACCAAAGCATATCCCCCGGGAGTGTCGTAACCAAGAGTGCAGCAAGGCCCGTTGTCGTGTACCAGTTCCCGTTCGAGTCTAGCTCAAAGCGGTGTTTTCGGGTTTTACCCCTATGTACATCTGTGCCAGAGCCACCTCTACCTGCTCGTATCCAGACAGGGATGTATTTGCTTGGAAACCCCTTACTCAATGCTCACCAAAATACCAGGAAGATTTCCTATATTTAAACTTTTCCATAGGGTTCTTCCTAGAGTTTTCATATCCTAATTTCCACAAATAACTAAACCATCCTTTGATACCAACTATAGCATCCCACCTTTTTATCACATAAACTTTCATTACATTTTACAAAACCGAGGATCTTTAAGGTTTAGTGTCTTGGAAACCAGGAAATTAAAACAATAAACAAAAAAAAACATTCTTCTTAAACACTTGAAAGGATCCTCCTTATGTTCATCCTAGGTTCATTACTGCATCTCATAACCTGGGGACATACATCAAAGGAAAGGGTGAGCAGAAGGCCCAGTAAGAGAAACAAGAGAAACATTTTACATATGAACTTTAGATACATCAATAAAGTCATGAAAAGAACTTTAAGGCATGAAAATGAAATCATGAGGCATATCATAATAAAAAAAACATTTTTCATAACTTGAAGATGTGGCTACATCATTTAACATAGACAATCATGAACATATCACCAAGGTCCATCCCCAAGGTGTCATTTGAAAATTACCAAGGTTATTCACCAAGGTATCGTGAAAATTGTAATCTCTAGTGGTTACATCATTACCCAATGCATTGGAGCGCTATCAGGGCGCACCCTTAAATTTGCCTTTATTATCATGTGAGCCACATATATCATCATCAAACATTTCATAAATAACCCACATAGCATAAAATAAATGGGTTTCATTTCATAATCATAACGTTTTAAAAACTGCTTTAAAGACATGATCTTTACGTCACTTTAAACCCACGGAAAGGGAAAGCGGGTATCATGTATGTAAATCCCAGAATTTTAAAATGGAACATTTTGATATATATGTGAATACCCTTGTATAAATAAGAGCTTTGAGTATTCACTTTATAACATAAAATAATTTTTGAGAAAAGAGAGAGGCATTTTGAGGGGAAAATTCTTTCGGGGTTTTAGAAAACATTGAAATGAGAGGGGACATGGGTCACCCACTCATAAATGATACATAAAACAGTAGGGTGAAAGAATAAGAAGGACATATGGACATGGTAATGAAATTTTAGGGACATACCATTTGAAATGAAAAACATGGAAGGAAAAAAGATTAGATTTCTCTTATGAAAATTCGGCAGCCTTACGGCGTCACTTAACTTTAAAAGAAAATGATTTGACAAGATCAAATAGGGTCCCTCATCATATGATCATAAGAGATCAGTATGATAGATATAGAGATCATACCCCAACATAATAAAAAGGAACTTGAAAGACTTGACATGAAAATCAAACTTGAAAAATGAGAAGGGTGAAAGAATCCCTTAAAAATTCGGCAGCCTAACGGCGTCACTTAATCTTTCATTAAACGAAATGATGAGAGTAAGAGGGGATCTCTCATAATATAAAAATGAAAGGGCAGTAAGAGGAATATAAAAGAACATCCTCTCACATAAAAACATGGAGCATAATAGGAATGACATAAAAGAGATTTCATGAAAAGAAAGAGAGGGGTCGGATCCCTTACCTTAAAATGTAACTCTTGAACCTCAAAGGTTGGGACCTTGAGGGCTTGGGGACACCTTGGGAGGACTCCTTGGGAGGTAATGAGACCAGAACTTCGTTGGGGAGGAGTGGGGAGTCTAAATGATGAGAGGAGGTCTTGGTATTTATAGGGAAAGTGAGGGGACAAGGCATTAATGGCCAAGGGACACCTCACTAGTGGTTTTGGCAAAACCATGGGCTTGCCCATGGTATTTGCCCATGGTATTGGCCACTTGGGACACCTCACACCTTATCTTACTATTCATAATTCGACCATATTGAATATATACTTAATACATCATTTAATGATGTCATTAAACACCCGTAACTTAAAAACTATACTTTCACTATTCACCGAAAATTCAACTTTCTTAGAATAATCCCAAAATTTCACCTTAACCAAATATCAATGCTCTGATTTCAAAAATGAAATCCATTTTATAAAAATAATTTTTTAAATATTTTTAATTTAATTTTTAAATAAAAACACTATTCATCGAAAATTCATTTTTTCCAGAAAAAACCCCAAAAATTACCATAACATAATATCGATGCTCTGAGTTCAAAAATGAAATCCGTTTTATAAAAATAATTATCTAAATATTTTTAATTAAATTTTTAATTAAAAAACACTATTCACCCGAAAAAAACTAATACTTGAATAATAATTTATGAAACCATTATCTAACCATTTTATTGAATCACATTACTTAATCAAGGTGCCTAGTTTATATTAATACTTTCTTTAAGTGAGATTACTAATCCATTTGGACACATTACTACTCCTAATCATAAAATCACTATTCATAATTTACTATTCATCAAAAATTAAGTTGATCTTATTAGACTCTAAATTTCGTACTGAACATAATTGTAGAAGACCATTTTGTGAAAATCATTACACATTTTTAATTATTTAAGGTTTACACAACCATTTTTAAAATATCCTTTTTCTAAAATTCATCAAAAATATGCATACAATTTTTATCCAGTCTTTTGAAAATTCATAAACTTCATCATAAAAAGAAATCCAAATTTTTATTTAAAACAAGGATTACACAAGGTAGTTACGGTCTCGTTACATAGCCCCTTATAATACCAGCATAGGACCTAAGAGTAAGGTGTGCTAGGGTGATAGAATCTTGGGGCGGCTCGGTCAACATTGCCCGAGTAGTAATTTCTATCAGTTTGAACTTCTCGCGAAGGCGATTCCGTTCTAGCTTCACATGATGAAGTTCGGCTTGGGTTTGGTCCAGAGCAAAGGCCAAAGGTGCTACCTCCTTCCCAATCTCTGTTAGATGGGCTTCGATCGGTCCAAGACTACTAGGTGAGGCCATCGAATCTTCTTTCTATAATAATTAACCAAGATTACTTGTATTTAGAGACAATAATCGAAACATTTAGTTTCTAGTGGTCATATTGAACAATGGTCATATAACAGTCAAAACCCAAAGGTCTCATTTTAATTATAATCATGTTTATCAAATAAAACATTTTTGTTGAGTATAAAAATAAAATAAAATAAAATTACACACAAAATTAGGAAACAATCTTTATTCCAAATTTTGGGTTGTTACAATGTAATCCAAAAATGAAACTTTTTGAAGCCAAAATTCACACTTGGTTAAATTTTTCATTAATCTTATCCTTTATCAGGGTATTTAGTACAATTCTCAAGTGATTTTCATGTTCTTCCTTGCTCTTAAAATAGATAAAAATATCATCTATAAAGAATAAAAAAATGATCAAGGTAGTCTCTAAAGACTCTATTCATTAGATCCATGAAGATAGCAGCAGAATTAGTAAGACGAAAACACGTTACTATAAATTCATAGTGTCCATACCTTGTATGGAATGCCATATTTGGTATATCCTCCTTCTTCACTCTTAATTGATGACATCCTAAATAAAGATCAATATTGGAAAAGTATTGAGTTCCATGTAGTTGGTAAAATAAGTCGTTCATGTGGGGAAGATGATATTTTTTCTTGATAGTGATTTTGTTATGTTCTCGATAATCAATGAAGAGTCTCATTGGTCCATATTTATTTTTAACAAACAGAATAGGTGCTCCCAAGGTGAAACACTAGGGAATATAAATACCCTATCAATATTCTAATGGATTTTATTCTTTAATTACTGCAAATCAATTAGGGACATTCTATATGGTGTCTTTGAAATAGGCATAACACCCTGTATGGGTTTTATTGAAAACTCAACCTCATGATTCAGTGGAAGACCTAATAGTTCATCTAGAAAGACATCATAAAACGCCCTTATAATGGGTTTATTATTAATTTTTTTTTTCTCCCCAACCATTTGAGATAGATAACTTTAATTTATAAGAATCATGACCCATAAGATGGAAGAAATTTTCACTGGAAGGTCATACTCATCCTTTCATTAATAGATGATCATAGATAGATCTAGAGTATGAAATGTGAATTCCCTTCCTTGTAAATAGATATGATCTCTATATATATAAAGTCAATCCATGCTAATAATTGCATAAAATTACACTATAAGAAGGATCATAAGATTTAGAGGAAGCAGGTTCCTACAAAATTCAACTGGATATGAATTATAAACTTTTGATGCGATCAGTGTACTATTAAGAGTTGTCACAACTTACTAAATATATAATTTTTTAGGTGATACTATGATACCCTTAGAAAATTATTCATAAATAAAAGATTGGGTAGATCCAAAATCAAATAAAACATTTTATACTTTAGAGTGGATGATAAGTGTACCTTTCTCCACTTCATTATCATACTACACATCACTAATAATGATTGCATGTGACTTTACTTTTTATTTGGCCTTAAGAGTTTTTTGATGTTGATCATCATCAATAACCCTTGGTTTAGGGAATTGATTGGTATAATCCATTATTTTCTTTCACTTGTAACATTTATTTGTTGTTTGTGAATTCTGTGTAGCCATTTCTTTATTTGGATCATTAAACATCTTTTTTCCATCAATTAGAAATTCAACTACCCGATGACCTTCTTTTCCACACTTAAAACATGTTATTGTCCCTTAAAGAAAATTTCCTATATGTTTCTTTCCACACTATGAGAATAAGGAAAAAATCATCTTCTTTTAGTGTTGTCTTTATATTTTCCCTTGAATTCCATTTTTCTCTTCTTATCAAACCCATTGGAATGATGGGTTACTATAATATTTATCTCAACCTTGAGAGCCCATCGAATGATTTCCTCATAGATATTGAAGTCCCTTGTGGTTAATTCCCTTTGGAGAATTGGTTTTAATCCCCTAAAGAATTGATCAATTTTACTCTTAGGTTGGATAATAATTCCCAAAGCATACCTTACAAGGCTGGTAAAATTTTCTTTATAGGTACCGACAAATTCATCGTCCTTTTTCTTAAGTTCAAATAACTCCATGTACATATTTTTTTGAAGAATACATGGAAAGTACTTGAAAATTATGTTACTGAAATCATCCCATTCCATGGATTCAATTTCATCTATTTTTCTTGTATTCTTAATAAGGTTCCACCATTGATCATATTCACCTTCCAAACAATAGTCTACTAAGATGAATTTATCATGTTCTGAACATTGGAGAACTGAAAATATCTTTTTCGTGGTACTGATCCATTGTTCAACAACTAATGGATCAGAAGACCCACTGAAATAATGCGGACACTACTTCATGTAGGACTCAACAGAATGTTGTTCCCTCCTCTGTACGTTTGTAATTCCCACATGATTCATAGCTTGAGAAAGTTGTGTGAGAAAAACAATATGGTTTTTCATTCCATCTCCCATAACAGTTGGTTGCTCATGAGGAAAATCATTGCATTTCCTATCACATTAAGCATTAATGTGGTTCCTCTGTGTTCCATCCATTGACTAAAACCAAGATGCATAGTATGAGAAACACTAACTATAATGGTAAAGGCACATAATGGAGATAAATTTTTAATTTAGGATATTTTTATTTTTATCCTAGGTTATTCATGGTCATTTATAAAACACTATTATTGTAACCTATACTTTGACATATCCTTTGGGTTCTTACTAAGGTTTTCTCATCCTAGTTTCCAAAGGTTAACTATACCTTTCCTCTAACACCAACTATAATGACCCATAATTTACATGCATTGAAATTCCTTCAAAATTTATGATTATTAAATAAAAAATATAACAAGGAAATGAGAGGACCATATAGGTATAGTTTCTTCAGAAACTGGGAAACATAAACAACAGGTTCGTAAAACATCTTCATTATCTCCCACTTTTTTCGTCACAATTAGAACCATTTTTGATATAACATATTTAATAGCCTTATTAATGACCTAGGTAAAAGAAAAATATGAAAGGGTGAGATCAAATGATTAGTAAGGATAAATAATAGATATATCAATAATAATATAATCATAAGACATAAGAACATAACATTTAAAAACCATATCCTGTATATGAAGGATCGTGATATTATGCCATGGGATAAATCATAAAAGTTCATAAGAATCAATGAACGTAATCCCAAAAAGTCATAACATAAGAAATAAAATTTTGTGACATACATATAAGAATAAAAAATCATTTCATATTAGTCAAGGCTCATTCCCAAGACCATTATAGTGGATAAAGTCCATTACGGAACTGATTTCATTCTTCATTCCAACTCTATACTACTAAACTGAGATCATTTACCATTCTAGCCATGTATATCTCATGAGAACAAATTCTTTACCCAAAAATTGGAGGGATATATAGGTCCCACCCATATCATGATGAAATAATTCTTACTTGTTCCACAATAACAAAAATCATTCATCATAACCCAAGGAATAAAATGGGTTTCTTTAAACATCATTCCACCATAACATAATCCATGTAAAAAATGGATTTCATAAATAGCATTCCATAATAAACATAATAAAACCATTGAAAAAAATAAGGGTATTATACTTGAAACATATCCCTGTTAAATAATTACATCTTAGATGGAAAATAATTTTGATATAACCCTTAAAATTAATTGTTGAGGAAATTATCTTTTCTTCTTCAAAAATGTTTTATTTTCTCAAAATGCCATGAAATTTTAAAAGAAAAGAATTTATTTAAAAATAAAATTTAAATTTTGTAGAGGAAGATTCATATAAATAAGGAATTATGAAAAACAAAAAAATATATTCATTCTATATAAGTTAAAAAAATACATTCTCCTCATAATTTTTCTCAAAAAAGTAAAAAAAGTACCTTGTATCGAAAACGACAAAAGATTACTTTCTTACCTTTTAATAAAAATTCAAAAAATGGTAGAATGGACACAAAAAATGTATAATAATATAAAGAATATTTTAGAATAAATAATTAGGAAACATGGACATGGATGATAAATATACCCTAGTAAATACTTATGTATAAACAATCTTAGATAATAATGGGATTGCGAAATTATCAATTACCTAAGGTATGATTTCCTTTGTATGTATCCAAAAATCATGTATAATTATTTAAATAATTTCATTGAATTATTCTAGAATAATATTAATTTTTATAATATTATATATTATTATATTATCATCCATTTGTAAGTAACATTTTTACTTGTCCATCGGGTGTTAACTTCTTTATTTTCTTACGCATGTTTTGTCAGATAAGTTATTTTTCGTCTTCTAAGGTTATAGTTATATAATTTAAATTATGATATTAGTATAATATATATCATATTTATTCATTAAATTCATTTATATAATCATTATTTAATGAAGATCGTGCAGAATGAATCATATCGCATCGTGGAGATGGTAGGTCGTACGTACGCACAAGCGAAGATATCATTCCCATAATTGTTGAATTGTATTGAAGTGGATGGTTTATAATATTTCAAAAAATATATTAGTTTATAATAATAATAAATATTTATTATTTCCATAATTATAACCATCCAAGTAAGGTGTTGGTGAAAAACATATTACACCACGATGTGGAGATGATAAGTCATACGTACGCACATGTGGTGACTTTGTTTTTTTTTGTTGGATGAATTGAAGATGGAATATTGTTGTTTCGTAATAATAATAAAATCTTAGTATATAATTTAAACTATATTTTTTAATTTATAATGTGACAACTCATGAACAAGAAGTATAATAAGAAAGAAGTTTGAAATAATTAGTAGAGGAGATTACCTTTTCGTCGACGTGCGCCCTCTAAATCTCCTATTAAGGGTGTTATTGATGGTCTTTTGAGAAGATAAGAACCTATATAATGTAACTAGGGAAGTTAATAAGGTAAATGGGTTGGGGATGGATGAACTTTAATGATCCAAGTGAATTGGAGAGGTGAGGGATAAGGTTCCCTTTTATAATTGAGGTTAGAGGCGCTTTTGGGATCTCCAAACATATTAATTTAATATAAAATCAAACCCCTTCAAAAAACCTAAAAAATGACCAAATTTAGAAGATGAGATGAGACATGGTTTTAATATCATCATAAAATAAATTTTATACTTATATTTCCCTCAATTTAAACTTGTCGTTTTAATTATCACTTATTTATTCATTTTAATTTTTTATTAGGGTAACAAATATTTAAATATAAAAATGGTGAAATATATACTTATTTGATGTAAATTAGTACACAAATAAATTAAATAGAACATTTTAGAGTATATAAAAATTACAATATATTTTTTATAAAAAATTATGATTTTTTAAGTAATTTCATAATACATTATTTTGATAAATAAAAAATAGTGTCAATTTTGACACTATTGAATTCATTGATTTTTTAAAATATGAATATTACAAGTTAACTAAGAATAAAATATTTTATTATAATCCTACGAGGTCAATGTAATATCTAATATTCGTTGGATATATTAAATATCCCAAATTATATTTATTTTAATAATTTTAATAACATTTATTTGTTATCTTCATTAAAAAGATAATTACTACATTAGTTTTGTGTAATTATTTAGTATACTTATTTTTTGAATAAAAATTAAAAAATAATAATATATTGAATAAGAATCATATATTTTTTAGAATAAAACTTATAATCAAATATATATTCTATAAAATTCAACATTAAAATTTTTATATTGACTAAAACATGAATGTGACAACATTAACATCACTTTTAATAAAATATTTTTAGTGTCATAATATTTTCTATATGGATTCAAATGGTGAATAAATCAATCCTTGGATGATTATGGTCAATATATATTTGAAAAATAATATTTGGTCAGGTTTTTGTGTTTTTAATGGTTATTATAATTTTAATAAAAATTATTTTATTGATTTCTCATCAATAAAATAATTACTACATCATCAATTTATGAGCCTTTCATGTAATTATTTAATTTTCTAAAAATCTAAAAAAATTACTATGATAAATGAAAATATTTTATATTTAAAATGAGTATTTATAATCTAATTTATCTTTTGTATGTACTTATATTAAAAATTATAAAGTTATTAAAATTTGAGTGAGACATATTTAAAATTTCATTAAATAAAATTAATTAAGTGTCCTAATCTAATTCAAGTGGATTACATAGGATACCATTTCAACCCAAGGATTAATTAGGTCAACAAAAACTCATCCAATGATATTAGAACAAGTGTTAGTATAAATTTATAATATTATTTTTACCCATAATGACCAGATTTACCCTTTTACCGAATTAATAAAAATTTCAAAAGTTATTTTTATAATGACAAAAAATAAAATAAAGTTATGTAAATAATGTGTAAATAATAATTTAAAATATGGAATTTATTTTTAAAAATTTAAAACACATAAGTTTTAGTAATTAATTTAATAGTAATCTCGTTTTCAGAATGAGAGAATGAGTTTTAAAAGTTAAAACATTCTAAAAGATTGAAATGTTTTTACATATAAATTGAACATAAAATTAATGTAAATGACATAAATAATATTAACTGATAAAAATATATTCTATTTAAACATTAAAACCATTCAAAAATATAATTTAACCATTTAAATTATTTCGATGAAAAAAAGTTGTTTTCAGTTAAAATTTAGTAAATTTTTACTATTCAACAAAACTGGAAAGTTACCATAAAAAATATCAAAAATTCATCCATAGTAATTTTTTTATATCTCAATTCCAAATAATATTCTTATGTTTTCATATAAAAGTTATTATTGTGGTAAAAATTTACTTCAAAAAGGGTTCTCCATTAAAAGGCACTAAAATCACCTTTTTGAAAATATAGGTATCTATACATCAAATAAGATTTATTCATAACCTATGACCAAAATATATATTTTATGAATATAAATAATATTATATTAAATACATAAAATATATATTTAATTAATTTCATTTAATAATTATAATTCACTTAATTTATTAATACAAAAATACAAATATTTCCTTTATATTTAATTGGTTTATATTTTTCATAAATAAATGATAGCCAAATAATTCACCAAACATTTTCATAAGTTAGTTATATCTATTCTTCCGAACTTAATAGTTAGGTTATAATGGTCATTTTATAATAAGGCTATCTCATGGTTTGTTTAATCTCACAACTGCATGCAATGCACTCCATTAAAGAAACAATTATTTAAATAAAATATTCCATAAAAACATCTAAGTGTTACATTAATGGTTTACACTATCATTACTGGAACACCTGAGAAACATTACTACATCTTCTTGAAGGGTTAAATTTTAATATTCAATACCGGCATCCACTATCGATTTTCTTCATCAGTTTAATTGTTTCGTCATTCATTGAGTTGTATCAGCTATGATATAAAGTTTTATTTGGGCAATGTTGCATGAATTATACCCCCTTAAAAGTTATTTTTTTCTAATTATGATTACCTATTAAAAATAATTACATCCGTTCTACGTAAACCTATAAAAAATGGTTGGATGTTCCTCCACAACACATATTTTCTTAAGTATGGGTTGGGTTTACTCTTTTTAAAAGGACGATTTTTTGTTTGTATCTATAAAAGGAAAGAGATGAAGTTTTTTACCTCTAATTTGGAAAAGGAATATTATAAAAAGTTTTCAACCAATTTGAAAATATATATCCATATATTGGATGTCTATATTCTTTTATTTATAGTGTCAATAGTATATATAAGATCATTTATAAATTAATTACAATAAATATCTTGTGGAATCTTTTTTTATCCTTACTGATTTCACAATATACATTTCCCTAACATCTATTTTTTATGGTTTAATTGTTTATCTTTATTATCCACCGTATTTATTATTATAATTTAATCTAATATGATTTAATTAAGATGGAAAATTTATACCCTTGTCTTTTCTACCTCTCTGGTGGAACCTGAAAGGGTGTTCAATCATTTCGATTTCTTATATAAAGGCATAGTATGAGAATATACCTCCATATTTAATTTATTTGCAAAAGAATATTTTAAAAATATTTTTTGATTCACTCAGCACACGTATCCACCCTCCTAGTTTCATTACTTTGGTAAATATTATAGGATAATCATTGGTTAGATAAAAAAATAATAAAATAATTCCATTTTAAAAAAATTAGTAATTTTTAACAACCACCTTAACCAAGTTGTAACAAAGTAATTTTACAATTTATTCAATATGATGAAAATATTAACAAGACTTGCATGATCTAATTGAAGACCTATAATAATACAACATACACCAATAATGACCAACTTTCCAAAAAACTTTGTTCATTTTGGAACTAACACTTTGTTAAAAATTTAATCCTTATTCTAAGAACTAACTGTGTAAACCCACAGACCTTTGTAGCATTTAAAATAAAATTTAAATTCTAATTTCATAGATGTAAGCAAAGAATAACCTATAGAAAAACATCATTGATACTCAAGCCACGATGAGTTTTAGAGTGCTCTTGATTAAACATACTCATATCTTCATATGAACATTTAAACCACAATATGTATCATGTAAATCATAATTATACATATATAATCCATTTTTTCCAAAAATAGAGTGACCACTTCACAAAAAACATATCAATATAGTATAGGTTATCTCATACATTCATGATTATCCAATATAAACTAACCAATATGACTGAATATATCAAATTCCATTCATCCAAGTAGGTGAGAACATAACATGTTATTCAAATTAGTATGACAATTAATTTCCTCAGTTTTATTCAATCAAGGGCCCTAATTTGTCAAATAATCATATGTGTGAAAAAATCCTATATTGTTTGAGCTCTAACCGATGACATGATCAACAACATTCCCAATCACCCCAGATTATCCAATCCCCATGAATTATGTAACAAAGGTATCAAAATATGAAGTTTCTCTTATGTGGTATCTCACCAACATTAGGTAATGAAGATTCATAATAATAATAAACCACTGAGTATATCAATGACTTAATGAAATTCCATTTCATATACTTTGGTGGTTCAGTCCATATAAAAAGTCACAACTTATTACCTAATGAGTTAATTATTTGTATATCATATATAACTGTTTATAATGATTAAAATATTATACTCAAAAAAAATATTAACATATCACCACAACCTATAATACTTTATAATGATCATTGATTTGGGAAAACACAAAGTCATACATTGAGGGGATAATTATAATTTCAATTCAGAAAAAATATGCAACCAATGTGAAAACATTATAAAATAAAGATTTACTTTGATTAACATGAAAAATTTTATATTTAAAAACATTTTAAAAAATACTAAACAAAACTATACATAAAAACCTACCTAATAGATCATATATGATAGACCGCTAGATTAGCCTTATATATTTTACACTTTTAGGGGTTTTGTTAAACACATTATATATCTATATAATCACTACCACATATCTATGAAACCAAATGATAAAACCATCTGACTAAACTCTTTAGTGAGTAACATCTATGAAACATGATAGTTTGAATAATTATGAGATTTAGAAATCATATTTCTAATGTTAAAATCTATGAACATGTTCAAACTCTTTAACTGCACAACATCAATTATTACGACGTTAATAACTTCTATCATTTATATAAAAATATTTCTAAGTTCATCATTAGCATTAATTTAACCCTTTCCACAAAAATTTTACCTTGAAATATTTTGGTAACTAACATAACTCTCTATATTATTTATTGAATAAAACATCCTAACTAACCTTAGGATACAAAGTTAAATTTACTTTATTATAATAAATTAATATAACTCTTTACATTTTTATTTACCAATATACCCTAAACTATTTTAGAATAATTAGTGAAATATGATTTCAACTTTTTATGGAATAATATTATTTTTTTTATATTTGAACTTCACTTAGTCCAAATATGCTTCAACTAGCCTTATAGACACTATATTCACTTCATAATATCATGTTATGATATAAAAAATCTTTTTTGTTTAAGAAATAACTCTTAATTACTTTTAGTAGGAATATTTATCAAATAAACTATTATTTCGATATCGTATATGGTATTATATATGTTTGGAGCATTTTATATGGAAATAAAGACCATATTATTTAAAATATGCAACTAATTGTGGTGGAATATCAATTCATCATATTTTAAGAAACATACAGATAAATAATTTGTTGGAAAAAAATATATCAAGCTAAATTTGAAGTGTTTTTAGGTTGATTTTGTTTTTTTACAAAGAAAATTGACAAGTTTAGTTTTGGATTTTTAGTTTGATTATTTACTAGTCATGTTGAAAAAGCTTCAATATAGAGGTATGGTAACTCAGGAAGTGGTAAAGGAAATTGCATGTACAAGGTGTCATCATTTTGAAGTGTTTTCCAAATTCTTGGTGTCCAAAATTTGGAGTAAGGGACAAGTTTTGTGAATGTTGGATTTCTAGGGTTGCCTCATAAAAAATGGAAAAGGAATAGAATTTATGATAGATTATTGTTTCATGAAAGTTTAGTGTCAATAAGGTTTTGAAAAATTTTAAGGCATGTTTCTCAAAAGATGGTCGAGGTATGAAGGAAATATTGTAAGTTACACAATTATAATAAGTTTCATTAATATAATAATTTCTTGAAGTTTCACAAATAAAGAGTGTTTCATGAATAATAATAATGATTTCCATGAAATGGTAATGTTGAGATTGAAAGTTTCATGAAGGGGAGACATCATCTATAAATATATGGATACCCCCATCATTTGAACAGAAAAATACATAATGAAAAACCAAAGGCTCTGGATTTGTAAAGGAAGTTCAGGAAATATTTCCTTGCATGAAGGATTCATAAGAATATCAGTTTCGTGAAGGAGGATTCACAAAAGGAAAAGTTTTGAGAATAATTGCAGGTTTTTTGAAATGTTTGGAAGTTTCATGAAAGAAATTTTTTTGAGAAGGTTTGAAAAGTTTTGTGAATGATTGGGTAGTTTCATGAAGTTTGATAAAGGTATTTCAAGAAAGCGTATCTTAAGAAATCAAAAGGAATTTCACATACTTCTATGGTAAATTGGTATCCATCAAGTGGATTAAAGTGGAACTTAATGGGGCACCAAATGAGGTGTAATACATACTGATCCAATTGATCAAAAGAATAATATCCTGAATGATAATTGAGTATACTTAAGTTAAAAGATCAGTGGGATTTCAAATTTTAATTGGTTGTGAACCCGGAGGGACTATGATTCCACTCTAAATTTTTTAAATAATAGTGTGCTTTATTGGTTTTGGTATATAGGAACATTTCTTTTTTATTATCTTTGGACATATCTCAGTGCAGGTGAACCAAGTAAGATTTCCATGTCTCATGCATGATTTATTTTATGCTCATACATTTCTATGAGAAAATGGGAGAAAATTGTTTTTTAATGAAAAAACAAGATCCTAAGGGAAAATTGTTTTAATTTCTCATACCATGATCTACCCCCTATTATGGTATTTAACCTATTTGGGATAACTTTATTTATCTTTATCTTATTCTTAAAAAAAATTATGGAATTTCATGAATCATAAACCATGTGTATTGAATCCATCATCTCATTTTGTTTGAAAAAAATACATTGTTAACAAGATACTTATATTATCATATAATATAAATGATATAACTATACACATCCTTTACTAAGATCCATCAAAGATTATTCCGTTGTATTCAAACCATTGATGCATAAACTCTATTATTAATCAATTGAATGAAAATTATAATCTCTATCAATTCATTGATTATTTTAAACTCCAATATATTTAAAAAAATTGTAAATTATATATTTCATATCATATACCTTTTAAAATATATGAATTAATCTCTAAAACTTTTATACCGAACATGGACATTCCAAGAAGTTTTAGAAACCCCTTCAAGTATCTTAGACAATTCTATCCTATAGAAATATATCCCAATTTCTTTACTTCACATTTATGATTCAATGAATCTGAATGGATACTAAGTGAAACATGGATATACTCTCAAAATAACTTTTCTTCTTATGGTTTAACATTTTACCAACTTTTACTATCGATACAATAATAGAACCTATACATCAAATTCCCAGTTCAACTGTCATCAACACATTGAGAATATTTGGTAAAATTTTATTTAACCCACTCATATTATTGCAACATTTCCATTAATAACAACATGATAAATTTCATGACTGGATATAGCCTTAAGAAAACATGTAGTATCACCTAGTCTTTGACATGCTCAATCATATTGACTGTATAAGGGGAGACTAAGGATCTTTACATAATTTTGAATATACTAACTTTGAAACCTTAGTTCAACCCATCTATTAATCTTATAATAATCTAGATTCATTTGTTTAACCATTTCAATATATGGTTACTTAGGATGGGTTTACTACAATACCTAGAATTTCTCTTAAGAACTTCTATTATGTAATCGGTTATAGGATTTTCTTCTTACATTAATATTAATCTATTCAATGATTGATTTAAAATATAAGTTTAAGGATTATTATATCATTTATATATAACATAATATTTTTTAAAATGTGTATCATATTTTACAAATATTTAATAAGGACATTTTTAAATGTGCTCCTACTAACACGATGGACCTTTTTAAATTCATCAAATACATTAGTGATCCAAAATCCATATTTCAATAAGAAATGAATATGTTTTGCCATTTATATCACTGATTTTATATTTTGGTAGAACATCATCCCAATCATATCATATACGAATCTTGGATATTTGAGAGAGTAACTTTTTACCCACTCCATTGAATGGAAACACTAAGCTCCATTCCTCTATTAACCTAGTCATATTAGGGTCTCCTGTCTATGTTTAACCCAAAAAATACCAAGAATAATAACATAATACCATTAGGGTGACCCGTTTATTTCTCTACACAATATAATCCATGGGAACCAGTTTTGGCATGACCTATCTGGTTGGATGATACTGGTGTTAACAAGGGCCACATTATAATAAAGCTAACACTTAGTCTTTTAAAGGAGATTTAATTATCACCATCTTATCTTATGTTATTCCCTATGCACATATTCATACTTCTAGTTATTTTGTTTTAAATCTTATTTCTTTCACCAAACAAATATAATTAAACTATATTGATATGTAACTCTTTACACAACTAACATCTTGTGTTACTAACCCAAATTAAAATCAAAATACATTCATACATATCCAAATGTATCTCATGAATAAGGTACATAAAATATTTTCATTTAAATTCTTGGAGTATCATGAAATGAAAAATATATCCCTCATTAAACCTAGATCTATAGATTATTAACCCCCACCTTTCTTAAAAAAGGCATACACATCCACAATAATGTGAATTCGAACCAAAAGTACCTCTACCCAGAGATACTTTACTCAAGAGATATATAAATCTAATCATTACTCTAACACCAAATATATATAAATTATAATTAAATACTTAATCCAAGATCATAATTGTATACAAGCTAAAGTTAAGGTGGAATAAAACTAAATCCATTATCATACCTAGAATATAACTCATTAGATTCATGTTTTATAATTTATATAAATTTTTTAACAAATTTAAACTAAATAATACATAAAAATTCATGATATACCAAATATATATACCAATAAATCATAAAATAAATTTTAATTAAATAAAAAGTTCATATATTTAATTATGAGATAAAAATTTATGAAAAATTCCTAAATAAAGCTAAAAGAAAAAACTTTATAATTTATATAACCTTATGGAAATTACATAATTACATAAATATAAACAACTTATATTAATTTCCTAATATTAACTCTTTCATATTATTAATTATATGAAATTTTATTTAAATATATGACATTTATTGAAATATAAACAATTTTTTTAAAATTTCAATTACATAAACTATTTATGTAATCAAAATATCACATATTAATTTTCATTTAATTCAATCAAGAAAACTCATTTTGATGTTGTTTAAATAATTTCCTCAAATAAGGCCTTTAATTTGAATAATTCAAATTAATAATTATGAACAATTTATATTTTTAAATAAAAAATATTCTGATATTTAGACATGTTTTTTAATTTATAAACACTTTTTAAATCACATTTTTAATTTCAATATAAACACTTTAAATCTTAACTTTATTTCATTCCATATATGTTTCACCAGTTTAAAATACATCATAATCATATTAAACCCCTAACCATTGCATCTCACGTAATCATTATTATCTCATGTTTTATTCCTATATGCTATCTTAACATTCTATAAGTATCAATTTATATAATTATATTAATCTATAAATAATTTTCAATTTATATGAACAATATATATATGTATATTAATATTTAAAAAGAATAAATAAATAAATCAACATTTAATTTATTTTTCAAGTATGAGATATAAATATGGACATATCATATTTTATTTAGGATTGAAAATATCATATTTAAAATTTCTAACACTTGTTTTTATAAACCATAATAAAATAATCCAAAATATTTTTTTTTTACATTTTTAGCCTATATCATATTTTATGATTGATAAAACAACATTATCAATTTTAATCCTTGATAAACTAAAACATGCCCCTTGTATATCAAGATTTAATTTTATAGAATGTGGTGACCCTTACATATCGAGTAACCCTTATGTATAAGAGTCTATCATGAACTATTAGTAAACCTTATATACTGAGTAACCCTTATATATGATTTTTTTTATTTTTTGGAAATTTAAAAATACATTACTCATGGGAAAATAAACTCCTACATATCATAAGGATCCAATAGCATAACCCTTACACGTATAATCGTATTCAATAATATACACTATACCACCATTCTGACACAATGCATTGTTTTCATGTAACCTAAATTTCTATCGAAGCCTATGATATCACTTATATCATTGTTTATGGTATAGATCAAAACCTTGGGTTTCAATATATCTTAACTTACAATACATATCATTTTCACCTTAGACCTAATAAAAATAGAACAAAAATTTATAATATCTTATATCATAAAATAAGGTATAGATATCCAATGGATGAAACTCAACCATGTAATATCATACATTAATATATGTCTTTTCATAGTTTACTATACAGACATTCATCAATAAATTAGTAAAAGAACCCATTTATTCATGGATGAATGTGATAATAATACCACTTATGGGTATTGGGGACACCTTCCCTCATATGAAGACATACAATGTGACATCCATATGAACCCATTGAAGCACTAAATTACCCCAAAACTTGGTCTACACAACTATTTTCATCAGTAATGGAGCCTTTGGGGGGGAGAACCACGTTTCATTATTTCTTATTCATTAGAGTTCCCAAGAATCATATAAACCTTTATATTTTTCTCTGATACCATAGTTGAGTTTTGGGGGATCATCCTATGATCATTGAAGTGGAAGAAACCCATAAATTTTTCTTGATATATCACCCTGGATCAAAATAATATTTAAAGAACATAAACATAAAAAGAAAACCTCATATATAGTGTGTTAAATATATACTAATCTTGATGGAGTATTCTTGATGGAGATCACTCAATGAAAACCCATGGACTCCCATAACCACAGGTAGTACATTGTTTAGCCAAATCCTTATATGCTATGAGAGGAACCTAAAACTCCGGAGGTGTGCCAGCACCATCATCATGTTGATAAATAAATAACTAGAATGAAGAGAAATTGAACTATGGATTTTTTGGAATTACACACACCCAATAAGGGGATCACATTACTTTATATTGTCCCCTTTAATTCAATAAAGGGAGTTGAGTGTCGGATCTCATCGCATGAACACCATCATGCAGTACCCATATTGTATTCCCATTGAGATATCATAATCATTTGAACATTTCAAATGATTTAGTATAGGCATAAATGAATCAATCCATTAATACGTAACGGAAGGTAAACCATGTGGGAGAAATAGTAGTAGCCATGCACTCATAACCATAACTAGACTATCATACACTATAATATAGGAAACTATAATTTATATCACATACATAACACATGGTTACAAATAATAGTGTATCTTACAATATGATGCCCATATTTGATGTTGAAATTTTTAAATTTTAATTTCATTAATTCTAGAAATTAAATTAAAAAATTTCCTTATTTTTAAGGTTTCATATTATTTATGGGATAGAGTTATTTTTATATGATTTTTAAAAAAAATAACATATATGTATAATTTTAATGGAATTTTTACAATTTTTTTTTAAGGTTGAAAAAAGGTTTCTTCTAAATTGGATATGGAGGACACACACATGGGAAATCACATAAATAGGTGATATTGGAGTGGGTCGACACTAGGAAAGGAATAGGGTTTGTAGGATAGTGCACTAAAAGGGAGAGGGTTGATCTTAGGAATATGGTGGCACCTAAGAGACTTCATCAAGTCGCTACTACCATACCTACATATAATAGTAAGTGTGATCCCATTCAAAAAAACCAATGTGGGATAACTGAAGATGTTTAGAATATTCATTTTTAACAAAATAACACTAGTTTACATCAGCACCCGTTGTCTCCCTTATATATAAGTCATCTATAATTTGTGACACATTTCCACTATCCATGTCACATGTTCTCACCAGATGTCTTCCATTACTTCCCCATGCGGAGCAAGAGATAACCACTACGAAACCTGAAAATGGTTTGATCCACCATGAGAACACCATTGAAGCTTGGGGTATTCCATGTTTATAAAAAGTAATTTCGGTGGATCCACTTACAAAATCCCAAATCCAAGAATACATAAAGAATAGATTCATAAGGTGAGGATGATTTTTCACTAAATGATGACTTCGTGTAGTTAATATAAAAATGAGTATAAGTCATGAGAATTTTTGGAGAATTAATATAGAAATTAGTTCATGCTACAGTTTATTGGTTCATTCCATGTACATATGGGTATATGAGAATCATATTTATAATTTTGGTTCACATTGTGAGGTGTTATTATTGTTCAGTGGGCATAAAAGCAGAAACACAATAGTTTGGAGTATTTTTTGTTAGCACCATGATGATAATCGATATGGTGTGATTTGTGCATGATCATGTAAGAAAAATGAAAAGGAATACCCATTCGGGTTTTGAAACAATATTTTAATGAAATGTTTAGAGATAAAATAGATTCTAGGATTAGTTATTTTATATTTTATCATGTGGTTGAAGATACATTCAAATGGAGATATAAGATCCATTGGACACGAGGGATAAGAAGAGTTTAAGGCCAACTTAAAGTTTCAAACATATAGAAAAGATTCATGGATATAAAAGTAAATATAAATTTAGATATATTATGGGGATGATGTATATAAATAAATACCATCACTATGCTTTCAATGCATCGTATTTAGGGGAGATTCTTTGGATTCCATCCTCTCAGAGGAAGTCTCTACAACTCTTAGGTTTTTATTTAATTTTTATTTTTCTTTTAAATATGGCATGGATAACAAGGGAGGGTAGGATTTTTATTCTAGAGTTTTTCTATATAAAAGGATATTTTTTTAATAAATTAAGTTATTTTTTATTTTTTTCATATAATCTTCTTACATTAATTCTTTTTTTATTTCCATTATTTACATTCAAGAGAAATATCATTGTTTTAGGGGGTTAGGAAGTAAAAATTTTATCTCTTTCCTTCACATGAGCATGGCCATTATCTTTGAGTATGAGAGTGATTTATATTGCGAGTTATAGAGTGAGTATTCCCCTATGACCATTGGGTTGGTTTTTTTATTTGTTTAAGTATGGTTTTGGGTTACCCACCATTTTAGTACTTCAATGTTTTTTTCCATGAAAAAAGGAGAGATCAGTGAGTGGAGAGTGTCCACCCAGACCAAGGGATTTATTAGGACCTAATTTCGAAAACATCATGAAAATATTCATTTATTCCCCAATTTATTATTTCATGAACATGAAATTAAATATTTCTAATAAATTCATTTTCATTGTATGTTTTTCTTATATATAGTAGTTGTTTTTTATTTTTGATTGTAGTATTAGATATTGAATTGTAGTTGTTTAAATATTTTTCTTGTGGGTTAATTCTCCGGGATTGAATTCATATACTACCTAGTAGAATTAGCTTTTGTGTCTTAGGTTCTATAAAATTATAAAATGTTCCAAGACCATAGGTAGTAATGGTACTTATAGACCGACCATGTTTTTTCACTATTTCTAATGGACATGTTAAATAGATTTGATCCAATAAGCTGGGAAAAGTCTCTTCCCTCAACATTAATATTTTAGAATTATAGAGTTGGTTTTTATATTTTTATTCCCTTTTCCACTTGGATGTCGTTCTGGTTGTGATTCCCTAAAAATATTTTTTATCGAATAAGAATACCATATTCACCATCCAAATCATAGATATATAACATAAAATAGATGAGCTTAAGGAAATGATAAAAAGGACTCAACAGGAATATAACCCAAAACTATACCTAAGTTTTGATTATGCAATCCTCTACATCCTTGATTTCACTTTTAAAGAGGCATGACATGATTTAGATAGAATAAAAATAGAGGTTGATGAATCAAGAAGAGAAGCATAGGAGGAAGCCCATGATAAAATAGGCCTTGTGAAGATGCCTGAGAGAGATGGTGAGTTCAAAAATAAATCTGAGGTAAATATTAATTCCAAATTTGAACATTTTTATATAAAATATAACCTCACCACTATATTCTTAGGTGAGGAAGAGTTAAAGGAAGAAGATGAATCCTCAATGGAGTTCTACCTGACTTAGACAACCCAAGATCAATATCTATAATCTCTAAGGCTATCTACATCTATGTTCGCTCCTCAAAAATAGGTTGAGGATGAGTCATAGACCAAGGAAGAAAAAGTAGAATCCTAAAATGAATAAGTTAAAGAAGAGGAGGAGGAGCTAACAACTATTGAATTAATGAAACAGATCCTTGACAATTTGGAAGATCATAAGGAAAAACTAGCCTCATAATAATAAAAGAAGAGGTAGGAGGAAATTTTTTTATAAATTTAAGAGTACACAACAAAAATTGAAGAATAGAAACAAATAAAATAATAATGAGAGGAAGGGTACAAAGTATGGGTGACCTAAAGGATTTTTCTCTAATTAGTAGATATATCTATATTTTGGGATCTCCCTTAACAAAGAATAAAGAAAGTTTCAATGAAGAAGAGGTATATTATAGGCACATTGACTACATAAAAAAATTATTCATGGATCTATTCAAGCTAGGTAACTCTATATCAGACTCCCATTACATGACCAAAATAGGTAATATGAAGCTAACAACCTTGAAAAATATCTTTATGAGGGGAAACCTGAGTTTTTAATTATTTTCAAGAAGTTTAGTGTTTTAATGATTTATATTGATCTCCTTATATGTTTTATATATGATTTATAGTTTTAAATATAAATATGTCTGTCACACATTGATTTTTTCTAAATTTTTGAATTCATAATCCAAATATCACTAAGGAACCCAATGATTCCATTTTTTAGATTTTATGGTTGATGAAATTGAATTAGTAATATGCATGATTAAATTATTAGAGATAAGTAAAGGAGTATTAATTTAATGAATCATGATTTTTGGAGGCTAATTAATTTGTGTAGCTGAAATTTACCTTCCACACTTTCATTCTTTGATTTTATGATGTTCACATGGATTTATTTATTATTTATATGTATGCCATGAGTGATTGTTTTTTATTACATTTTCCCATTATTTAGATGATTCTTTAATACCTTTTCCTAATTATTTATTATATATATTTCTTAATATATTCTTAGGGTAGGACTTCCTTCTAGGACAAGAACTTACTCTTATCAAAACTATAACTGTATAAATTCACATATAATATGATTGATATTTTTTTTATAATTAATAGATTATCCTTGATACCTAACTTTATGTTTTTATCTTTCTTTTAATCACATATAATCTATGAATGGACTTTCTAGGGAAGATCCACATTACAAGATGATTATATCCTTCTTACCCTTACCCTTGGTATTCTTTCATGATATTCATTGGTTCAAGTGTGTGTGTGAATACAGGGGGGTGGTTGTATATGGTGGAAGGGGTTGTGTCACATTGAAGAGAAAATATTTGAGGTGTTTCATGGGTTTTGGGAGAGGTTCAAGATTATTATTTATTATATTTCATTGTTTATCCCTCTTAAAAAAATATAAAAATAGAAAAAAATAAAAAAGGAAAGATTTAGAAAAAATGGGTTACGTCTTGGGTAGGTAAAATATCACCCTTATCTCAACCTATGATCTTTCTAAAACTATTTAAATTAGTGTCATGAGGATATCAAAAATAGTTTGGGTTACAAGTGTGGGATTTGTTCTATGTACAACTTCTGGAAAAGATAGTAAAAAAACAAGAGGGTGTATCTTTTGTTTTACTTCATTGTTAGAATCATGATCCCACTCTTTGAGTTTGGTAAGTGTGTGTAGATTTCATTTTGGAAGATTTATTTTTCATTTGGATTGAGTTTTTACTATCATACAAAGTTACTTAGAGTTAAAACCTACTATTTATCCTTAATGTTTTCCACCTCATTACCTACCCACTGTATAATCCAGAGGCTTGAAATCATTAATGTGAAGTCCTCATGATTAATTGTTATAATTTTATTAACAAGTTATATATTTAAGATTCATTATAATCCTATTATAACACCGTAGACTTATACACCTTGATATAATGCTAGAAACACATTATTTATATGCTTTATTCATATAAACACTGATAACCCATAACATAATCAACCTATAATTATGGGATTTAAAATAAGGATTTCATTGTACCACATTTCAAGGATATTTTAGGTTTTATAGTTTTATATAATTAGAAAAACACAAAAATTTATATAGGGAACACTATCAAATCGTGTATTTTTTTTGATAAAAATAGGTTTCTAAGTTTACACTCCTGCTTCAATGAAGAAACTTCCACTTTTGTTAAGATGAATCATAATAGAAGAATGATAGTACTTTATACAGTTCCTAATCATGCTTATGACCCATTAAAAACATTTGAACACACAGGATGATCAAAACAAATATCAATAAGGGATATAAGAATATTGGGAAATCATTTATCTCAATTTGGAAAATATGAAAATCCATAAGGAAGTTTTCCTTTTTACAAAATAAAATTTGGGATAAAATAATAATTTAATCACTACTGAAACCAAATTAATTGACCAATTTTTTTTATAAAACCTTTTCTAGAATTAATGAAATAAAAAATCATAATTCATGAGTCTTTATTATAAAACATGAAATCTTTTCTCTAAAAAAACAATTCACATTTTAAAGATTATAAACTTTACTTTAAATAAAAATCTCATTTAATTACCTTATGAAATAAAAATATTTCCATAAAACCCGTTTACATATATCAAAAAACCATTTAGGAATCTTGGTACATTATCCTTATAGTCACCCTTCTAATCATCCTTACAAATCAACAACCATCATAATTAATTCCAACATGTCTCTTCTCAAGAATATATCATTACCTAATGCATTTTAGGGCTATATCAGACCCAAACATCATAAAATAAATTGTCCCCAAACCATTTAATAATAAAAACACATAAATATTACATTTCTATCACAAAAAATATAAAAATATTTCATTTAGATACCATAATAAAAACACTTTCAGTTATCTCATAAAATGAGGAGAAATATTCTTTTGATTTGAAAAAGTTTAAAATTCCAAAAATAATAGGAATAAAATATTTATTATAAAACCATGGAAACATTTATATAAATATTGATAATTAATAATGACTAAAATAGTGTAAAAAGGCGTTCATGTGGTAAACTCTTAAAAAACATTTTTTTACACCGGTGTAACGAAAGTAAAAATGAATAGTGGAAAAAGAATAAAGAAGATTACTTTTACAAAATTTGTAAATAAAGTAAAGGAAAATATAAAATGACCATAATAATTTATTTTTATAAATAATAACATTCTAGAAAAAAATTTAAAGAACATATATGAAAAATATTTGAATGGAATACTTTAAAAAAGGTTTTAAAGAAAAACTCGTTACTTTGTGTCCCGAATTTCAATGTATTTATTTTAGTTTCATGAATAATAAAATTAAATTAATTATATAATTGATTCAAAAACTTTTTAAAGTTAATTAAATTATTATTATAACTTTTTATTCCATTTATTACCAGGATCTATTTAGTTACTAATTCAGTTATGTTCACACAGAATGTTTTGAAGACGTTTGGTCCTTAACCATTAAAATCGCTTAAGTGTGTTGACCTTGGTCAAAGGGGTAATGGTTAGAAAAAATAAATAATCTTAAAAATTTAAAAATTATAATGTTTATACATTCAATATACTTTTCAAACCATCCACATATGGTGGTGATTAAAAAATGTGATATATTGTTTCATGGAGACAATAGTCTGTCTGCACGTACACAAGAGAGACATTTTCATTTCTATAATTAATGGATGAAAAGTAGATAAATATTTATGTTTAAAAAATAAAAATAATAATAAAAATATTATATTAATTCATTAAATCTATCCTTATGACCAACTATATGATGTGGTGATTAAAAAAGAATTACATCGCTTCGTGGAGGCGGTAATCCGCACATATGCACAAGCGATGTTTCTATTTTACCAAAAAAGGGAGGTTAATAAGGTAGAAAATATTTTATACTTAAAAGATCATATGTATTTCATAAAAGGAAAATATTTTCATTAAATCCGTTTTTATAACTATCCATGTGAGGAGGTAATGAAAAATGAAATGCATTTCTTCATGGAGGCGGTATTCCACACATACGTAAGCGTGTAGTTTTCATTTTTCATTGGTTATAAAAGAGGTAAAAATAGTTTTTACATCAATATAATAACATTAAAGTATATTAAATATACTGATTTCATTATATTAGGATGATTATAATAGATATTAATTAGGTATAAGAAAAATAAACTTGGAATAACTCAGTTAAAACTTATATCTCTTACTTGGATATCTTCATTTGGCCTACACCTTAATGCATATAGGATTAGTATTTTTGTGATAATAATACTTATAGGATGTATATAAATATTTTTGGAAGATAATTGTGTGGATTTTTTTTTTTGCAAAAAATAGATAATAGTTTGTTTAGAAAATAGTGGAGGAGGTTCCCTTTTATAAGTGAGAGAAGTGACACCCTTATAAATATTAAGAACCTTTAAATATAATTAATGTGTTATCTCAAAAAGTGAATAAAATTTATTCAAATGTAAAATATTGGATATTTTTTTATCTAAATATACTCATAAAATAAAATATATAATTTTTTTATAGATATTTGGATCCTTATCTCTTAATTTAACCCCCTTTTATCAATTTTATGCCTGACCCAGGAAGCTAAATTTTTTACTATGGAAACTTAATTTATTGACTAAAAATTAAATGGAATTATTAGATAATTTGAATATTATGATTATAAATATGGAATCAATTTTAATATATACTATTTCTATAACTCTTAGACATTAATTCTAATATAAGTGCACAAAAGACATAAAAACTATTTTTTAGAAAACAAGAATTTTTATGTGTATAAATGAATTTATACATATTTAGGACAAAGAATATTGAGTAATGGTTCTTAACACAAATTTATTGGATTATTATTAAAAAAATGAAGGTTTTTTGAAATTATAACCATTCCGAAACCTAATTAAACCTTTCAACCACACAATTAAATCCAAAGAACGAAAAAAAAGTTTTTTATTAGATTAAAATATAATATAGGTTCCAAAACATCAAGCATGAGTTTCCAAGTTAAACATAATACATTAAAATAATTTATATTACTTATTAAATACATATTTATTCCATAAAAAGGTTTTATAAATTTTTAATACATTATTATATCATAATGATGTCATAAAAGCTATTTGTAAAATCGAAATTTTTCACTATTTGCAAAAGAATCAACCTTTAAAAAAAACCCTGAAACTCATCATAATTTTTTTAACATTATGAATTCAAAAAAATAATTTCATTTAATAAAATTCAAATTATAAAATTCATAAAATTTTATTTTAAATGAAAATAAAAAATATAAAGAAAATATTCTTTTATAGTAAAATAACCCTTTTAAACTTTATGGGTTTAAAGCTTATTTCATATCATTTACAAAAGAACATTAATTTATTTCTTTTAACATTGTATACTCATAATGTATTTATATTTAACGTGTATTTTAATAATTTATTAAAAACTTTATTTTTTTATTTTGTATATCAGAAACTATTCAAAAATATATTTACATAAAATAATATACACTAAAATCATAGGATATTACATTCTTCTCCTAAATGAAATTACATCCTCACAATTTCTTTAATCTCAATGAAAAGAGTGAATCATAAAAAAGTAATAAAATAAGTTGTGTATTTTATCATTATTTGTAATTTATCATACACTACTTGGACTTTGTGCCTATGAAAAAATGAGCCATGTAAGTCTAAGGCCTTTGTGCCTATGGACCTTTGAGACATGTATGAGTTTCCTCTCAATCTAGTTAAAAAGATAGATTTTCATAAAATTAAAATATAGAATCGAACACCTAAGTCCCTACTAGTAAACTTAGTATTTATTAATTAAATATTTGCAAAACCATGTATGCCCTTTATAAGAATAATTATTGTGAATAAGTTTCCAAAATAATACCTTATAAATAAGTGATACTTCCACAAAAGACTCAAAAGATTCATCTTCCTATTACTTGAGTGATTCTCAAGTGATTCTTCCGCTTTCCGTCAAGGAGGCGTTATGTTGGGTGTCTCGACCCCCTTCTCAGGTGGTGGCGCCTGCGTCGGGCCGTGCTCCTCTGGCTAGGATTCCTCCCATCCGGGTCGAGGTGCGCTCTGTGGACAAGGTAGATGGTCTGCTGGTGGTCGAGCTCTCAGATCTGGATCTTCCAGAAGTGGTGGAGTTCCATAAGCATTCGCTGGTGGCGCGGTTTGGGCGCAATAAACATTCTCTCAGTGTTTTTAGGTCTTTTGTTGATTCTTGGGAGTTTTGTCAGCCAGCAACAGTCTCCGACCTTTCCAGGATCGTTTTCTTCATTCATTTTTTCAACTAGGAGGATTTCATTAAGGCATGGGCGGGATCATCCCTATGGCTCTTGGGGTTTCTATTTATCTCGATGGTCACGGGACTAACACTTTGGAAAAGAATCCACAGTGGAAGTAGTGTGGATCAAGCTTCCTAGGCTCCCACTTCCATTTCAGAATCCCTCCATCCTAAGGTCGATTGGGGACGCGCAGGGGTCGTTCTTATGTTCTGATATCCCCACTGGGCGCCTGCAAGCGGCTGATAATCCAAGAATTTGTGTTGAAATGGATCTTTCAGTAATATTTCCACAGCGCATGTTAATTCGTTCAGGGGAGGGTTTCAAATGGTGGGAACAACTTTTTTTCTAAGCTTCGCCCAGGTTCTATGTTGACTGTGGGCTGCGAGGACACTCAGTAGAGGTTTGCCGGCGCTGCCTTTCAAAGTTCCGCAGGTCTGATCCAGGGATGTCGGCAGAGGATGGTCCAGAGGGTTTGCTGGAGGGGACGGTGTAGGTTACCATTGGGGAAGAAAGTAGTTCAAATTCAAATTCCCAGCCCCACATGCCTGGATCTTCTGACTTGGTCTGCCTCGGGGAGGCTGCTTTGTTAGCTTTTTTTTTTTCATTGCAGGAGGAAGACCAGGATCTGATTTCATGGTCCCCTAAGGATACCTATGTTGAGAGGCCTCTTTCGTTGGAATCTTCTCCTCTCTCTTCTCAGTTGGCTTCATAGTCCCATTGCGACATGTCAGCTTGTCTTCATCCTCATCCCCAGAAGATCCCCCCCTTTGTCTTTACTGATCTTGGCCCATCTTTCCCCAGACTTTTTACAACGTTTTCTCCTAAACCTCTCGGGTAGAGTTGTTCTCTCCAAGGACAGGTCACAGAAAGGCAAGGATCCTGAGGGTGTGGTGAAGGAGTTGCGGGATTCTCGGGGTTGTCCTCAGAGAATTCTTCCTTTTTCTTTACTTCAGGATGATAAGGATTTTGGCTCCCCTCCGTCATCATCAAATAACAGGCTGTCGATTCTTGAAAATTGGGAGGAGTTGCCCAGGCAAAATACTCTTACCCCAAAGAGGTGAGGTTGATCAGAAGGAGTATTCGGTCCGGTCACACATTCAAAGTTGAAGGAAATGGAGAGGTTGGCTCCCCTCTCAAACACAGGTATCTCCAGCCATAAGGCCAAGTTGGTTCTCTTGTAATGTTATCCTTGATTATTTGGAAGGCCTGAGGGTTGGGGGTGCAAGAAAAAAGATCATTCATCAACTCTAAGTCCAAAAGGTTTTGGTTCTCTTTGGTTGTCATCCTGGAGCCAATGCAGAACCCTAGTAGACTCATCCCCTTCTCTATAAGTTTGGGGTTCATGCATGGGTCTCCTGCGAATAACAATATTTGGATTTTCTGGAAGCGTAACATTCATGTGGAGTTGGTTAGCCAGATGGAACAGTGTATTAATACCAATGTTTCAGTGGGGGGAATGGAGTTTTTCTTCTCTTTTGTTTATGCTAGCTGTGATGTTCATCCAAGAGGCACTCTGTGGAGTTTCCTAGAGTCCTTTAATGGTTGGATTACCTTGGTTTGTTGGAGGCGACTTCAACATTATTGTGTATATCTTAGAGAAAATAGCTGGGTTGGCGATCGTCAACAGTAGCATGTAGGATTTCTAGAACTTCCTAGGATTCAAAGGTCTTATGGATATAGGGTTTGCTGGTAATAAGTTTACATGGCGCAATAACCGCAAGGTGCCTAACAGTATATGGATCCGTCTTGATATATTCTTGAATAATCTCCCGGTCTTGGAATATTATGGGCAGGCGTTGGTGAAACATTTAGTGCGGTCTCTATCGGATCACGTTCCACTACCAGTGGAGCTTAAAAGGACGGGGATATGTGCAAATGCCTTCTTTTACTCAACTGATTGGCATCAACACTACTGGAAATGCAGGCTTTCCCAACGGTTCAGAACCGTTGGGAAAGCCTGCAGAACCGTTGGTATATCTTATACCAACGGTTCTGCAAACCGTAGGGAAGTAAGCTGTTGGGAAAGCTTTTCCCAACGGTTTACACTGAACCGTTGGGATAGGTTAGAAAAAAATGAACCTATCCCAACGGTTGTGCCAAACCGTTGGGATAGTTTTTCCCAACAGTTTGGCTTGAACCGTTGGGAAAACCAATCAGATGACTTCTTTCCCAACGGTTTCTAAATCGTTGGGAAATGATTTTTACCAACGGTTCATAGAGAACCGTTGGTAAAAAAAATACTCAGAATTCTATGCCAACGGTTTGAAACCGTTGGCATAGCCTATGCTGTGCAAATTGCACAGCAGCCTACAATTTGCACAACAATCAGTCCATTCCCTCTCCTTTCCAATCATTTTCAATTATTATACCTGCAATAAACTAACACATACATATACAATTATTGTACCTGCAATAACCAACTAACACATACATATAGAGAACAAATTCATACACATTTAACATATAATGCATCCTGGAACTATACACATCCAGAATTAAATCAGAATTCATAACGTAATTATAAACATACATAATTCATTTAGAATTCAATTTAAAATTTAGATGACAATTATATGTGGAATCCGGAATTTAATTCATAATTTGATCGGTTTTTCGTATACCATATGTTTTTACTAGAAACGATGTCCATTTTAAACAAAATACATACACCTAGAGTGATACCAACCACACTGTGCCTCAGATTGAGGTGAGGTTAACTCGTACACGTCACAAATGGCCTATGGATCGTTGTCCTAAAGTATCAACATATTCCGAAAGCGTTTGGTCGGTTTTCCGTATGTCAGTTGTTGTTTTCACTTAAAATGAAGTGCTTTTTAAATAAAAGAGAGACACTTTGAGTGGTGCCGGCCACACCGCGGCTCGGATTGAGACGAGGTTGACTCGTACACGTCACAAATGATCCATGGATCGTTGTGCTAAAATATCAACACAATCAGAATTCGTTTGGTCGGTTTTCCGTAAGTACTTAAAATGTTGTCCATTTTAAACATAAGAGAGACACTTTGGGTGGTGTCGGCCACACCATGACTTGGATTGAGGCGTGGTTGACTCGTATACGTCACATATGACCCATGGATCGTTGTCTTAAAGTTTCAACAGATTCCGAATGCGTTTGGTCGGTTTTTTGTATGTCAGTTGTTCTTTTCACTTATAATCTTGTCCATTTTAAACAAAAGAGACACAGTTAGAGTGATACCGGCTACACCGCGCCTCAGATTTAGATGGGGTTGACTCGTACACGTCTCAAATGACCCATGGATCATTGTCCTAAAGTATCAACACAATCCGAATGCGTTTGGTCGGTTTTTTGTATGCCAGTTGATGTTTTCACTTAAAATGATGTCCTTTTGAAACAAAAGAGACACTTAGAGTGGTGCTGGCCACACCGAGCCTCAGATTGAGGTGGGGTTGATTTGTACACGTCACATATGACCCATGGATCGTTGTGCTAAAGTATCAACACAATCAGAATCCGTTTGGTCAGTTTTCCATATGTACTTAAAATGTTGTCCATTTTAATCAAAAGAGAGACACATAGAGTGATCCCGGCCACACCGTGCCTCGGATTGAGGCGGGGTTGACTCGTACACGTCACATATGACCCATGGATCGATGTCCTAAAGCATCAACACATTTATAATGCGTTTGGTCAGTTTTTCGTATGTCAGTTGTTGTTTTCACTTAAAATGATGTCCATTTTAAACAAAAGAGAGACACTATGAATGGTGCCAGCCACACCGCGCCTCAGATTGAGGCGGGGTTGACTCGTACACGTCCCATATGACCCATGGATCGTTGTGCTAAAGTATCAAAACAATCGGAATCCGTTTCGTCAGTTTTCCGTATGCTAGTTGTTGTTTTCACTTAAAATGAAGTCCATTTTAAACAAAAGAGAGACACTTTGAGTGGTGTTGGCCACACCGCGCCTCGGATTGAGGCGATGTTGACTCGTACACGTCACATATGACCCATGGATCGTTCTCCTAAAGTTTCAACGGAAACCGAATGTGTTTGGTCGGTTTTCCGTATGTACTTAAAATGCTGTCCATTATAAATAAAAGAGAGACACTTAGAGTGATCCCGGCCACACCACAACTCGGATTAAGCCCGGGTTGGCTCGTACACGTCACATATGACCCATGAATCATTGTTATAAATTATCAACAGAATCCGAATGTGTTTGGTCGGTTTTCCGTATGTCAGTTGTTCTTTTCACTTATAATCCTGTCCATTTTAAACAAAAGAGACACAGTTACAGTGGTACCGGCCACACTGCACCTCGGATTTAGATGAGGTTGACTCGTACACATCTCAAATGACCCATGGATCATTGTCCTAAAGTATCAACACAATCCGAATGCATTTGGTCGGTTTTCCATATGCCAGTTGATGTTTTCACTTAAAATGATGTCATTTTGAAACAAAAGAGAGACACTTTGAGTGGTGCCGGCCACACCGCACCATAGATTGAGGCGGGGTTGATTCGTACACATCACATATGACCCATGGATCGTTGTGCTAAAGTATCAACACAATCAGAATCCGTTTGGTCAGTTTTCTGTATGTACTTAAAATGTTGTCCATTTTAAACAAAAGAGAGACACGTAGAGTGATCCCGGTCACACAGTACCTCAGATTGAGGCGGGGTTGACTCATACACGTCACATATGACCCATGGATTGATTTCCTAAAGCATCAACACATTTCTAATGCGTTTGGTTAGTTTTTCATATGTCAGTTGTTATTTTCACTTAAAATGATGTCAATTTTAAACAAAAGAGAGACACTATGAATGGTGTCGGTCATACCACGCCTCAGATTGAGGCGGGGTTGACTCGTACACGTCACATATGACCCATGGATCATTGTTTTAAAGTATCAACACAATCAGAATCCGTTTGTTCGGTTTTCCGTATGCTAGTTGTTGTTTTCACTTAAAATGAAGTCCATTTTAAACAAAAGAGAGACACTTTGAGTGGTGTCGGCCACACCGTGCCTCGGATTGAGGCGAGGTTGACTTGTACACGTCACATATGACCCATGGATCGTTCTCTTAAAGTTTCAATGGAAACCGAATGAGTTTGGTCGGTTTTCCGTATGTACTTAAAATGTTGTCCATTTTAAACAAAAGAGAGACACTTAGAGTGATCCCGGCCACACCGCAACTCGGATTGAGCCCGGGTTGGCTCGTACACGTCACATATGACCCATGGATCGTTGTGATAAATTATCAATAGAATCCGAATGCGTTTGGTCGGTTTTCTGTATGCCAGTTGTTCTTTTCACTTATAATCCTGTCTATTTTAAACAAAAGAGACACAGTTAGAGTGGTACCAGCCACACCACACCTCGGATTTAGACGAGGTTGACTCGTACACGTCTCAAATGACCCATGGATCATTGTCCTAAAGTATCAACACAATCCGAATGCGTTTGGTCGGTTTTTCGTATGCCAGTTGATGTTTTCACTTAAAATGATATCCTTTTGAAACAAAAGAGAGACACTTAGAGTGGTGCTGGCCACACCGCGGCTCGGATTGAGGCGGGGTTGACTCGTACACGTCACATATGACCCATGGATCGTTGTCCTAAAGCATCAACACATTTCGAATGCGTTTGGTCAGTTTTTCGTATGTCAGTTGTCGTTTTCACTTAAAATGATGTCCATTTTAAACAAAAAAGAGACACTATGAATGATGTCGGCCACACCACGCCTCGGATTGAGGCGGGGTTGACTCATACACGTCACATATGACCCATGGGTCATTGTTCTAAAGTATAAACACAATCAGAATCCGTTTGGTCGGTTTTCCGTATGTACTTAAAATGTTGTCCATTTTAAACAAAAGAGAGACACTTAGAGTGATCCCGACCACACTGCGACTCGGATTGAGGCTTGTTTGACTCATAAACGTCACATATGACCCATGGATCGTTGTCCTAAAGTTTCAACAGAATCCGAATGTGTTTGGTTGGTTTACCGTATGCCAGTTGTTGTTTTCAATTAAAATGAAGTCCATTTTAAACTATAGAGAGACACTTCAAGTGGTGTCGGCCACTCCGCGCTTTGGATTGAGGCTAGGTTGACATGTACACGTCACATATGACCCATGGATCATTGTCCTGAATTTTCAAAAGAATCTGAATGTGTTTGGTCGGTTTTCTGTATGTCAGTTGTTGTTTTCACTTAAAATGTTATCCATTTCAAATAAATCTGAGAAACTTTGAGTGGTGTCGGTCACACCGGGCCTCGGATTGAGGCGGGGTTGACTCGTACACGTCATAAATAACTCATGTAACTTTGTCCTAAAGTTTCAACAGAATCTGAATGCGTTTGGTCAGTTTTCCGTATGTCAGTTGTTGTTTTCACTTAAAATGTTGTCCATTTTAAACTATAGAGAGACATTTCAAGTGGTTCCGGCCACACCGTGCCTCAGATTGAGGTTAGGTTGACTTGTACACATCACATATGACTCATGGATCGTTTCTCTAAAGTTTTAACGGAATCCGAATGCGTTTGGTCAGTTTTCCGTATGTCAGTTGTTGTTTTCACCTAAAATGATGTCCTTTTGAAACAAAAGAGACACTTTTAGTGGTGCCGGCCACACCGGGTCTTGGATTGAGGCATGGTTGACTCGTACACGTCACATATGACTCATGGATTGTTGTACTAAAGAAACAACACATTCTGAATGCGTTTGGTCAGTTTTTCGTATGTCAGTTGTTGTTTTCACTTAAAATTAAGTCCATTTTAAACAAAAGAGAGACACTTTGAGTGGTTCCGGCCACACCGCGCCTCGGATTGAGGCAGAGTTGACTCATAAATGTCACATATGACCCCTGGATCGTTGTGCTAAAGTATCAACACAATCAGAATCTGTGTGGGGGGCTGTCCGGGGGGTGTTCGGGGGCTGTCCGGGGTCCAAAGAGGAGGGTGGGGGGGGGGGGGGGGGGGCGCTGTCCGGGGTCCAGGGAGGAGGGTGGGGGGGGGGGGGGGGCTGTCTGAGGGGTGTCCGGGGACCAAGGAGGATGGTGGGGGGGCTGTCCGGGGGGCTTTCCGGGGGGGCTGTCTGGGGGGCTGTTCGGGGTCCAAGGAGGATGGTGGGGGGTTGTCCAGGGTCCAGGAAGGAGGGGGGCTATCCAAGGAGTTCCCAAACACACAAAACTCTATAAACATGCTCAAGATACACTGTAACCACTAAAAGACAACAACATCCATGAAAACAGACAATATATAAAAATAACTCAACTCCAATACTATACTACGGGTCTAGATAAAACCAACAACTAGAATAAATTTAACATCAAATCTCAGTAATATTAGTCAAAAATGTAACAGATCAATTTGTCCCACTTCACCATCACCATCATCACCATTATCACCACCCTCGTCCTCGTCCCCAACATCGTCCTCGCCCTCCTCAGCGCCCTCCTCCTCACCCTCGCCATCCGCCTCGCCCTCCTCCTCTCCCTCCTCTTCCGCATCAGACTCCTCGCCATCATCATCGTCAGGCTGGACATCGTCTTGACCACCACTATAACTGCTACCTGATGAACCATATATAGAACATATCGACGACATATATTCATCAAAAGTTGGGATGGCCTCTGGTGGAAGTGTTGGACGTAGAACTTCAATAAATTTCATAAATGCACTATTTTCCCTAGCAGATTGTTCCGCCGTCTCTGTGACCCTTTTGTCAGCCTGTTCTGCCTGTGCCCTAACTTGCTGCAGCTCGGTGGCACTACAACTCATACTTGAGGAGGGCCAACACCTCATCGGGGCTATCCTAGGTCAGCAGCGTACTCTGCCAGGATGCTCCTCTCCCAACACCTGATGTAAGTGATCAGTTGGCCCAAAATTGTCTGGTTCTTGGGCATCGAGAGCCTCTAAAGCAGCCTGTTACAAATATAAATATATTATTAAGTTACAAAATAGATATTAAAATATAAAATCAACATACTAAAACTTATAATCTGCTGCTGAGTCGCTTCATTGACGGCACTTCCATCCTTTTTCCGTCTACTCGAGCAAAACAGTTTTGCTCGAGGCACACGTCCTTCAATATTCTGTATTTTCCTCTATAATGACATTGAAAACTAAAGTTATATAAAAAATTTAGAAAACTATTAAATAATTGAGGAAACAAAAGAAAGTGTAAGTCGTAAGGAAAAATTATAAACAATTGTCATACTTACTTCCTCTCATGATCTGGCATCGTAGTACGTCCTAGTGTGTGGAGGTATTTTTTTGCATCAATGTTCTTTTTATTTTTTCCAGATGATTCCTAAATAAAATTCGATAATGCAAAGGATAATATTAATGCAAAACATGAAAGTTATTATTTAAATACCTCAAATGTAATTAATACCTTAAACTGGGTAGTCGTCCAATGAGTAATCATGTGACGATACTTCTCTATAGGACAATCATCCACGACTGGTACTACCTCTAACTCAGTGCCAACTCTAGCATGTCATCCAATATACAACTCATGCTTGTAGGCTCTCCAACTCTAGACGATCAATGATCATTTGGCAAGAATCGTCGATGTCTCATAAAACTGAAACTACAATGATGTTTCAGTCTTATGGATCGTGTGTTCTTCATACAAACTGGGCATGACAGTTTTCCCTTCGTGCTCCATCCAGACATCATTATATAAGCCAGAAAATCATTGATCGTCCACATAAGTGCATCACGCATCTGAAATATGTCTTTCGAACATGCATCGTATGTGCGCACACCCACATCCCAAAGAAGTTTCAACTCTTTTATTAAAGGTTTCATGTATACATCCATATCAATGCCAGGATTAGGAGGACCAGATATGAGTATACTCATGAAAGTGAAAGATTTTTTCATACATAACCATGGGGGAAGATTATAAATGTGTATAAAAACTGGTCATGTGCTGTGTGAAGTAAGCATCTTCCCAAATGGATTAAAACCGTCGCATGAAAGACCCAACCTCACATTACACACATCAACTGCAAAATCAGGATGTCGAGCATCAAATCTCTGCCATGCAAATCCATCTGCAGGATGAACCAACTCATCATTAGTCTTCTTTCTCTTGGTATCATGCCATCTCATTTTTATTGATATGTCATCATACATAAAAAGATTCTGGAGTATGGGGATCAATGGAAAGTGCCACATTACTTTCTGTGGAATGTGGGATGATGTTCCATTAGATTTTGACTTCTAGCAGGATGTGCCACATTTTATAAAATCATTTCGTTCAGCGGTTTCCTCCCAGAATAAACTGCCATCTTTTGGGCAAGCATGAATTTTGTTTCTTGAAAATCCAAGATCCTCAACTAACTTCCATGCCATATAGTGGTTTGAGGGAATATCTTCATCATTTGGAAGTAAATCCTTCAAGAGGGTAAGAATGTAATAAATTTCTGTATTAGAAATCCCATACATAGTTTTCCCATGAAACAATCAGATTAAGAATTCCAACTTTTTCATTTTATCGCATTGTCGATATACTGGAGTCGTGGCGGCATCATTCAATTTTTTCACCCTATCAATATCATCATTTTCACTAGATGCATCAGCTGTCCTCATATAGAAGTCTTCTTGAGTTGAAATCCTTTCTTTTTCATGATGACGAATAAACAGAAACCAATCATCTAACAAATTCTCAATTCTAGTCCTTTCATTTTGATCATTACCAATTTTAGATTTCATTTTCTCCCCATTGTGATACCACACAAAGTAGTTTGCTTGAAAACCATTTTTGGTTATGTGGTAGCTGAGTTCTTCACGGCTCAACCAAGGTCTACCAACACAATTGGAACATGGGCAGTGTATGCGACCACTATCTAAAGCATTGTGAAATGAAAAATCTATAAATCTCTTCAAATTGTTTTGAAAATCGCTTGAGATCTGATCGGTTTCATACATCCAACTTCTGTCCATTCTGTAAAAAGAATTTATATAAGTCATTTTGTCATAAACAATTCAATAGGATTGAACCTTAATAGAAAATAAATTTAAGTAAACAATAAAGGAAGAAGTTTCTAGTCGATGTAGTGAACTATTAAAATAATGTAAATAACAAGTACTCATAAATTAAATTAAAATTTATTTATATTCATTTTCATTAGGTCTATAAGAGGCACATGCCTCAGGTCCCATTATGTGTTATAGGCATCCCAAATCATTCACTCATGTTCAATAACTCATTATTGGAACCTCTATGGCCATACCTTTCATTACCCAATTACTTCCCCAAGTCAAGCACACCCCATGGGTGAATAAATTTTAGGCTTCTACACTAATAAGTTGTTCATGGCTTGTAAAAAGATTTAATTTCATTAAGTATAGACAAAAACATTTATTTTTAAATTTGAGATTAATAATAAAGTATGTCAATGATAACAACATTACTGAATTAAACTTGTGACTTATCTAACATTTTTATGGATGTCTACACATGCCAGCATGGCTAGTGAAAAGCACACCACCCTCATAAAAGTGAGTATTGGCCAAGAAGGACACATAATATACAACGTACAATGAGAACCATATTTAATTGACCCTAAAGTTATATTAGTACAGTCATCTTGGGGGAAATGGAATATACGATCCTGGTTAACTGATGAATTCAAAAGCTTGTATTCCATATGTTGGACACTATTTAAGGTAAGAAATCATGTGAGGATGGGTTTACACCATTCAATTTCTTACATGATAGTGAGAATAAAGGCTTGAATTAATGACTTGAGTTCACTGATTAAATGAGAGTAGAGGTTTCATAGGCTGTGTAAACAGAATGATTAAATAAGGGTAGAGGTTGCATACACTGTGCATGGTGGGGGAGTCTTAGCTGATTTAGAAACTAAAATAAATTCCCATCATAGGTATCAATAAGAAACATCAGCATCAAAAGAAACTCCAAATAAAAAAGGACTAAAAACATTAAACATTTCAAGAATTCACTACTATGCATGGTTTATCCACATGTTTAGCAGTAATTATATGTCTTAATCATGAACCACCTCTACAGATCCCAGTTTTCACCAATAAACATAAGGTAAATATCTCAAAATATCTTTAAAACAACTCATTAATAGGATCAAAATGTAAATATAATCTTGAACCAACCATGAAATATCTTTCACAACACATTCTCACACACCAGTTATCTCATGTGTTACTAAATACAAAACATAGTCACATAACAAGTGTACTATAACAAATTACATTACACAAGCCTTATTGAAAAAAATTCTCATTTTAATAAAACACTTTCCTCAAAGAATTTTAAGTAAAACATTCATAGAAACTTTGCTAAAAATTAATAAACACATATAAATAAATTTCCAAGTAACAATTAATTATAAGATGAAGAAAACGCATAAAAACACATACATAGAAAATATAGAATCGAACCGCAATGAATTTGAGATGTTTCTTGTTTGATGGAGGGTTAAAGATTTAATTAATTAAATGGATTGGAATGGAGAAAGTCTAGATTAAATCAAAACACAAAAAAATGATATACACATCAAAATCAAAAATTAAAACTAAAATATTAGATGAATAACAATAAAAACAAGGTAGCACTTAAATATTTTATGTGTATAAAGAAGAAAA